>VZRR01013241.1:125562-181498 GCA_013398015.1 Oreocharis arfaki | reverse complement strand
GGTACCGGCGCGGGGCCCTGGCCGGCACCTCTTGCCCGCTGTCCCGGGGGCGGCGGTGCCCAGGCCCGGCGGCGCTGCGGCTCCCGGGGAGCCCCGGTGGGGAGGCGGTCGCGCAGCGCCGGGCCCGGGAGCGGGAGGGAACCGCGTGTGTTTGTAAGGCGTGTGTTGTGCTCCAAACCAGGGGTCCCGCGGGGTAAGGGCCCGGGAGCGGGAGGGAACCGCGTGTGTTTGTAAGGCGTGTGTTGTGCTCCAAACCAGGGGTCCCGCGGGTACGGGCCCGGGGCTCCCCGCTATCGGCCGGGGCGGTCCCTCCCCGCTCGGACCGTCCCTCGCTCATGGGGCCCGTTCTGTTCTCCCTCCGCAGCGCCAGGAAGGGCAAATTCCAACAGGATCCGCGCGGAAGGTGGCTGAAGGCAGCGATCCTCCTTCTGTGCGCCGCGGCCGGCGGCGGCCTCGTGGTGTGGAGCCGCCTCGGCGCCCAGGATGGGATCCCCGAGGGTGGAATCCCTGGAGATGGGGTCACCGAGGTGCTGGCACATCGCAGCGACAACCTGCGGGACAAGTTCATCGAGATCCCCTGCTCGGAGGACTACGACAGCCACAAACGGTTTGAAGGTAACTGGACGGGGCTGTCCGAAGTGGATGGCGGTGCTCAGAGGGCAGGAACAGCCTGGCTGCTGCCTGGGAACCACACTTGGGCTGCAAAACTCGCGTGTTTGCAGCAAACTCCTGGTCACTGTCTCTTGCCTAAAGCCCCAAACGTTCATGACGCTCGGGCCAGCCCAGAAGCTGATTCTGTGTTGATTCTTTTTCCATCATTCCTACATAACTCTCTTCTGAAACTGCTTTGGTTGGACTCTATGATATAAACCTTTTGCTAAGTCTGCTTCTAATTTCTTTTCATACTCAGTTGATTCCTGTAATAGGGTCGTGAGTGAGTTTGCTGCTGGTCAGTACCGTACAGGGTATGCAGTGGAACTGATTCAGGACATTGTCTGTGCCACCAGCACATGGTGATTATTGCAGGAGTGCCAGCTTCTGACACACTTGTTCTGAGATGTGTGGCTGTCAGTAGCTTTGGGGGGTGCTGCAAAGCACTTCTTTGTCTTTGTGTCTTTCAGCTGAGCCTGTTTTCTGTCAAATTGGTATTTGCTCCCCCTGGCACTTCTTTTTTTTTGGAGTGTTGATGTTGGTTCTTCAAGAGACATGGGAGATTTTAATCTGCTCTGACAGAGAGCAGTGAGAGTCTGATTTGCAGCTTCCATGGATGAGCAATGCAGATGTTCTCTTTCTGATTTGCAAAGTGTGTTGTGGTGAACGTTTTTAGCTGGTACAGCTGCCAGAGAGCAGCTCTGCTCTTAGGTTTTTGTCAGTATGTCTGGCTGTGTGTTGACTGATAAGCTGTTGGACCTAAAAAAAAAAAAATAATACTTCTGAGTTAGCTTTTAGCCAAATTGGTGGTTTTATCTTGTTCATGATGTGGCTGAGAAAACGCTTGCTGGCACAAAGCTGGAGGCTGGAAGAAGCTGCTTGGAGCTGAGGAAGAACAAAGGTGATCAAAGGGCTGGAGAACCTCTCCTGTAAGGAAAGCCTCAGGGAGTTGGGTTTCCTTTCCCTCGAGAGGGCTCAGGAAGAGCACATCCCAGTAATTCCAGTACCTGAAGGGAAGCTACAGAGGACAGACGCTCTGCCTTTGCAAGGAGCTGCAGGGAGAAGACAAGGCACAGTGGGTGCAGGTTGCATTGGACAAGGTTTCATCTTGATGTAAAAAAGAATTTTTACAGAGAGAACACTCAGTGACTGGAACAACCTCCCCAGGGATGCTGTGCAGGCCCTGTGACAGAGGGTTTCCAGGGTGTGACTGAGCACTGTGCTAGATAATCTTATCCAGGATCTCTTTACCACAAAAAGCTGAACTAGGTGATCTTTGGAGGTCCTTTCCCACCTGGGCTGTTCTGCGATTCTGCAGTTTTTAACTTTCTTCTGTGCCAGTTCTGACAGAAAGTGACAAATTGCAGCCCCCTGTGCTCTTCAGGGTCAAGAAGACCTGTAACATAAACCAAAAGTTTATGTCTAGTCTGGAGTCACGTAGTTTTTCCTCAGTGCTGCTATTGTAGCATTTGGAGGATTCATCCCAAGTGTTATTTAGGCCAAGAAAACTGTCTTGGTAAGGTAATTTTTTTTTTGACAGAACACATGAAAACATATGTTCTATGTTAACTGTTCATAATTACTATAAGGGGAAACTGCTGCTGGCTGCATTTGCGTAGTGCAAGGCCAGAGAAAACTGCAGCTGGTGATTTGGTTATGATTGAACTGAGGCGAAAAGCCTCTGGATTCTGCTGCTTCGGTGTTTGCTTACCAAAAGAAAGCCCCCAAAGCAACAAAACCTTAATTTTGCCTTCCCTGGCTTGCAAGGGCAACTTTTTGAGCTGTGGACTTGTGGTCAGGGCCATCCCTCCAGTTATTCTTTTTATTGTCTTTTTTCTGTTCTTTCATGAAATTCTTTCCGAGAAAAGTCACTCTAAGGAAGGCTGGAACTTCAGGGTCGGCAGGAACTTCACGCACATCTCTCCAGGAAAAGGAATGAACGTGTTCTTTATTTTGGGGGGTGTCGTGGGGAGCAGCATCAAGTGCTGGCTGCGGGGTGAGGTGTCACCTCTTGGCTTTGCATGGGGGGGAGCTAATTGACTCGCCTTTCTAATTAGATGTTTGCTTGGTGCTGCTGCTCGAGTCCCGTGATCGATTTGGGTTTTTAGCAGATGCTGTGACCGTGCTTCCCGAGGATCGGTGGTGTTAGGAGCGCGTGAGGGCTGGTTAATTGGTTAATTGGTTAATTGCAGCCGGGCTGCGATAGCGAGCTCTGCGCTGGGCTTTTCCCCACGCGAGGGTGGTGCTGAGCTGCGGAGGAGCTTTCTGTGTGTGTCCCGTTCCCCGCAGCCGAGAGAGGCAGAAAATGCGGATTATGGATCAGCTCGGCAGCTTTAGGCACTTGGGAAAGAGGTTTCTGTCACTCAATGGGTTTTCATTCTCAGTCTTTTCTCTGGCGTGGCACCCGCAGCTGCGGGCTCTGTGTCAGGAGGAGGCACATTCCTGTCACCACTCGGTGGCTGATGCTCAGCCGTGAAGTTTCCACAGCTAAAATGAGCTTTTTATTTATGCACCTGTCCTTGCTTCCAGCTGAACTTGGTGCAACCGAGCTTCCAGTTTGCTTCAAGTGATCTGGGAGCTGGTGTCAGGGCAGGATTTATTTCCATGGCACTGCCTGCCTGTAAAGTTGCTTCATACCAAATAAAATTTGCTATGTGTCAGAGGCCGAGCTTAACTTGTTATATTTGTGGAAGGTGGGGTGTTACATGAGCACAGTCTCAACTGCATTCTAACCTCTGTAGCCAGATCTTGGCTGTTTCTGCTCTCCTGAGACCCGTTAACTACTTAAACCTGCTGTGGCTACTGTGTGTGATGAAATCTTATTTCTCCCGTGTGCTGACATTTTGTGTCAGTGCACAAAGCATCCATGGCCACTGCCCAGGAGACAGAGTTGAGGTGCTTTTCCAGAGACAAGGTCAGGGGATGTGGAAAGCAGAGATGCCTGGAAAGGTCTGACACAGACTGCTCTGGGGGTGGCAGCTGTAAATCTTTGCCTGCTCTTGTCTGGCTTTGAGATGGATTGTTCCCCGCCCAGGGCAGGGCGTGGAATGAGATGATCTCCCAAGTCCCTTCCAGCCAAACTGTTCTGTGATCCTGTGCATCAGGGGAACTTCTTAATGGAGTTTTTTTCTCCTGTGAACTATCTGCATCTCAGCAGTGAGTGGTTCTCGGCTAGATAACACTAAGTAGGAGACACAGCTGCAGTTTGGGCACTCGGTCCTTTGTGTTACATTCTGGTTTTTGTGCTGAACAGGAGCAGGGGCCAGAGACAGTATTTGTGTTTTTATATGTTCTGGTATGTTCCTCCTTTACCTTGATTTACCTGATAGCCAAAGGTGATGGTGTCTTATTAGATAAAGGGTTGGGTTTGTGTCTACTGGGCACAAATTTATGGAAGCTACCAGGTACTTGCAATACTAATCTGAATTTCTCCTGAGGTTCTCCAGTTATGCCTTTGACACTTCCTTGCTCACACGTGCCATGGTCTCTGAGACAAAGAGGACACATTTCTTACTGCTAGAATTGTTTTCAAACAGACTGTTCTGGTTTTCCCTTAGCATTCACCCAGTGTTTGTGCTGTACTGTTGGTACCTGGCTGACTTTATGCTGTACTACATTTTTCTGTTTGTTGGAGTTTTTTCTCCATTTGGGAAAACTTAATGCTGTTGCCTTCAGAACACCCCCTGCTTCCAGTTACTCTTTGCCAGTTCTCTGTCAGAGACCCCAGAAAGGTAACAATTGTCTGAGGTAACCCTGTAGTTTTGCCAAGCCTGGACTCTCCAGCACCAGCCTTTCCAAAGGATAAGAGCTATGCTGATATTTGCAGCTGGAAAAGGAACAAATCTCTTCTGCAATCAGAAATCTTTGCAGAATGTTGTAGAAAGGAAGCTCTCAGTAGCCAGGTTTGTCCTGGAGTATTGAATTTCTCCTTTGAGTTTACTCCTTCCTAGCTCTTCTCTACTTGAACATCAGCTTTCCCCTGCAGCCCACCTGAGACATGGATGGGGTATATCCAGTAATAGGAAATGGAAGTATCTACAAAATTCCTGGCAAAACTTCTCCTGTCAGCCTGGTCATTGTTTTTAGTTGCTTTTGATCAGAGCAGACTGATGCTTTTGTCCTCCATGGGTGAATCGATTGATTTCCTTCCAGGAATTTTGTGTTCTGATGAATAAATAATCCTCCAGTTCAGGAGCACTGAGTGCATTGGCAGGTGTCAGAAAACACACTCAGCCCATCTCTCCTGTGGCTTCACATCTGTGCATGGATCTTCCCCAGAAAAGTGCCAGATGTAACATCCCGAGGTCTCTGGTGGCTCAGAACTGATCTTATTTCTTCTTCTTGCCTGAAGATTGTTGTCAACCAGACTTATAAGAACTTTCATCTATTTTTTCACCTGTAACTCTTGCTGCTGACTTGTTATTCCCAGGAGCTTTTAAAATTTAATGTTACATTTCTTAGCAATGAATTTTAGGAGAGTTTTTTTATCTTACATATCCAAGCCGTGTGCTTCAAGAGAGACTTTTGTGCAAAGTCTCGTTTAAAAAGCTGCCCTTCAGGTGGTTGAAGTGGTTTCAGTGGGTTCTTTTCTTCCTCTTTGTGTTGCAGGGTGCACTCCTAGGAAGTGTGGAAGAGGTGTGACCGATGCTGTAATCACAAGGGAAGAAGCTGAAAGAATTCGTAGGTAATCTTTCTTTTAGCTCCAGCTTTTAAAAGCACTGACTTTGATGACATTGTGCCAGTCTGAGGTGTAGGGTGGGTGAGCAAGATGGTTAAAACAATGAAATTTTTGCTATTAAAGCCATTTTTCATTCTTACTGCAGTGGGGGCAGTTCTTTCACACAGAATCTGCCTGGCTCTGAGGGGCATGAGCACTTCACAGAAAGAAAGGAAAATGAATTAAAGGAGTTTTAAAGGATTTTCATTTGGGCTTTAAAAGCAGAACAAAACAATGTAAGCCTTATTGCAGCTGTGTCTGTCTGGGTAATCACCAGCTGCTGCTGACCCTGTAGTCCTCTGTGAAGGGACTGTTTTTAGGGTATTTTTGGGATTTGTGGAAGGGAGCTGCAAGCTCCGAAATGTTCTGCAACACAAATACTTTATTTTCACGACAGGCTGTAAGGGTTTCAAATAAATGTGAGCTTCTGTTAACTCAGTTGGGTTATATCTGATGCATCAAATACCACTTACTGAGGAGTTACGTGTTGTAAATAAGGACATTAAAGCACAAAGTAATCAGACTTCAGTTCTCATCTGAGATTATTGTTTTGCCTGCAGAGTAGCAGAGAGGGGACTGTCCCTGGGAGGATCTGATGGAGGGGTGAGCAGTGTCCTGTTACTTTTCTACGTTCTTTTACTGCCAAGGCAAGATTATAAATGCATTTTTTGGGGCTGAGGTGAGGAGAT
Organism: Oreocharis arfaki; assembly: GCA_013398015.1. Taxonomy (NCBI): domain Eukaryota; kingdom Metazoa; phylum Chordata; class Aves; order Passeriformes; family Paramythiidae; genus Oreocharis; species Oreocharis arfaki. The sequence goes on along the minus strand of VZRR01013241.1, from coordinate 175,441 downwards.
GGAGATTTTTTCCTTCCATTCAGACTTGGAAAAAAATTGATTTGGGAAGTTATTTCCCATTAATACTTCTGCTAGCAGTGTAACTCCTGACTTCTGCAATACAGTTGCCATTTCCTTTTATTTATTTATTTATTTCTATCACCTCTCTTGAACTGATTTTTTTCTTTATCTGGAAAGAGTTGCTATAGCAGATCTACAAAAGTTTTACTTCTGAAAGTAAATTACAGTGGTTCACAGCATCATGTAAAGATTGGTTTTGTGTAGTGACAAAAAAACCATGTAATGTCTTAAGGAGACCTTGGAATAATATTCTTTAAATTGAAAGAATCCCACTTCTCTTTAACAAGCACATTTATTTTAATTTCTTTCCCCCATCTTTGTTCTCAGAATGTTTTTGTGTGTGGACAGGAACTGTTTGTTGAGTATTTGTAAACACAGCCATTTCTTTCGGCCTCTGCTGAATTAGGGCACATATTAGCAAAAAAAAAAAGGAGAAGGGTTTCAGTGGAAAAAAAATAAGCCTTTATTGTCCTTGTGATTGCTGAGAAAGATCTGCAAAAAATATAAACTGAGAAACTTGAGCAGTGCTGCCCATCTCAGACAGTGTGTTTAAAGGTTTAACATTCTGTGTTCAGTTCTTCTGGGATCCCTTGGAATTTTTTTTCAGTTCTGTGGCTGCATAATTTGCCACTTTCCCTGGATCTCTCTGCCTGTTGGGACCCCCAGTGCGGCTCCTGGGGCTGCCACGTGAGTTTCCTTTCCTCTGCTTTTGGGACTAGGTGTGATTTTTCATTACACTCCCACAAAGAGGGTTTAAAATGGCAAGGTGTAACACACAGAGCTTGGGTCTGGAGCACAGAAAGCTGTTGTCCAGCTGGGGGTCAGGAACTGGGGAAACTGAGGCAGAGAAAGCTGGGAAGAGATGAGGGGGAGATAAACTTGCTGCCCAAAGTCCAGAGTTGGGCAGGGATGCTGAGCTGGCTTAGCTGGACAACAAGCCAGAGTGACAGACAAATATAAATCCATCATCTGTGTTATTTTGGAAGCTTCATTGTGCTTTTTTTTTTTCTTAAGGAGAGGGAAATGAGGGAGAGGGGAAGATGATTCTCTCGCTCCAGCAAAATAAATCTGTTAAAAATTGATGTCCATGGAGAGGTCTGGGCTCTGAGCCAAGCCTTCTCCCATGTCTCATCATCTGTAAATGTGAGGAAGTTCTTGTGTGCTCTTAATCCTTAGGGAAAGGTTCAAGAACAAAGTGTAATGTTGTATTGAGCACTTACCCAAAAAAAAGGATAAAAACAGAAAGATGTTAGAAACAAGAGCTGACCAGTGTTTCTGGGAAACTGTGGAGTCATAGGATGGATCATAGAATGGTTAGGGTTGTGAAGGGACCTTGAAGATCCTCTGGGTCCACCCCCTGCCATGGGCAGGGACACCTTCCACTATCCCAGGTTGCTCCAAGCCCCGTCCAACCTGGCCTTGGGCACTTCCAGGGATGGGGCAGCCACAGCTCCTCTGGGCACCCTGTGCCAGGGCCTCACCACCCTCAGAGGGAAGAATCCTATTCAGGAGAAGCCTTTAAATACACTCTCCTTACCTAGTTTCTTTTATACCTCCTTCTCCTGTGCTGCCATTTTCCTCTTCCTTTCCCCTTGTGCCAGCCCATATTCCCGGTGTCATGGAGCGAATCTTTTCCTGGCAGTGCTGTCCTGGCTCTCAGATACCATTGGATCCTGCTGGATGTGTGCTGATGGGCTTTAGATGAAACTGCCTGTCTTCATTTGATCCTCTCCTCTTTTCCAGTCTCTTACCCACAGAGCATACAGAGTGTTTCAAGCCTTCTTCCAGCTACGTCTGTATGCTCCCAAGCTTCCAGCCACTTGGAGTAGGTTTGGCTTGTTGCTTTAAATTTCTTTGGCTTTAGAGTGTTTGGATAATTCTGTCCAATTATGTCTGCTGTAAGACTGATTTTTCCTTTAAAGTACCTCGAACTTACTGTTGCTGTTTAATTATTTTGAATTCTTTCTTTAGCCACTTTGTTCTCTCTGCTATTCCAAATAAAACTTCTGCAGGTTTCTGTTGAAGTGCAGACTGCATTTTCATTGCCTGGGGTTTCCTCTTAACCCCTTTGTAAGCAGTATGTCTGGTTTGTTGGGGATTTTTTAGCCTGTTGTAGTTGTTATGTTTTGAATTCTCAGAAGTGGATTTGTGTCTGTGTGTCTAGATATAATTTATTAATTTAAAGATCTAGACTTGCAGTTTGTGACTTTGTCAATTCTCTCCTCCCTTTGTTTGCTGCCCTTCCCTGGAGTACTGGAGCATAGCACCAAAACTTGTTTCCCTTTCCATCTTTTTATGTTGAGAAAGTCTTGACAGACATCTGAATTATTGAGGCCTCCCAGGGGTCACGCCCCGGTTGTCATGCTGAGCTTTCTTATCTTCTTTTGTAACTTTTCCTGGGTTTGTATTTATTTGTGCAGACACACACAGAGTGAAGCTAGAGGGGCTGTGGTAATCTTCTGGTCTATCTTCCAGCAGAATCCAAACAGGAATATCTTCCCCACCAGCAAGCTGCTTTCCCTGGTTTGTCTGTCTCTGTAAAGTCGTTTTATGCTCTGTTCCTTATTCACAGAATGGGAATTGCATTAGTTGTCCTGATGTTTGCCTCACCTTAGGCTTTTTCTTCTTCATGTAGATAATGACATTTCTCTTTTCGGCCTTTTGTGATTTTATAATTCTCCCCTCCCTGATATTTTCCTGCACATCACCCCTGCTTGTGTGAACACTTCAGTCCTGACTCATTCACTCAGGTCTTTAAGGTGCTGCCATCATAGCAACCCTGTGGTGTAAATGAGACGTCTCATTTACTATCAGACCTGTTGGCATTCATTTCAAAGCCCCAGAAAAGAAATCTCTTGGTGAGCCAGTGAGCTGCAGTCCGTGTCCTGCCTTCCAGCAGAACTGGCAGGAGGAGGCACCCAGACCTCCCTTTGAAGGGGAAAATTAAATTGTTTAGTCACTGGGAGAAGCAAACAAACTGTGTGATGCCAAACAAGGGGTTCTGGTGTGGGCCCTCCAGCCCAGTGGCTCTGCAGACTCATCCCTTGTTCTGCTTTCAGCCCTCCCAGCCAAAATCCGAAGTCCTCAAAATGCTGCCAGCTCTGCCTTTTCCAGGGAGGACATCAAGCCTGTGCAGAATATTCCTCCTATCTCATACCTCTACTGCAGGCTGCAGAGTTTTCTTCCTTCCTAATTAGCTTCCTGATAGTGCATAGGAAACACGTTCTCAGGGGTGAAAGATGCACTTGGCAGCATCTTTCACCTTCCTTCCAGCTCCGTGTTGGTGTGATTATCTTGGCTGGGCTCCAGGAAGCTGGAGAGGAACTGGTTGTGTCCAGTCTGTATCTGGTGTAAATTTGTGCTGGACTCCAGAGCCAGACACTGCATTTACCTTCCCCAGCAGTAACCAGAAGGTCCCCCAGGCTGGCTGAGTGTCTCCTCGTTCATCAGTGTCACTGGAAAAGGCATTTCCCTAAGACCAGAACCCTTGTCTGTCTGTCTGTCTGTGTCTGCTGTGCTTCAAGGAGGGAAGGGTGAAGGTGGGATTGTTCTGAGGAGTGTGTGCAGGGCTGCCTGCAGTGACACCACCTTGGGTGTGCCCATGTAGAACCTCCATTCTTGTCCCTCTTCTCAGCTGCAGTATGTGAGTGTTCCCACAGGAGCAGGGGGGGAGGGTTTGGAAGCGACCAGCTCCTCTAGAGACAAGTAGAATTAAGGGTTTTTTCGTTTTTCTCCTTTGGGTAGCGTGTCTGCTGCTTTCTTTCAAAGTATCACGTAAAGCCTTTTACAGGCTTTAGGAACTGGTGTGGGTGTGAGCAGGTATTTCATGGTCGGCAATCCCTTCTAGTGAGGAACAAAGGCAGGGCCTGTCAGGCTTTCCAAGATGAACCCTTTGATCCTTTTTGCCATATGCTGAGAAGTGCTGGGTACTTGCATGTTCTTTTTGAGCTCTTTTAGCAGTAAGAGGGTAGAGAATGTGGGACTAACAGCACTGAAGGTCCCGAAGAACATATGTTTGTGCTTTTTATTTTTTTAAGGAAATTCTGTTTCACTTCTATAGAGAGTTCTGTAAACCGGGATATGGGGGTAGTTCTGTCAGTCTCTCAGAAAATGGGGTGTGGGTGTGTGTTTGCCATCTTTAGACATAAACTTTGTAGACCTTTCAGCCTGGGAACACTGTCCTGAACTGCAGGCTGGCCCTTGATCAGAGAGGGGGACTTGAAGTAACCAAGATTTTACTCTCAACGTCAGAAATGATGCTGAAAATGTTCAATATTCTGAAGTGACAGAGGCCAAAATGTGTTCCGGTTTCTTTCCCAGGTAGCTGTTAAACAAAGAGCTCTGTGCTCATGTGTAAGCAAGTCCCTGTCTTGGCATTCAGCTGTTTTCCCCTGTCTGAAACAACCCTGGAGAATGTTTTCTTTTTCAGATTCCCTCTTCAGCCTTTATCTGGCTTTTCTAGGCTTTTTATTGTAGCTATTGGCTTCTCAGCTATGAATAACTACAGTTCTTGGGGGTGTCCTTTGTTGATTCACTATTTTGGCTCTCCCTATCTGTAATCATCTGGAGCTTGGGGAGTGAGAAGAAATGTGTAAGTTTGAAAAGCATGTGGAAAGAGTTAGAAAGGCAATTTGTTTTTTAAAATGAATTCATCTTCTCGGCTGTGTTGTGCTACTTCTCATGATCTACTTTAATATGGTGGCAAACATATTTTTGAGCCTACACAGGAGCAGTTTTACTTCTTGTAGCTGTGGTTTAGATTTTTGTACAGAACCAATATCCAGTAAATGTAAGTATTTTGCTTCTGAAGCTTGAGTAAAGCTTAATACAAGAGCTGCTCTTACATGAGTGTGAGATCACTTGTTTCCTTAACAGTTCTCTGAAGCTTTTGGAGAACAGTGGGAGGGGCAGATCTGAGAAGCTCATGCTGTGTACACTTGAATAACTTGTAACTTTATGTATTTTTCAAGGCATAAATTAGGTTATTTGTGTAGGTTTATTTAAAAAATGTTGTTATTATCTCCTGTAATAACAGATGTTAGTGGGGTTCCCCTGATTCAGCCCTGGAGCTCAGAGCAGTTGAGGCTGCAGAGATTTTCTGAGGGACTGTTACGAGCGTGTTCCTCTGTCACAAGGGTTAATTACTGCTGGGATTTTGTTAGAACAATGTGAATGGTCTGTGGTGCATCAAAACAGTGCCAAATTCCCAGATGAGTGCCCAGATATTGTACATCAGAGATGTCATTACTTCAGTGCTAGTCAGGTTCAGTAACTGTTGCTATTTGATATTTCCAGTGTAGAAGACAAAAAGACTTCTATTAGACTGTTGTATTTTTAAATACATTTGAACTGATGCTAAACAAATGTGTTTTGTGGACAGCAAGGGGCATACAAAAGTGTACTTCATTCAATTTAGAGAAATATTTTAGAGTCCTGAGAGGTAGCTCTCTATCCTGGCAGGTCTGAATACTAATCTTTGCAGCTTGTTGGGAGCCCAGCAGAAGAGTTTGGCTTGAATTGGATGAAGAAATTGATTGAATTTTCATATGTTAAAACTTTTCACTGTGTCGTTTTCTTTCACAGCAGCTTAGAAATTGAGGGAAGGAGAGTTTGGCTCTAGTAAACTTTAGAATTCTAATTGTTCTTTAAACAGGCTTTTTTATGTCTGTATTAAATATGAGAAGTATACAGGAACTCATGGTGAAGGAGAAGTTTTAATAACAAATGCAGGGCAAGATAAACATTAGTGCTGCTACTTGAGCACTTCACAAATATTGGAAAATGACTCATCTTTTTGTGGAAGGGAAATGCCTTCAAGAAGGGATCCTGGAGCAGTGTTTTACCCCGAGCCCATGGGGGAAGACTCTGGCATTTCCCTGTCAGGTGTGAGTCTCAGGAACAGCAGTCCTATGCTTTTTTTTATAGTACCTCCATAATCTCTGCAGGGAACTGAGGGAGGTTTGTAGTTGTAAAATAAATGTTATATTGTGAACCCAAAGGCTGGAAACTACTTTTTTTTACTTGGGAGGCTGTGGAAAGTGAGAGCCAACTTGGGGCAGTTATTAAAGGTCACAGTTAAATAATGATAAAACCTTTTCATGCTCATTTTTCCTGTTTTTATTTCCTTCTCCAGGCATCAATTTTGGACTTGCACTCTGGAGCTCTTTCCCTGGGGAAGCATTTTGTCAATCTGTACAGGTAAAAGGGGGCTGTGGCTTCCTGCCTCCTGTCACCTCACCCCTTCCCTGCCCACTGCCTCTTCCAGTGTCTCGAGCCCCCGGGCTGGGATTAGTGATGAGAAACTCTGGAAGCTGGTTGGATTCACCACAGTTTCCATGACCAGTTAAAGACCTTTCCTGGCATGAAAGCGGATCTTTAGTTGAACTGGGCACTTTGGAAGCTGCCATTATTTTTATGTTCTTGCACCCGTAAATCACAGTGTTTCTTCACAGTTATAGTTTAGTTTGTCAGCAGTGGAAGAAATCGAATAGCCTGAACCCTTAAAAGCTTGAATCCATGTGCTTGTTTCATGATGTGGGAGGGGATTTTTTTAATGCCTGAGGAATTCCATTACCAGTTGCAGCATATCAATCCTTTAATCTTTTAACACTTGATCTTTTAGCATTGCTTTTGGACATCATGCTCAAAAGCATTTGTAAGATTTTTTTGTGTTGTGTTCTCACTTTCTGATTGTGGGTAAAGCACGGGTGGGGGTGAGAACGTGTCTTGTTGCTCAGTCTGATTCAGCAACTCCTCTTTTAGACTGTTGTTTGATTTTTCAGGTACTTTGGGGACAAAATTCAAGACATCTTCACAGAAGAGGATTTTGCCTTATACCGGTAACGATTTTCAATGACTGCTGAAGGAGCCACAAACCAGAACTTTTATGCTTTTGAGTTTTTTGTAGAAAGCAGGTTGGGAGGGGCTTTCCCTTTGCATTCATACACTGGATTTTGCAGCTCCAAATTGTAATCTCTGAGAATTAAGATGACTTGAGGAAGAGAAGTAAAAGGACCTTTTGGTGACTGGTAAATGACATGAGCTGCTTTGAGCTGCATCAGCCACGTCGGGACAGCTTTGTGGTGTGAATGTACTCTGGGTGCTGGCAGCACCACACATTTCCCTCCCTGCCAGCAAGGAGAGCTGCTCATCTGAGCTCTGGGGGGATCTGCTGGAGCATGAGAGCTGGGATGGAAAATCCTTCATCATTACCTCCTCTTTCACACGTTATCCAAGGGGCTGTGTGAGATGATAGACATAATCCCAGGCTATTATTGCATTAGGAACTTGGGTTTTTTTAAGGCAGAGTGTAGCAAAACATTAAAAATGGTAAAGCAGGAAGTGGAAGGACTTCAGATTACTCATGTTCTGGCTGGAGAAGCAGCCAGAGGATGAAATAGCTCCATAATGTAACAGCTCTGGAATCTGATGCTCTCAGCTTTCCTGCAGCCCTGCTCATACTCTTAAAAACACAACAAACCTAACGAGTTCCATGTGTCTGGGAAGGTGTGTGGCCAGAGTTTAGGAGCAAGCATTCTTTGTTGACTAGACACAATAATTCTTTAGTTATGCATTTCAGTTGGTTTCTCACAATTTAAAATGTCCCTGGTTTGAACATTTTAACTCTTTTTTTTTTGGTCTTTTTTTCCTTGCCTGTGTGAAGGAATCTGGCCTCCCTCTAGTGGTGGAAGGAATGTTAAGTAGCCAAATGGGTTCATTAGTTTTATTAAAATACTAATTAATTAATATAATCCTAAAATACTAATCACTTTAAGCTTATTTCTCTTTAACAGCTGGTGTTAGATGTCATTGTCTTTATAGATGAAGTTCTTTAAAATCTTTTTACTTCTGATCCCAAAACTTCAAAAATTAGATGATTCCTTGATTATTATTGAACTTTGCATAAAGAAAATGTATAATTTCTGTTTCACATGAACAGAAGCATTCAATTTTTCAATAATTTTATAAATTTATGCTGTGAGATGAGAGAGCTGCTAGGGAACGTCAATATTCCATTGGGATTTCATGCCAGTATAGGGGATGGTTCAGCCTGCTGGATATGAAGCTAATACAAAATATTTTATTAAATGCTTCTGTTCCTATTAATGGCAGTGCTTTAGCATGGACTGTAGTACTTTATGGCCTTAATGAATGATTTTATGCTATTTTTGGGAGCATTTATCTTCATTACTTTCCCTTACCTACCAAGGTCACTTTAAAAATACACTCTTGAGAGAAATAACTGCGTGTAATTCATGTCTAAGCATTACTGATTGCAACAATAATGAAGCTGAGTAGGCATCCTGAGCCAGGATATCTAAACTGTCTCTGTCAAAATTATGTTGCTTCAGAATCAATTATGGTTGCTAGGCTGATACTTTATCCACCATCTGCCAGGCACGTTACAGCAATCCCTCCTGTTTCACATAATAAATGACATGTTTATTCAGAAGAGAGACCTTTAATCAGGGTGCTTGCTGTCAGGGGTGACTTGAGCAGAAAACAACACAATCGAAGATTTATTCCCAAAGCCTTACAACTTATTAAGGCAGAGGCATAGAAGGAGCAGAGGAGGAGCTGTTAATTTGCCTTCTCCCCGTGTCTGTTCTGTGTGTGATTGCTGTTAAAGCTCTCTGGCTGCAGGAGACCTTTGCTTTGTCAGCTCCCTGGGACGGTGCTGACAAGTGGGATAATCAGGAAGTTGTGTGGGATTGAGCTCTGAGTGTTCCTGTCACCGTGATTGGATCTCACTTTGCAGTGGCTCCTAACTGCGTTTTTTTGTTGTTGGTCTGGCAGAGCCTGTGTCTCACAGAAACTTCTCAGTGGCACTTGTAGCTCTCTGTGCTGCTGCTGCTGCTACATTAAGCTGGCAGCTTTGCAAACTTTTGAACTTCCTTTCTCTCAAGATGTGTGTTCCTTGGACTTCCAGCTACTTCATTGGCTTTTTTTTAATGTTCTTCCTCATCACCCTAACTCCAAAACAGTAACTGTTTTACAGAGTCTGGTGGTCATGTGCTCCTTTCAGGCAGTTCTGCTTTGTCTTTCCCTGAGTGTGGCGTGAGATTTTTGGTGTTTTCCAGTGACTCAGTGCAAATGGCCAAGGACTGCTGCTGACAGATTTGGGGGGAGGATTAATTTGGTACTGATGCTGTTGACTAGATGCTGTACCTGGGCATTTATTGCCACTGCAGAGCTCTGTTAATGCATCTGCTCAGAGCCAGGGAGCACCTCAGCAATCTGAATGAGACCAGAGTTGCTGTGCTTGTGAAAACAAATGCTTATGTTCTCTAGCATAAAGAAGTATTTTCTTTGTAGCCAGACCAGAACTCTCCCAACAGTTTTGAAGAGCCAGTGGGCCAGGATCAAGGAGGGGAGGGAGGCTCCAGCCTGAGGCTCCTGCTGCTTCTGGGTCATAGAGAAGTGGCTGAGGGAACAAGGTAGCTCTCCCAGTTTTGGGCTCATTCATTCCTTTCTTGATAGCACCTTCTAAGCTGAAATTTGGCTTATCTTGTCCCTTGATTGACACGTGAAGTACAATGTGTTTGTCCTTAAGTATTTTGCCAGTAGGTTGTGGTTGGAACAGCAGGGCAGGGAATGGAAAGAAAAACTTGCAGTCTCATATTGATAAATGTTGGAATGGCCCAGCCAGCAGAAAACAGCCTGTACAGAAGAGTTTTTCTGGCCTACAAAGTGGCCTTATTCTACTTTTCAAACCAGCTGCATGCTGTATTTGGCATATTGAGCAGGGCTTTGCATCCTGTTTGGTTTATAAAACACACATTCTGCCCAAAGCCATTGCACATCAGTCTCAAAGAGGAGTGAGGCTTTAACAGAGCCTTATAAACAGCAGACAGCAAACCTTAATAGAAAGCTTTTAAAAGTGGAAAACGAATCAGGCTGAAAGAAGAAGGAGGACTCCTTACAGAGCAGGACAACTGCTGGAGACTTAGTTGTGTCAAGACTGTGGCCTGACTGCTTGGGAGTAGATTTATTCCAGCTGGCTGATGCAAGGGCCAGGGAATCAGCTGCTTTGGTGTTTGTGGCTATGAATTCTTGAGCTGGCTTGTCCAAAGTGCTACCTGCTCTCAATTCCCAAAATGAGTAATTGCATTTGATGCTTTCAGGCAGCCTTTCCTGCAGTCCTGCTCCTTGGAAAAAGCAGAAAGATCAGCCTCCCACAGCATGAGAGGAAGGACCTGTAGGTTCTTTCCTGGTGTCAGTTTTGCAAACTCCACCACTGTGGTGTAGTTCTCAACTTGAAACCTCAGTTCATGCAGCCGTGTAAATCCCTGAAAATCCCCCTGAGTTCAGTTAATGCTTTTGATATTTCACATGTAAAATAGCTTGAATTGACCCCTAAAAATGTAAAGTGTGTCAGGTTAAAAAATCAAGTCTGTGTGTGTTATTTCTGTTTCTTGTGAGGGACTAGGTGTGAACAGAATGAATATTTAGGATTTTTTAGTACTTGTGGATTTTAAGAGATGACTTTCACAGCCTGCAGACACACACCACAGGTCTTGTTTTAGTTCTGTCATTTCTTTTTAGTCACCATTTAAGTTCCCTAGAGAAATACCTGGAAAAGCTTTCTTGAAAGTTATGCTGAGGTTCAGTACTATCGACTGGAGAAATGTAAGGGAAGATACAAAACTACAAATATAATTCCCTGCACAACTTCAGAAGTGTTTTCTCAGATTGTCTTGTTTGTACACTGTAATTGTGAAAGACATCTTCCATTCATATAAAAAAATTTGGTAATGATACCAATACATATGTTGACCAGGAACTCTGAATTTCATGGTGCCAAGGGACTTCACCAGTTGGTTTAAAAGTAGTTGAAGATTTTTCAGAGGCAATCCTTTTATGAAGGTACAATTTGACCTTTACCCTCTTTGGATTAAAAATATCTGTGTGAAGGACTTGAACGTTTTCAGCAGTTAACAAACAGTGGGATAGGAGTGGAATTACTCAGGAAAACAGAAAGTTTCAAGCCTAGGCCACAGGAGATGTAGTTTCTTTTCTTGGATATTCTGAGAATTCAAAGAACCCAAAGCAACAAACCCCAGCCAAAACCACTGAGGGGATTTATCTATTTATTTATTTGTTTGTTTGTTTGTTACTGACTTAGCCCTGTGCTCTGTGTGTGGTCTTTGCAGGGATGTGAGGCAGAGGATCCAGCAAAGGATTGCTCAGGTGTTTGGGATCAGCTCTTCTGCCATGTACCTGACCAAGCCAACATTCTTCTCCAGAATGAACAGCACAGGAGCCAAGACAACACACGATGAGTACTGGCACCCACACGTTGACAAGGTGAGGAGGAGGCTGAGATGGGATGCAAACATCTCCTGTTGTTATTATTAGATCATCTTGAAATCATTTTGCCTTAAACAATCCATCAGACAGGTTTGAAAACTGGTGCTCCAGGGGATGAACCTAATGGGAGGTAAGTGGGTTTTAGAAACAGAGGCTGTTACATCCCATTTAATTTTATTTTCTCTAATTTAATTTTGCTAGAATTGATAAATTGTGAGAATGACTATTCAGGAATCTCTTTTGTCAGAAGCATTGATTAAGATGACCTGAATTGCTCTTTCAGCCAGGTCTAGCAGGAGCTGTTTCACAGTGGTCAAGTGGTCACTTGTTACTGATCTGAGGCTCTTGATAAAGGCTTAACATTTGTATTTGAGCTGTATGTGAATTGAGGCTATTTTACTGTGTTTCAGTGGGGAAGTGGTACCTGGTACCCTCTTTCAGTAACTTGGTGTTCTGGTCCTTTTAGAATGAAGGATTGTGACATCCTTTTAACTGCACAGTCTTACCTGAAGGCTTATATAGCTTAATCCTTGGCATTTCCTAATGGACTTAAATGATGTGGTATTGAGTTTATTTCTGAATTTCACTGACTTCAAACGTTCTGTGCAGAACAGCAGAATATGGATGATGGAAGAATTGAAGAAAAAAAACCCACAACACACAAAAAAACCCCCAAACAAGCACAAAAACTCTTCCACACCACAATACCCACATTTCATGCCTTCAGGATTTATAAATGGGTCACTCTGGAGTCGTGGATTACCAAGATGGAACCAAATAAAATAATCCCAGCAAAATCCAAGTTATTCAGGGCTCGAGTCTCTAAGTGGGCAGTGTACCTTGAAGTCTATGAGAATATTCCTTGTCTTAAAGTATCTCCTGCAAAAAGCCAGCCTGAGGGAAGTATAATGTCTTTTGTTGGTCACAACATTGGTGTGAGTTCCTGTGTCCTTGTCATGTGGGCAGAAGCAGTTTAAATTTAGAAAATGTGGTGGTAGTGATGACACAGCTTGTGTTGGAAAGCACAAAGTCCTGCAGAGTGGGATCTGCCAGCTTTTGGATGCTTCTGGTTCAAAAAGCTGTGATGTAACCAGTGAGTGGCTCTGGATCAGGGGTGATTTTGAGGTCCAGATTGTTTTGATTTGTGTTGGTAGGAAGTGGCTGTAGGGAGCAAATTGTGCTGGTGGGATTCACAGAAATTCCATCACGTGATGCTCAGTTCCAAGAGACCCTTGGGAAGAAATAAACTGGTGATTCTGGTTGTGTGAAGTGCAGTAAATTCATTGGTTCCTTACAGTTTTTCCACCGTTTTCAGAGAATCAGATTTGATTGCCACAAGGGTGGGAAAAGCAGTATATTTCAACAGCTGATGCCTGTTTTCTCCACCTTTTCATTTCAGCCCAAAAAAAAGCATATTTTAGACTTTCAGACTCTGATTTATCACTGTAATGAGATTTGTGTCTGCATGAGCACTGCTTGCCAGTATTCTCTTTATTCTCTTCTGCATGTGTTTTGCATTGGGAAATGAATAAGGTGGCTGGATAACCTCACAATTAAGTGTTTCCACCTAAATTCCTCCTGTAATGTAGAAGTTATTTTGTCATTTACATGCCAATAGGTTTCCACGAAGAGAATTTGTGGAAGCTGCTTTTCTGTCCTGTCATTCTGAGGGTGCCTGAGCATGATGGACAGCAGGCTGAATGTTTTCCTGTTTTTATCCTTCTCTGTTGTCCATGTTTTATTTATCTCACAGGCTGTGTCTGTTCAGGGAGCAGATACATCAATTGATTTGCCTTGGCTTTTTCTAATCCATCTCCAGCTTCAAAAAACAAAACAAGCAGCAAAAGTGCTCTCTTGGACTTGGAATGCATAATCTAGACCTTGGTAGTGTCTATACTGAATAATTGGGCTGTGTGATTCATGACAGTGGTTGCACTCAGTGATCTTTTACACAACCTAAATAATTCTGAGTCTGTGAAGAGAATTAGCCCAGTTGGGGCAGTTACCAAGCTTGTTCACAATCATAAATAGTTGGAGCAGAGACTAAATAGGATGAAGGTGAGCAGCTTCACAGGTTGCCCTCAGTGCAGTCAGCCTGGTTTGTATTTCACTTCCTCCAGCAAACTTTTCCACTTACAGACTGCAGTTGAAAACAGGGAAAGAAAATACATTTCTATTGATCTGAGGTAGGAAGTTCTTCCCACAAAAGATCAGTAGTGTTTTTATGTGGCCTCCAAAGCAAGTGTGAATACTGGGAAGTTGAAGAAAGATCAATAAAACTTGCCAGTTTGTTGGATGCTTTTGTGTTGGATCATTATTAATGCTTTCCCCTTGGAACAGAACAACAATACACTTCAGGTATTTGTGCATAATTTAACAGAGAAGGTTACTCCTAGAAGATACCAAGATTTTTTTCCTTGCCTCTTTCCAGAAAAAAAAGGTAAAATGAAGCTTTAGCAAAAGGAGTTCACTATATTTTCTGTTTCAGAGTGACATTGTTGTTAAAAAGACTTCTTGGCTTCTTGTGGCTTCTTGGAACATGTGAAAACCCCTCTTGCCTTTTTCTTGATGTTGCTGAGTTTCCTGCAGTTATATTTCTCAATCTCCCTGAAGGTTTTTAACTGCATAATGAAGTAGTACAGATTTATTGTGTCTCTCTGAGGCTTTGGGCTTTTTTTTCTCCTGAAATTTATTTGGTTTGTAGCTATGTAGGAATGGAAACCCTGAAATCACCCAAATGACTCATTTAATCTTGTTGTATTTATAAGCATCTAAATCAGATAGGGTGTTGGTTTAAGATGTGGAGTTTCATCTTGGATGGAACTTGTTTGGAACTGAGGCTTCCAAATGTCAAATAGCTGATTTATAATGGAGTTGCTGTTGCACACTTCACACTGTCAGCACTACAGTCTTTCAGCATTCTCTGCTAGAAGCAGTGTGGGACTTGCAGATTTGTGCAGTCCCCTGCCTGGGCAAGGATCCTGTCATCCTTCACACAATTGTCAGGCTCTGCCATAAGATGGTTTTGGGTTTGTTTTCCTTGAATTTCTTCTATCAGAGCTATTCCAGCACCTCAGTGCACATTTTCCCAAAATTGCTTGGGGTTTTTTTTAGCCTAAACATGTCCCTGATCAGTTTATAGCTATTTTTGTCCCTCCTTCCACCCCCATGTATTTATAGGTAGGAATCATTTCCCTTTTTGGTTTCTCTGAGCTGAACAAGCCAAACCTTGAAGTCTCCTTACCTGCAATGTGCTCTTCATCTCCCAGCCCTTCCCTGTACCTGCAGCCCTCTCTGGCTGCTGAGTCTGTCACTGAGAGCAGCTGCTGTCTCTTCTAGCAGACTTTTCACTCTTCTTTTCTTCCCCTACGTTTAATAAAACACATGAAAAGATCATATTTCTGCCCTGGGACAGCATCATCTCTGAAAACTGAGGAGGTTGATTCTTGTATCTGCTCAAACCCATCACCACAGCTCACCTTCTCATTCAGAGATGTGCTCTTTGCTCTTGCATTGCCTGCCAAATAGATGCTGCCAGTAAATAGAACAGGGGGAGTAACTATCAAGGCTATTCTGGTGTTTATCTACACAGAATTAGGTGAAGGCTTACAGGAAAAGAGCAATTTTGACTCTTTTTCTGCATGCTAGACCAATGCTGATTGGAAAATGAATTTTCTTCTGCACTGGAAAGCAGAAGATGCTGTCCTAAATATCCTCAGTAACTGCAGACCTTTTGCACGGTCCTACAAGTGTTTAGCTGCATAGAAATGTGTCCCTCAAAAAAACCCACTGCAAAATGGGGCTGGCTAATTCTGGCAATCCGTTCTATTTATAATAACAAATAATAGCCTTTAAAGAAGTGTCATATAAACATCATTATGAGCATCTACCATTAAATATTATCTGTGTTTGACTTTTTGGATAAAGAGTGTTCAAAAAGGGCACACTAACCATGTGACATACCAGGCTGAATGGAAATATCTGCATTTTTTCTCCTGAGTTGTTGACGAGGTGCTGTAGAAATTTGATTTGCAGCTGTGTGGCTGCATGGTTAATCACCTGCTCTTAATGACAGCTTTTCTCACGTAGTTTGGTCTTTTGGTTCAATTATTAATCTGTCTGGTACTGGAAATCATTACCAGGGTAACAGATATATTTGATATACATGAGGGAACTTCTAGCATTTTAAATACCTGAGTATAATTTAGTGCCTCCTTTCCATAGTGTTGCATTTCTCAGGCCCTGCTGCTTCTGAGAGTGAGTAATGAATAAGGACAGGAATAGAAAAGCCATTTTCCCGTGCACACTTCATTCCCCAAATTAGTCATCTGTAGAAATCAGGTGTGTTTGGTTAGGCTAAAATGGTTTGTAGCCAGCTCTTAGAAGTTTAGAATTGGTAAAGCCACCTTGGAGAGGAAGGAGAGTGGCCTGAGGGAGCAAAGATTGCTGCTCCACCGAAGAGTTGATAAAAACAATTCTAAGGCATTAAACTTGCAAGTATGAGTTGAATGAACTTCCTCACTGTGCTCTTGTCTTCACTGGCTGGAGACTTCCGACTGGAAGTTTTTATCACCACATCAGTGAAGTGGAAAATAGCTTTGCAAAGCTGATTTGCATGAGAAGGGCTGTAGAATGGGTGGTTTGTGGTGCTGCACTAGCACCTGCTCGTTAATTCCCATTTATTGCCTTGTATTGCTACCAAGCTTTGGGAGACTCCGGGGAGAAGGGGATCACTGTAATATTTCTCTGATTTTTGTGATTCAGACCATGTAGGGCAGCATATCACCAGATTTGGCTTTTTTCCTTTAAGCCCTTATGGTCAAAATAATAAAATGAGTATGAATGAAAATGTCTTCCTATTCCATCTGTTGTTATGTTCTCTTTGGTCACTTCCCTCACAGAAATGTGTACAACTGCTCTTGTGCCAAAATTTAACTGGCACTAATGGGTATAACTTGAAACATAACTGAAAATATTTAGAAAACTTCTAAGTTTGGAAGTAGCACCTACCTCTAACAGTCACCAGGTCAGTCAAAACACTCTGCAAATGCTGTGTATTTATGCAGAACTGCTGTGCTGCACATTTCAGTGTTTGACAGTGTAATGCTGGACTTTTGAGTTGTGGTACACAAAGAAATTGGAGAATACAGATATTGATTTCAAGTATTTTTTTAATTGCTGGCGACATGTAGATATGAAAGGAAATATTTCCAGAATCAGCTAAACTCAGTGTTAAATATTTAGATAGCTTCACTCAGAGCATTAGTGTATAGTATTTCTTTTCTCCAACTTCAGCGTAAGTATCGACCAAAAATAATGCTTTAAAAGGAAGGAAAAATCACCTTGTTATACTTAAAAGTTTGGTGTTTAGTCTGTAGGCTGAGAAGAAGCAGAGACTTCCAAAGTCCAGTTTGAAGGGTTTTAAACAAAACCTGTATGGGAAAGAAGTAGAAGCTCCTCCAGCAACGTGTGTTTACTTGGAAGTTCTGATTTACTGTTACCATGAATCTCCTGTGTGGTAGCTGGTGAAAGAATACAAGTGAGGTATCCAGAAACCTTAGAACTAAGATTAGCTAATGAGTGGAAATCATTAGTCAAGGGCTATTCTTCTGCTTGTTAACCCCCTGGTGAAATTTTATCTTGGAATCGTATAAATCTGTCTTTTTGATACAATGCACTCCTGACACTACGTTGGTTTTTTTGCTCCTGGGTGGTAGAAATGTATAGGAGCACTTCTCTAATGATGGAAACTGTAACAATAGAAATAATAAACATAGCATGCTAGTCTTGTAGTGTGTGTGTAAACACAAGAGAACAGACTAATAAACATATGTAATTTCTAGAAAACAGCGTTCTTGGTTTTCAAAGACCCCTTTATTAAATACACGAAAAACTGAAAATGAGAAAAAACCCACCAGATCTATCTGCTCAATTTGGTAATTTTTGTTAATTTTGGCTTTCCCCACAGGTGACTTATGGCTCTTTTGACTACACTTCTCTGCTGTATCTCTCTGACTACTCTGAGGACTTTGGGGGTGGCCGGTTCGTGTTCATGGATGCAGATTCCAACAAGACAGTGGAGCCCCGAGCAGGTACGAGCCCAGGTTGGCTGCAGGGAGCTGGGCAGGTTGTGCCATTTATTGACTGGCTGGGCTGGCAGGTGGTGTGGGATTGTGTTTTGTGTCAGCAGGAACAACGTGGGGTAACGTAGCACTCTGTGTTCAGGTTGATGACATAAAAAGTAAAGATTAAAACAGGTTAAAATACAGCCACGGTTTGCAATAGCTGGTGTTAAGCCACAAGAAGTGACTTCCTTGAAAGCTGTAGGGCTTAGAAGAGGTGGCCAGTTCTGACAGCTTAGCAGGTCACTGTGTAGCAAGAGCAGAGCTAACTGTGACTGCAGCAAATCCAAATTAAAGCAATTTATTTTAGACTGGCCCGAAATTCCTTTGCTGCTCAAGGTGGGGCTTAGTACCCTGTAATGGCTGAGGGCTGGGTGTGAAGATGAGTGATTGCCAGAGCTCTGCTGAGCTGCTGGAACATGCCAAGCCATGATTACTTGGGTATGAATCCATCCCTGCTTCCAGGAGGTCTGACAGGGATGAACCTTTTGATGGCTGTCAGTTATAAATAAATAAAAAACCTTTAGGCTGGTTTGAGATTTTTCTAATATGTGGGTAATTTGAAACTACAGTTACTCTGGGGCTGCCTAGAGCCTCAACTCATCTGTCTGGCAGGTGAGTGCTGAGCTCCCAGCAGTGTTACATTTCATAATGCAAGCTCAGCCACATTCCTGCAGGAAAATAAAAAAAAAAAGGACAACTTTATATTCCTGGTCCGTTCTGTTTTTTTTTTCAAGACAGAAAAGATGGAAATTTACTCATTTGAAGAGCCTCAGTAATTGTCTGCTGCCAGGCATTACCCCAAGCAGAACTGACTTCAGACTATTGCTGCCTGCAAATTGGGATGGGGGTTCTTTGACTTATGGATCAGAGTGATCCAGTGACCTGCAGTGATGCTGGTTTAGATGAACTGTGAGATTACCTTCATTCTGGGTTTGCTATTCAAGAATTGTGTGTTTGATTATCTTTTACAATTGGAAATAAACCCTAAACTGAAAGCATCATCTTTTGCAAAATGCTGCCGCCAGTATTTTGAAAGGGAACAGATTAAACTGTTTTGTTTCCAGATGCAATTCTAAGATTACCAGGTCTTTATAGCTGTAGAAATCACAGCTGAATTCTAGGTATGTGAGGAGAGCTGTCTCCTCAGTGCAGGGGCACTCAGCCTGGCTGCAGTGTGCAACGTGCCCCTGACTTAATTTCCAAGTCTGTAACTGTGAAATTGCTTCCATTCAGCCCCATCTATTAATTTTTAGGCTTTCTGCTGCAAGGTCTTTGCTCTTGGTGTCATTTTGGGGGAAGAAGGGGAAGCTGATGAAATCCAGAATTATTTTTTGGGCTGCTCCCTTTGCCAGGAGGTTGTATGGGCAGCGTGGGCCACAGAAACAAAACAATGTGCAGCTCGTAGGGAATAGCACAAATGTGCTTCATGGACACAAGAGAAAATTAATCTTAATGCCAGTTACACTTCTCTAACACAACTCTGTGGTGTACCACAGTTGTCAGGGGTCCTGTGATTGTGTCACAACCTCTGGTGCACGATGACCACTGACATCCTGTGAGCAAGGAGAAAAGCTTTAGAGGTGAAGCACAATGTGAAGGCATTTGCACTTGTTTTTCCTCTCGCTGATAAAATGTGTTTTGTGAAAGAGTGACCCCAGGCTGTTCTCTGTTGCTGATGTGTTTTTCATGTTCATAATGTTTCTCTGCAGTGTTTTTTCTCTCCTTCTGTCTTTTTGGCTTTTGTTTGTTTGTTTTGTTTTACGCTTCTTTTGATCCTTTGTGCCTCTCTTGTCACTCCAGCTCAACTTTTAAAACCACACGGTGATGAGCTTTCAGGCTTCTCATTTAGGAGCTCCAGGCTCTTACAGGATGACTGCCATAATCACTGGTTCAGTTTTCGTGCTTGACAGCTAATTTACTTTTCTGTATTGCTAATGCCACTGCAGTCCTAAAACCTGGCACTTCTTGTCTCATGCTTAGCCTGCGTTTTGGGGACCTGATAACTGTGGGCCAAAATGAGCAGGTTTCTTTTTCCCTGAGCAGCAATTTGTTCAAGTGTCAGTGGGGAGCAAAAAAGGCATTTTTTGTGATGCAGCAGAGCAGAAAAGCAGGAAGTGGAAATACAAGAAAAAGCAATTAAAAATAAAACGTTGTGGGATGTCCTGTGTTTGAAAGTGCTGCCTGGGCAAGTCCTGCTGCTGCTGCAGATGCATTTGCAGCACTTTACTGGTGAGGATCAGTGTCAGCCAGGCAGCTGGGGACAGGGAGAACTGTTGTGCTAGGAGTGGACCCTAAATTAAGTTGCTAATCACTTCCCTCAGCGATATATCACTTGCAGATTACCTAAGAAGTCTTTAAATCCCGACTCTCACATATTTGACTGAAAGACTCTCTAATTTGTAGGATGATCTTTAACATCCCCTAGTTTGGTTGTTAGCAAACATTAGCTTTAAGAAGGAATTATAATTTATTAATCTTGAGGCTCTGGACATTATTTTCTTTTTAGCAGAAATGGACAAGTCAGCACCAGTTCAAGAGTACAGACCTTTGGCTAATTCATAACCAAACGTGGCATGAAGGAACACATCTTTCTTGTGCCCTGATGGGCTTCAGAAGTGAATATGTGTCTTTTGACTTCAGTCAGGACCTCTGTCAGCCACAAGGAACTCCCTGTACCACGAGGAAGAGAATTCTTAGTGCCAAGGGAAATATGACGTTGAAAAGAAAACATTTTTTGTGACAAAGAAACAGATCTAAAGTAGCATCTGTTCTTTTTGAGTATATATGGAAATTCTGTTTCCAAAGTTGTCATACTGGGTATTTTTTTTCCACCCCTTGCACCAGGGTTGGCCCTGTTTGAGAGACTGTAAGAAACAGAACAACATTTTGAATGAGGTCCTTCAAAACGAAGCCCTTTCAACATGAACTCTTTTTTCTGGTCTGAGATGTGTTTTAGTAATCTGCAAGACATAGAGGAGGATTAAGAATAAATGGCAGATGTCAAGGCTTTCCTTTTTCAGTCACAAAATTGGTATACTTTCTGCTGCTGCTAAGCTTGTCAGTGTTTAAAGTTTCATATTTTAAAATTTCATATTTAAAATGTCATCATTTTGCAGAGTCTTGTGTGAATTTGGGGGTCTGGCAGTATTAGGTCACAGACTTCATTTGATCATAAGCATAGATGAAACTGCTGTTGGAATGAAATCTCAGTACTGGTTCTGTGTTCCTTATTTGCATGTGCATTTCTTGGTTTGAAGATGAGCTTTGCTGCACTTATTTTCAACTTACGAGGGAATTTGTTCTTCATACAAGTCATTTATTATACAAAGGTAGAAAGAAGGGTCGCAATCACTTCTGTGTGTTTCTGGAAGAAGATAATCTGGGGTGCAAAATGAATTCTTTATGTTGGAGAGTGATTTGTGAATCTTCTTTTAATATCAAATCTAGCATATTCTCACAGCTGTCAGAAGTGTGCATTTCTGGAAGTGTAAAATACTTGATTTGAAGGTATAAGATATTTGGGAGCTTCCCCCCATACAGATAGTCTCATCTTTCTCTGTATTCAATCCACATCATCCAGATTCAGTCTAGATCATGATAATCTTCTGCCAATCCTAGCTTCAGTTTTGCTCCAATCAGTAAAAAACTGGAGCACATCTTGAAGTTAAATCAGTATCAGCTGAAAGCTGCGAGTAACTTTTTAAAAATCTGCAGAAGTAGCTGTCAGTCCTGGTGAGGAGCAGATGGAGCCAGCATGAGCAGCTGCAGTAAGCACCAGCCCTGCAAAGGGCAGCAATCCTTACTGATTTGCAATACTCATCACAAATTGTACCAGGGGCTGCTGAGGTGTCTGCAAAGAGAAGTGGTAGGAAAAGGAGGATCTGTTACAGTCGTGTCAGAAAGACTTTGGAAGTAGCTCCTTACTTCTCTGTAGAACTTGCTTTTGGCTTTGTTACCTGTGGAAGAATAACTGTCTTCCAGGCAGGTTTTGTACTCTAATGGTCTTTGATGAGGGGTTAACGATGGCATTAAATGGAACACTATTTTAACTGGGCCCATAAAGCAGTAGTTACCTGGGAGTGCAGGTCAGACCCACACCTAACATGGTGTTTCTGTGAGTGACTTGTGATAAATCCCCTGCCTTGTTGAGGCAGCTCTGACTGAGGGTAGCAGTGGTCAGCTCCCACTGCCTGGAGCACTGAAAGGATTGAGGAGTGTTGGGGGAAGAGTTGTCCTGTGTTAGTGTCCCACAGAGCATTGTGAAGCACTGTCAGCACTGAGAATTGTCCTCTGAGGATTTTCCCCTGCCAGGGAAGACTTGGTTATAAATGACCACATGTAGCATGTCCTGTTTGTGCTCTGGCTGCAAGGACTTTATGTACTGCACGTGCAGGCCAGTATTGCAGGGATTTGAGTTGATACTGGTCAAGAAAATAAGCAGCAAAGCTGAAGGCAGAAAGCAGAGGAGAATCGGCTTCAAAGAGTTACTCCATGAAATTCAGGTCAGGTAACAGATGAAGTAAAACAAAATGCCAGAGTAACTGCAGGTTCAGCTGTGTTAGGCTGTGTGGTTCAGTAGTGAGAGTTCATTTCTTGGTTCCTAGGCTGTGTGTGAATGTCACAGGTCACAGATGCTCTGATGAAGCCTCTCTAAGGGCCATTTTTGGAATAACTGAGCAGCAGAGGTTACCCTTGTGCTTATGCTTCAGTGATTTACTAAAAGTAAGGATGAATTCCTTCTCTATCAGAAGTCCAAAACCCAGAACTTGGGCATCCATCTGATTTGCCTTCAGCTCTACTGGACATGCCATGTTTGGCAAGGTCAGGAAAAGTCAAATAGATGATCCTGAGGTTGTTTGATGTGACTGAAGTTGCAACACTTTGTTCTTAGTGAGAACCTTTTGTAGGAGTCCAGTTCTGAGCCCTTGTACAGCTGCTCTGACAGGGAGAACAGAGCAGACCTGGCAGCACTGGTTGGGTGAGGCTGAGCACTGGAGGGAGAACTGGAAGGCAGAGCAGGGGTGCTGCTCTGTCCTTCTCTCAGTTGTAGGGAGAAGAGATGGAGCCAAAGGGCTTTGGGGAGACTCATCATTAATTTGGAGAGAGCAATTATGCAATTTTCACTTCTAAATACTCCCCAGGGTTTCCACACCTTCAGACGGAGTGGAGGCTGCTGTGATTTGTGCAACCACCTGTGCTGGTGGGAGAGAAGCAGGCAGGGGTTCTGTTGGCATCTAAAAATGTTCATGTACTTGCAGCAGGAGATTAATAAGTTCATTAATTTTCTTTAAAAACTGTAATTTGGAAGTTTTCCAGGCCCTTCTGAATTTAAAGTAGAAGCAACTACTTTTTTGAGAGTATTGTTAATTCTGCAAATTACAAGCTGGTTGTGGGAGACTTCACTATGTGAATCAGTGATTTTATTTATAACAGCAAGTAATTTCTGTCTAGTAACTAAATTTGGGACAAGTTTGTAACTAGGCTTTGATAACCATTGCAGGTAGTTTTGTGTTTGAGGTTTCATTTTTAGGCCATAGGGTTTTTTATTCTTTTGTTCTTGACATATATGTAGCAAAATTGTTCAGAGAAGCTTGTGCCCTCTCTTCTGGGGTGCTCTCTTCACCCCAGATCAGGGCACTTGCAGACATTGTCAGTCCACGTTCCTTTTGTGGGGTTTGCTTAAAGGACTCGCTTAAATTCTCCCCATTCAACATTTTTTTGTAAGTAATTGAGTAAGTATATCTGTTAAGTAAGTTTTATTGTGTGCTTGCAGAAAACATTATTATCAGTTTATTTGCCTAATGATATAATGGGTTTTCTTGGCCACCCTACACGAGAAGGAATTGGTGATTAATCCTTAACAGATGACGAGGATGAGAACACAACTGTCGTGCATTTTCCCTGGCAGTGCTTCTGTCTGGGTGTCATTCAGCAGATGAGATGCAGTTTTTCCTTCTTTCCTGAGTAACTTTTAGAGCTGATAAATGTTAGGCAGGCAGTGGAAGCTGTCAGTGCATGAGATGAAAGACGCTGAATAGATCTGTGGTGCCAAATAAACTGTTCTGCTTCCCTTTAACCAGACAGATGAGTCTCTTCATTTCCTTCTGAGCAGGAGCTCGGTCTTCCCAGTGCCCCCAACCAGTTGCCATGGACAGTGGATGGTGGTGAGGCCCTTTCCATTCCCTCAGCCCTGTTTTGCATCCCTTCCCTGGTCCAGCCCAGGGAGGAGAGTAGGGGCACAGTTACCATTCCCTTACTTGATTGAGTGATGGTTGAGACAATCCAACACATAATTTGCTTTTTCTCCTTGAGGTTCTCATGACCCAAGGAGTTTACAAGGAAATTTGGCAGTGAATTAAACTAGAAGAGCCAGAAGGGTGCTGCCAAGAAAGCAGAAGGGGAAATACCATGTGAAGGATGAAAGCAAGAAGGGGCTTAGAGTCCAGTGGCAAAACAGGCAAACTGCAAATATAAGTGATAGCCAAATTTGATACTGATGTGGATGGCCTGTTCAATGTAATCAGAATAACTGGGGTTGGAAAGGACCTCTGGACGTCATCTACTACATGCCCCCTGTTCAAAAATCAAGCACAGGAGACACAGGGGTAGCAAAATCATGTCTGAGACATCCCTGGGAAACGTCTCTGGTGGGACTGAGTTTGTGCCAGTGATGTGGCCCTGGTGGGACTGAGTTTGTGCCAATGATGTGGCCCTGGTGGGACTGAGTTTGTGCCAATGATGTGGCCCTGGGCATCCTGGTGGGACTCAGGAGTTGGATGTAATTTAGGAGTTGGCCATGGTCTGAGAAAGGGAATTGGACCAGGTTACCTCCCAAGGGCTCTTCCAACCCGTTATGCAACGAATGTATAATATTAGAGATAAAATAATCATGTAGTATTTTTTCTTATGAGCATTTTGGTCTGATAATTTTATTATGGTTCTTAAAGTCATTTCATATATTCCCCACATCTTGTTACAATTTCAGCTGGTGTGCCCTACTTATTTTCCTCTTGCCAGAATAAGAACAACAGAAGATACTTTTTTTTTTCATAATCCTTGTAAATCAGAGCATGTGTTAACTGCAGAGTATTATAATGATGCTTAGCAATTAATTTTCACAGAAACCTTGTTAGAATAGGTCAGTACTACTTTCATTTTAGAGACAAGGAAACAAATGACAGAGTAAGTGGCTTTGTTGAGGTCACAGTTACATGTCAGGGGTGTCGATGTCACTGAAAATTGTTTCCTTTGTATTTCCCTCCAGCCTGTATTGCCTCTCAGGACAGAGGTTAGGGAGCAAATTGAAGGCAGCTTGTTTATGGAAGTGCAGCTGAAGATTCAGCAGGGATTACATTTCCTGAGGGCAAGCCTTTTGGGAATAGTGACTTCTGCTGTGACATAGCTCTGAGTGCATCTAAGAAGAATTCACTGCTAAGGGCCAGCTCTGAATTCAACCTGGGAAAGCAAAAGCAGGAAAAAGCAAAGGCTTGTATTTAATACATTTATTCCTCCAGTGGTTTGTTGTTTGGGTAGTGAAATGCTACATAATTGGTGCACAGTGAAATGTCCATTGCTTTTGCTGCTTGTTAAATATTATTCCTTGAAATAACGGCGTTGCTTCATCTAAATGCTGATCACATAAAATTTATAGCTAGCAGTGGATCTTGTGACTGGCACTGGCATGTCTTCTTAAATAATGATTCCTGTGGATCAGTGCAAAAATGAATTCTCAAAAAGTCAGGAGAATAAGTGGTTACCTCTAATACAATTAAGATCTTGCTTCCTGTAAGAGGAGTGCCCTGGCTTTGGTCATTGCCAGTGACCATCATCTGGATAAGGATATTGCCATGTATCCCTTAAAGGTTTTGTCAGATGAGATGGGAATTAACATTCTCTACTCTCTTTTTGAACATTTATACTGAGAAAAACAATGTACCGTGGAAAGAGTGTGCTTTTGCTTCAAAACTTTTGCAAAGGAAGTAAGTTAAAAAGAAATTCTTCCCAAGTGAGGAAAAAGCATCTTTGAAAACTGACTGTAGCCTTGTTCAGTTTGACCCAGAGACCCCAGTGGATGCATATGGAAGCAGGTGATACCATATATATGAAGACATATTTATTAAAGAAAGAACTTTAAAGACATTCAGTATAGCCAAAAAAAAAATCAATTTAACTGGCTTAACACACTGAACCTTGTCTAGCTCTGAATTACTGCTTGTCAGAGATCAAACAAAACAGCTTGAAAGTCAGTTTAAGGCAAAGCTTTGGGTGAGCAGGTGAGGGACCAATAATAACATATTTTAATGAAGTTGAAATATGGTTTAAAAGGAAAAAAAAAAATTCATGACACAGGGATTTTGTGTGGAATCCTTGAGGGCAGCACTGTTCATTGCAACACTGCTAGGACAGGAGCACGTTGCCTGCATTTAGGCTTTCATCCAGAAAAGCAGGACACTGAGGTGGGAATGAGCTGTGCATACAAGTGGATCTCTTCTTACATGTGTATAACTCTGCCCATTACTGATGTGCAGCCACGGGCAGAGATGGGCATGAAATTGTTATCAAAGACTCTGATAACTGCACTCTGATTAGATGTGAGCTGCAACTGAACATGAAAGGGGACTCAGGGGTTGGTGGGTAAACCCAGCCCCATGAAGCCAGTCAAGTTTTGCTCAGCTCTCCTATGTGTGCTGCTTAGGAGGATGCAAGCAAAGGAACTCCTGGATCTTTGGGATCCCTTGTAGAAGAGAAACCCAGCTACGTGTCTGGTGCCCATTTCTGCAGTGGAGGTGGGGTAAGGATTGGAGCAGTTCATGTTGTTGTTGTGCAGACTTTGAGCAGGCATCAGCTTTTAAACAAACTTTAATTTGAGCAGTGGGGGAAAAGCCTGAGTAGGAAAACCAGGTGCTGTTGGGGTGAAGGGGCTGTGCAGGGGAGCATTTCTGGCTGCCCGGGGAGAGCTCGAGCAGTCTCACAGAGCTGTGTCACTCAGAGTTACCTGCTGAGCATCAAACTTGGACATTCTCAGAACAGTTCAATAACGTGGGAGTGCAGAGGGCTCCACTCTGCTGTGTCATCGAGTGGGATGGCAGTGTGTACCCCTGCTGTCATCGTCAAAGTCACTGCATTTCCATTTCACCTGATGCCACTTGAGGCCCCGAGTGTCCCCAGGCAGGGCTTGGGCAGCAGCGAGCTCAGCAGTGAGCACTTGCATCTATCAAGCAACTGCCATGGCTGGAGTGGCTCTTTCTAAGCAAAGTGAATTTGTACATGGCTGATACATGACTTTGTGACCTGCCTGAACGGCGAGTGATCAGTCCAGGCACCGAAAGCGATAGCAAACACTTGGTACAATGCTGATAAGCTGCCACAGCTGCTTGTAAACCTGCTGAGGTTTTGTCACTGAAGGCTTTTTGCCACCTCTGTGGTGCTTCCCCCTTCTTTGGTCTAAAATTAGAGCCAGGACTAGAAGGGCAGCAGGGAGGAAATCATTACGCTTTGCTGACAGTCACTAGAGTTGTACTTTTTTGGTTTTGAGTCTACAAAGAACTGGCTTCCATGTTGTTGGCTTCCTCCTCCCTCTTATAAACTACAAGCTACAGTGGAATTACATCTCCAGCTTTGTGGCACAAAGGATTAATGTACGTTTTAAACAGTGAAAAGCTGTCAGGGTGCAGCGTAAGCTCATAGCAGTTTGTCTGTGATCGCCTGTGGGCTCTCAGGTCGCTGGGGAGCCGGAGCTGTGTAGGGAGAGCTGCAGCTGAGTGGCAAACTCCACTCACAGGTTGAAATCTTTGTCTTTGCAGGCCGGGTGTCGTTTTTCACCTCTGGATCGGAGAACCTGCACCGGGTGGAGAAGGTTCAGTGGGGCACTCGCTTTGCCATCACCATCTCCTTCACCTGCGACCCGGAGCACGGCATCGGGGACCCCGTCCTGGGCTGACTCCTGTGGCCACGGGATGGGAGCTCAGATGGAAGGAGAGAAGCCCTGCAAGAGGAGAGGAGAAAGGGAGATGCCATCTCTCGTAACCTCACGTGCCAGTAGGACTGCCCAGCTGTGGGAACACACTGTCACACACTTGGTTTTCATGTGTCTTTTTCCATAAACATTGCAAACGGTGGCTCAAGGACCATCTTAAATTTGATGCATTCTGAAAGCAGTTTGTCTTCACGTCCCAAAGGGACAGGCTGCAAGGAGGAGAGGATGAGCTCTACAGAGAAGAGAATTGGGCTCTTCATTTTTTAATTGTTTTTTTAAAAATACTTCAGTTTGAAAGATACAAACAATCTTTTGGGCCATGCCTTGATCTGACTCCCCAGGCTGCTGTTACCTGTTCAGTTCTTTAGTCTCTTCAGTTGCTAATGTGATGTAGAAAGTCTGACCAGAGTTAATTGAGCCAGGTGAGTGTTACTCTCACTCTCTTCTGTTGAGAGGGATGCATTCTCCTGAGTGTGGGCTCAGTGGGGAATACACCTGGGTTTGGCTGCTGGGACTTACTTGAACTTTTTTTTATTGAATTACTACTGATTCAATATTCAGGAAGTCTCTCAATAGCTATTTCTGGACTTCTCTTTTCCAGTTTAGTATGAAGACTTTTCTCTTAACTAGGACCACTGGTGTTCCCTGAATATTAAATTGCAGGGACTTCCAAGAGGAGCTTGTGTGCATTGCAGTACAGATAAAGTAACAAACACATGCATAATCTTGCCAACTACTTCGGGTTTTTTACTGCAATCAAAGATTTCTGTGGGTCAGGAGGTCGATGAATAAATGGTAGAAAAACCTAATTTTTTTTTCTCAATGAAATTCTGAAGCAGCCATATTGATCTGGTTTACTACTTGGATGTATAATTTCTGTGAAACACTGAAAATCTGGGAATGTGCTTTGATTTTTTTTTTTTAATTTTATGCATACAGTTTGGACTCTGTAATGTACCCTTTTATGGAAATAATAAGTACTGGGAGAATTACACTGAAGATCAATATAAAGAGGAATGATGAGAGGACACTCAGACTTGTTGGGGGCTCTCATTGGGCACACCAGCAAGATTAGTCCTCTGTAATTTCATTTCTTCTCAAACCTGAAAAAGTCTTCCTGGTCTGTACTAACAAGGGAGAATTGTTAAAATGGCTGGATGCAAGGAAATAATAAAGTCAGTTGGGTTCCATATTGAAATACTTGTCCTAAAGCCTGTTTATTCCAAGGAATTTGCATTACACCACGTTTTAAGTCCACGTGAAGGCAGGCCAGGATGACCAGCAACTACGTTATTGGACTGAATGTGGTTCCTGCCATTACCCTGAGGTTTAAATGCAGGGCATTTTCCCCCCAAATACCCCATAGTGGAATCTAAACATCACTGGACCTGTGTTTGCTGGCTACTCCTGTCTGTGATGCCAGCTGTGAGTGGCACTAAGAGGAAGTGGCACTTCTGGAGCTGCCCTTCAGCAAATCCTGCTCAACAAGATCATCTCAGACCGTGGGGGAAATCTCAGCTCATCTCCTCTTGGATTTTCATCTTTTGAAGATGCTGTGTCTTGTAATAACTCCTGCACGTGGTGCATCTCCTGTTGGGAACTGATGGACGTTCACAAATAAAATCAAGCTGGTTTTTGTCTTTTGGAGCCTTTAAGCCTCAGTAATCTGGTCAATGTGATGACCAAACCTGTCACCTGTAATGTGCTGGGAAATTGTGCACTGTACATGGTAGGAGAGCTCTTTGTTGGAAAGGAGTACAACAGTTTTAGTGCCACTGAGATTCTTCTATTTAAAGCTTCAATATCCAGACTGCTAAAAGCAGTGCCCATGTCTAGGGAGAATTTAAATGGCAAATGAGGAAGTAAAGTGCAATCTAAAAGTTTCTGAAGGTAGCCTCCAGCAGGAAGCAGTAATTGCAGCAGGCTGATGTGCCTGGGGCAGAGTGGAAGTTGAATTCACTGCTTATTAGGAACAAACTTGGTTTCATTGATTTAAGGCCACTTAAATACCCTGAATAACTTTTTATCAAGGGTCTCTCTTTCCACATAATGAGAGATAATTCTGAATTAGAAATATTTTAATTTCTGTCCTTTTTGAGGCTCAGCTGCCTGTTGCTACCGGGCTCTGAGTCTTAGAACTCTGATTACTCCAAGGTCAGGATTTGTTCAAGTAGCATAAACCTGATGCCAAGCTGCTGCAGAGAAGTGCTTTTAATTGAACAGAGGTGATGACAGAATGTGGCCTGATGTGTCCCAGCTGTGTGAGGACCTTTGTAAAGAGCCCTTGTACTTAAAGTGAGGTAAAGAAAGGTCAGGACTTGTGCAGTGTGAATTGAGGCCCAGTCCTGGTGTTAAAATTACAGCTTTGCACCTGAAGGTAGACTCGTAACAAGTATCTGGGAATGCTGATTTGTATTTTGAAAGGAAATTACTTGTAAGGAAAGGGAAAGGGAAAGGCTGCTGGTGTGAAAAGTCCCAGAGTAAAATAGAAAATACAGCAGGAGAGCAAGTCAGATTTGACTCCCTACAGTGAGATTGAGTGAAGCCTCCCGAGGACTTCTGTGAAGTTGTGCTGTTTTTAAAACCATATTTCCATTCAAATGTTTTGTGGAATATCAGGAACTTTTGAAAAATTGGCAGGTATGTGGTCAGATTAGGTTTTTAGTGTGCACCTACCTTTCAGTCCTGTAGCGTGCATTAAGTTTTAATTTTTTATCCCCTGTGATTCTAGGAACTCTAGGTGGACTTCGTGGCATTTCTCATGTGTAACATTTTCATTGTGTAAGCAGTTGTGGAATCATTATGGCTTCTAATTCCCTGTGAGTCCGCTGAAGGTTTGGGGAGGTACATTTATGTTGAGATTTTCCTGAATACATATCATCCACCTGAAATATTCTGTGTTCCATCTTAATGAATTTCAAATCTAGAAATGTTTACAAGGACACCTTATTTACAAAAAGATTTTAATTTGGATTTATAGCAGAAATTTAGCTTCATGTCTTACTTATTTTTAAGGTCAAAGCTGGGTGCTTTAGGAGGCTGTAGCACATAATAATGTGCACATTAAAATAAATGTGGCTGAAAAGGCATTGATGATGACTGTGCTGCCAAGGAAATCTGGTTTTGGTTCTTCAGTTGCATTTCTTAGTACTGAATTTCTCCTTTATTATAGCTTTCCTTTCCCCAGTAAATGAGGATGACATTGTTTTTAACGTGAGAGTTCCTCGTGCTCCTTCTCCATCCAGATATCCTTACCCAGTGTTTGCAGAGGAACTGGTTCTCTCTAACCTGCTCATGGGGAGCTCTGTGCAATATTTTTCTCTTGCCTAAATTCCAGGTATAAAACCAGGAAATGCTGCTGGAGGTCAGGGCTCTTTGAGTGGGGAGGGGTAAATACAACCAATCTCCCTTCTCCAAGTGAAAAAAAAAAGAGAAGAAAAAATCCCAACTCCTGTCTTTCCTTTTGGAGTCTCTTGTGTGGAAATCCAAGCAAACATTCCAGGAGCAGCAGCAGAGTTATTTCCTTTCAGCTCTGGCACACGTGGATTGTCTCAGCCTGGGAAAATCCAGCGAAGGCACCATCCTGGAGTGGTGGGAATCCTCTGCTGAGTGCCCCTGCTCCTGGTGGAACACCCTGAAGAGCTGTAGCTCTGCCTTGCTTTGGGTCTTGTGAACGTTCTGAGGAAGCTGAAAGCTCATTTTACGTCGTTGGCTGAACCCTGCTTCCAGCTTTTTCTTACTGATTGTTAATTTATCCCCATTTTTTATCTTCTGTGAGTGTTGGTGGCTTTGTGCTAAAGTTTTTCAGGGTGGACTGTACACAGGAAATAACTGTCCAGTTTCCCAAGTACACATCTTTGAGTGTGTCCATCACCTCCCCTCAAATCCCTTATTTCACCTCTCACTTCTGTCCCAGCACACCTCAACCCTGACCCGTAGCAAGTACTGACCAGGGGACAGAACTCAGTGCATCATTTATTCCTTGACTGGCTGGCTAGCACTGCAGAGGAGCTGGCTTTCTCCTCTGATCCTTTTAGCCCACGTGAGAAATCCTTTATTAAGGATTTCTAACTCAATTTTGGGGATTTTTCATTCTTCAGCATTCGTTTTTTTTTTCCCAAATACTCTTATTTTTCTTCTAGCAGAGGCACTGTCCATATTTGGACCAATTATTTCAGAGATGTTTATTTCCATCTTGCCTGTTTTCCTGTAGAGCTGAAATAATGACAAGGTGGGGATCAGCGTTGCCTGCTCGAGCATTCTTGTCTTTCCTGACACCTCATGGACAATGAGTAGGGAATTTTGAAACAGATACTGGAGAGAGCAGGTCAGAGCTTGAGATCACAACAAGAAATGCCTTGTTTGAATAGTTCTTGCTCTAGAATCAATAAAGCAGGTTGGAAGTACCATCTCCTTAATTTTTGTAGCATTTAGGTGCATCTAAATAAAACCATCTTGGTTTGCTGCTGGATAATCCTGAGGCTGTCCAAGGAATCTAGGCTGGGTGAGTCCACGAGCTGCCAGGTCAGATTAATTTTCATAACGAACTGCACTGAAACCTTCCCCTTTTTGAAGGAAATCTTCTCTTTATAGAGAGAAACTGAGATTTGTGGAGCATTTGTGTTATACGTTTCTGGGAATTTCTTGTAATAGTCCTCCAGTGTTCAAAAAAGCTCATTTTACACATGGATACCCTTCCTATTCTTTTATTAACAAACCACAGCAGCCCCTCCACCCCCCAAAAAAGCATCAGCTGGGTTCCTGAGCCGTGAGTTTTCTGTTCAGACACCTTGAATATTTGTCTCTTTTTTGTTCCTCAGTTTATACAATTATTTTAACCTGTTTATATAGATGCCTGGACACTTTGCTGCTGACTCCCCAGAAAAAAAATCTTGCTGTTTTCCTTTGAGAGAGCTTTTCCCTGCCAGGGGAAGGTCTCTGGGTGGATTCCTACCTTGGAGGTGACCTCCTCAGCATATTAACTTGCCAGCCAGACCCTTAAATCTTGTGGGAATAAACAAAGGCAGGACCTAATGGAGTCATTCTGCATGTCTTGGCTGTGGCTGGTGGTTTCTTCCATTCCCTCTAGCAGGCAAATGTTTTTATTTCTGATTTATGTTACTGGAGAGCAGACGTGTTCTGGGCGTCCTCCCTGCATAATGGGGCTTTAATTGTGGTTCACTGAATAACCTCGTGAAAAGAAGGCCACGTTTTACCAGGTGATTCAGAACTTAAAAGGCTGCTGTGAAATGAGACAAACTCTTGAGCCCGTTTAGTCCCTGCTCTTCTCAACACAAAAGAAATGAGAGAAGTGATCTCGCACTCGGATTATTTCTGCTTCACTAAGGGCCATAAATGTGTGTTTTCTTGGTTTCTTTATTTCGAAGGGAAATAGGAATTGATTTGAGAGCCATTCCTTTGCACGGGGATGAACATGATCAAAATAAACTTTGACTAGTGGGAAAAAAGCAACACTACCGAGTCAAGCAGAGGGGGAAGTTAAATTTAAGATGGTGTTAGGCAGAGAGCAGCTCCAGGAGATTTCTCCCACACTGCCGTGTCCGAGTCAATTTGAACTGGCATTTTCTCCTCCTCCTCACTCTGCTTTATTGTTTCATTAGAAGATCAGACAACTGGAAACTGAGAGCTTCCAGGCAGCAAAGCTCCTAAAACCTTTTATAAAATTCTCAGCAGGACCTCTTGCTAACCATTTGTTTCAGCTGTTTATCCCGTCCATCCTCTGTTTGAATTAATAATGAGCAGTGAATATGCTGAAATAAGTTAAGTGATGCTGCTTCCACCTATTTAAAAAAATGATGAATTATGCTTTCTTCTGCATTTATCTTGTGTATCAAATGGGCATTTAAAAAAGTGATGGTGTCCTCCACGCATAGCTTGTGTCTGTTGCACCTTTTCTTGAACCGGCCAGAATTTAGACCTGTAAATAAGAAATAATCCAAGAAGAAATTGAAACTGAATTAATAAATATACAGAAATGTACAGTATGTTTCCCCTTGGGGGAAAAAAAAAAGGTTTGAAATATTTGTGGGTTTTGGAATTGTAAGAAAACCCGAAGTTTTATTGATTTATTAATCCTTTAGCAGAGGGTGTAGGGAATCTGCACCTGCTCCTCAGCACTCTGCACTGAGGCTGCACTCTGCTTTTACAAGTTTGCACAGTATGTGGGAATCCAGTCCTCTCCCTGCCCGTTCTCCCTTTCTAGATGGGATCTTGATCCATTCAGACCATGAGCAGGAAAAAAAAATCTCCTTTCTCTGCCTCAGCGGCAGCACAAGATGAATGCCTGTGGATTTCTCAGGAAGGCTGTTCCCACCTCGAGCAGTGCCCAGCTGCCAGCACAGCTGGGAGGGGATGAGGACTCTCACTCGGGTCACATTTAGCAGTGCCTTGAAGCCTTCCCCTTTCAGCCCGCTGCCTCTGAGCCTTCTCCTCTCAACAACTGCAACTTGAGACCTCTTGACTTTGTTTTCTAAATGCCTTTAGCACCTCCAGATGGCCGTGAGTCAGTGAATTCCAGCGTGCAGCAGAAATGATCGCTTTCAATGCAAGTTAAACACGTTTTGACTCTCTTTGTAATTTTTTGCTTAGGCTTTGGAGCAGACTGCTGAAACTTGTCCTCTTCCTAATCATTCTCCTTAAATGAAATACTTCAGCCATAAAGCATGCACGAAAGGGCAGTAATCAAAAACCTTTCCATAGCTGAGTTGTACGGCGAGATATTTCTGAGATGTTCGGGTCTAAATTAATGATTCTGTCGTCTGGTCAGGCCAGGTTTATGATTTGCAGGATCTGGGCAAGGCAGAAGTGAAGGAGTTTGATGGCCCAGCTGCCCTGGAGTGGGAGGTGTAATAGTTCTGTAATTGTGCTGCACTGATAAGGGTTTCTGTGTTAAATTTACCAACGTGACAAGGTCATTAGGAACAGCAACAGGCTCATGTTAGGCCATAGGACAGAACAAAAAAACCAGAAATCTTGGAGCCTTAAAGCCTTGTTTATAATGAATGGAATTGAGTGAGTGAGTCAGTGGATCAATTAATTTAAAAAGCAGGTATCATTGTCTGCCTGTCCCCTGCCTGCCAGCTGAGCAGGGTTAGTGACCCTTGGTTTTATTTCCCTCTGGCTGTGGATGGACCTGCAGGGGGTGGATGTGGAGCTGGGAGAAGGTTCAGTCACTGCCTGCTCCAGACATCCACAGCTTCCTCCTACGAGCTGCTGAGGGCTTGTTTGTACTAGGGAGGAGACAAAGGACATTCCAAATCTTTTAAATTAATAAGATTTTAGTTCTCCAATAGCAACACCTGCTTGCTGAATGCATTCTGAGTAGTCCAGCTGCACCAGACGTGGATTTTCCAGTTGTGTCCAAGGCCCTGGAAGGGGAGGACAGCCTTGGGTACATCTGAGCCAGCTTTAGTCATGGAGCATGCCAGGGGTTCAGGTTTGCATCAGTGTGACAAGTAAAATCTATCTCTAAATTAAGAGCCTTGAAATTGAAAAATTCTTGTTTTGTTGGGAAGAACACAGGTGTGGAAAGAACGCTTGGCTTAATGAGCTTACCTAATCTCAGTCTCCTTCATAAGTACTAGCCTGACTGTAAATATTGAACTTCTTCTTAGAGGTAATAGCCAAGAATGCTTCCTAACCACATGAGGATTTACCATTCCTGAACAGCTAAAAAGCTGAAACTAATTGGAAATACGAAAACTCCATAAAACTGAACATTTTGCAACATTGGTGTGTTGGAACTGAGAGCTCCCTCTGGACTGGCCACAGGCTGGAGCCAGTCCTTGGCAAGAATTTGTGCAAGTGCCTCAGGTGCCACAAATCCTCTGTATTTCTGCAAAACAACTTTCAGGTGGTTATTGTGATCCTTGAGGTTTTTCTAGTCTCTCTCCTCCCTGTGGACTGTCTGTGCACATCTGAGAGCAGGGGAAGGTTCCTGCCAGGGAGGTGCCACCAGCCTGCAGACCCCCCCCCGTGTCCCCTGGGAGCTCCCAGGGTGTCAGCCTGGCTGCCCTGCCTCCTCTCTGGAGACAGCTACTCTAAACACTGGGGATGGTGTTTATCCTCGGGGCCAGGGCTCCATCAGTTTGTGCAGTTTATGTTGGGAAGAGACAGTAAAACTGGTGCTTACAGGAATTCTGGCTGCACTCGCTCCAGACAAGAAGACCCTCGTGTGCCCCGGCCCCGCACGAGGTGGGCGGTGGGGACCACCCCAGGAGGAGGTTTGGGGTCTGGTGAGGGCTGGAGGGTTTGCTCTGCCTCTCAGTCCAAAAGGCAGTGAGCAGCTGGCATGGGGAGGACACATCTGGACACTCCAAGGAGGTGGTGGTAGAAGAAAAGTCCCCCTGGGGGGATTGGGAGAGGATATTTGGGTTCTTAGTGGCACTCAGCAACACATTGCAGGGGATGGGAAGGGTGAGACCTCCTGGTGCTGAAGAGGTGCTGGGAAAGAGAAAATGCTAAATCTGGGTGACACTGAGTGCTGAATGGCAAGGTCTGACTTCCCAAATGACCCTTGATAGGGATTGAAATCACATGGAGACACAGGATGGGGAAAGGTAAAAGGAACTGCTGTCCCAGGGATTTTAGCAGAGGGTGGGATCCCTTCACAAGCAGAGACTGAAACAGCTGTTTAGAGACTTTTTACCTCGCACTGAGGGTTTAGATCAGTCTGCAGCACTCCTCCAGCCATCCTCTGCTGCCTGGACTCTGTCGTTGACTTTTTGTAGCTTCTTGGGTGAGGAAAGGAGGCTGATGGGAAAGCAGTGCCCTGCCCTGGTGTGCCAAGGAAAGGGGCTCTTAGCAGGAAGAAAGGATCCAGACAGCATTGCTATCATCCTCTTCCCAGCACAGGACCTCCAAAACCCAGCAGAAAACCTAGGGGAACGGAGGCAGTGTGTGGCTGCCTCAGTGGCCTCCATCCACAGAGACCTGGGAGGTGCCCAGTGGGAAGTCACTGCCTGGTGTAAGGCAGCAGCTGCTTTATTGAGGTGCTGTTTAATTGCTTTGCTAAAGCAGCTGCCTCTGCCTTATTAATTCAACAGAAATTACTGACTGAAAAGACTTATTCTCGCTCGTACTTTACCTTGATTATTTTTCCTTTGGGGCAAGGACAGACTATCCCATAACACTTCTCTGTCTGAAATCACAGGGTCTCTTAGAGATCTGCCTTATGCCTTGTCCTCTTGTTTAAAAAAAAGAGGATATTTAAAATCAGCTAGATCCCACCAGGAGCTTCATCTTCTCAGCAGCCCAGACTCAGAATGGGTGAGCTCTGTTAATTTAGAGCATCTTGGCAAAATATTCACTTGAGGACCCAGTGGAGTACTCCAGGAGTTATTCCAGGTCATTTGTCCTGCGTGTGTGAGAGTTACAACTCTCGACAGGTTTGGATTCCATTCCATTTCATTTCATTCACCACTTCTGTAACCATGGGTAACAGCAGAACTGATGTGGCTCTGTGCTGCTGCAGGTAGGCTGTCAAGGTTGTCAGGTTTTAAAATCAACCTGCTTTGATGACTCTTCTATTCTGCAGCATTTACCTTACAGAGTTTGCCCTGAAAAACCTGTTTAAAAACTACTTTCCTTTTTTTTTTTTTTTTAACAGCATTTGAACTGAAAGCAAGATAGAAGAAGTTCAAGGATGCCTTTGCAGAAGACTGGTGTGTTGCCAGAGAGACAAGATCTGGCTTGTTCTTGCCTTCTCCCTTGCAGAAAAAATAAGTTTACTTTGTTCTGAAGTGTGTTGGGAAGGATGAGGTTCAGAACAGACTCTTCCTTCCTTCTTACAAGGATTGGAGGAGCCACGACCTCTTGGAGGCTTTGAACATTTGTCACTTTGGAAGTGCAAAGGAGATAAATCTGCCCGTGGTCAGTAAGGGTTTCAGGGCTTTGCTTTTTTCTTTTCTCTCCTTTATGAACATCTGCCACTGACTTCCATGCTGGGAGCAGGGTCCCCTTTTCATGAGGATGTGCCAGCTGATGGCCTCATCCCGTGGGCAGCAGCAGTCACGCCCCACTGACTGGGCATGAAGATTTTAATGGATTAAAATAATCTAGAACAAACTATAAAAACACTTAAACAACAAGCCCAAAGCAAAATAATTATTTTAAATCTACTCATTGTTTAAAATGAAGTTATACTCATTGTGAGTGAAATGCTACCACCTATTTAAGTCCATCCTTCAAAACTCTTCCCAAAAGTCCTCAAACACAACCTTGAATTCACACACAGCCACTTGACATTCTTTGAGGGACAGTGAAGACATGAAAGTAAGCTGGGAACACCTTTTTGTCTCAAGCACTGCCTTGAAGACTCCCCACAGCTTCTGGAAGTCAGTCCAGGCTCCAGAACACATCCTCTGGATGCTTAAATCTGCTTTCTAAACCTTAAATTATCAAACCCCTTGAACAGAAGAAACATGTGGCCAGCAAATGTGTGGGACTAGCAGCAACTCAGAAAACGTGGAGGGCTCAACAGGTTTTCTGCTGCTCACACTGCCTAGGCTCTGTTAAATGCTCAGGCTTTGCTGTTCTGTCTGTAATGTCTGTTTTTGACACTGGATGAGAGTTTGACCTCAGAAGTACCCAAGCAGTTACAGGTGAGTTGTTTTTAATTAAAACATCTTTCTGGAGACTGATGGCAGCTTCAGAGAGACCTTAATGCAAGTGGAGCCAAATGTGGGAGGGTCTGAGCTGGGAGGGAACAAGGACCAAAGGTTTCCAGAGCTGGGGAAGGTGAGCAGTGTTTTGGAAAGCTAAATTTAGCAGTGATTAAACAAGCTCTTAATTAAGCAAATATTCCTCCTGCTTGCATTTCCAAATTATTCAATAACTGAACAATTATAATGAGCTCAG
This sequence comes from Oreocharis arfaki, assembly GCA_013398015.1. Taxonomy (NCBI): domain Eukaryota; kingdom Metazoa; phylum Chordata; class Aves; order Passeriformes; family Paramythiidae; genus Oreocharis; species Oreocharis arfaki. The sequence continues at coordinate 137,092 of VZRR01013241.1, read as the reverse complement.
CAAGTAATTACTCTCCATTCCTCGCCAACTGCAGCCTTGGAACCCACCAGCTGCTAATGTGCCGGGGAATGAAGTCCATCAAGTGTGAGTCAAATAATTGAAAGCTGAAGAGGAAAAAGCCCCCACAGGTTGCCAGGCACTGTAAGGAAAGCTGTTCCCCCATGCTGGGTCCCTGAGTGTCCCTCCCAGACTGAAGATCCATCATGAAGATGATGGGTGTGGGTCGGAGCTGCAGTGCTCTGTTTCCGTGGGTGCTCTGGCAGGGGTATAAATGTTCCTCATGGTTATTGTGCCTCCTGAGGCTTTACAGAGCCCCCCTGGGGGCTAATGGGTGTCTCTAGAGGGGGAAGCCACTGCCTTGTTCACTGACCAGAAAGGAGGAGGCAGAAGTAAAGCCCAAACCCTCTGAGAATATGAGATTTTTCCCAGTTGCAGCAGAGTAAAAGTCGCCGGGATTGTGAATTTGGCCATTTACTGGCCTGAGTTTAACTGATATGTTAAACAAGAACAAGTGCACTGAATCATTTTTAGATGGTTTTTAAACCAGATTTGAAGATGCTTCACATGCACTCCTTTTCACGCCCATCAGTTTTATCAGTTTGGCTGCCTGGGGGTAGGCAGGGAACCTGATCAGGACAAGAAATAATTACTTTTGTCTTGACTGGGAAAAAAACCCAAACAAACAACCCTCAACCCTATAAAACAAAAGGACTTAGTCTTTTAAAATTACAAAACTGAAAAGACAGATGTAGCAGCCTCAGTGAGGGGACAGAAGAGGTGGAAGGTGGAGCAGCAGCAAAGGAAAAGCTTCTTAAATCATCCTCCTGTCTGTGCAGACATAACTTCTCTAATGGAGCTGAAGGATTTGCTGATAGAGTCACACCTGCAGGAACATGCCTGCTTTCTGATCAGGTTGTGGAAATCAGTAGAGGCTTCTGCCTTCTCTGTGGGCAACCCGCAACAGCTCTGAAATCCACGTGGTAAGAAATGGCCCCAAAGCCTTTAAACTCCCACTGGGGTATCACAGAATATGGTGGGTGGTGGTTTTAGCTGTGGAGCAAAGCCAGGGTGGAAGCAGAGTCCCTGGCAGAGGTTACAGCTTGTTGCTGAGGAGGAAATGTGACACAAAGAGGGACAGAACATGCAGGGACTGAAAAATAAACCCCGTAAGGTTAAAGTAAGAACAGCAAAGAGAGCAACATGGTAAAACCAAACACATTTATGCTGAACATCTAACCCAAACATCACTTTTCATCCATGATCTTTCTGCTCAAGCTCTTCTCCACACAGGCAGGGGATTCCATCTTGGGTGAGCAGTGGGAATGCACACTGTGAAGGCAGGCCCTGCCATGGGGTCTGGGATTACACACAGACCCTCCGCAGGCTGAGTCTCAAACACACGCCTCGAGCTCTCCGGAGATAAACATTAACTGAAGAATGTGACAGAGGACAAAAATGTCTGTGGAGAGGCTGTTTTGATGCCTTTTTTTGAGCTCTATGCTAACGTGCTCGTGCCAGCGAGCTTCTCTATTTCTTCCTGTGCCCTGACACTCCCGGAGGGGCAGAGACATCCCATTCCTGCTGCCTCTGGGACTCCTCAGCCTGCACTCTGAGGGTTTGGAGTGGAGTTGGAGGCTCCTGTACAGAGCAGGTTTGCTTGTGAGCACAGTGAGCAGGGCAGGAAGGGAGGAGGGATTGCAAGACACGAGGCTGGGACTCGACTGCCTCTGGAAGGGGCACGTGGCTGTCAGAGCAAGGGCTGGTTCTGCACGGAGGTGCTGGCACGAGGGGAGATGTCCCCAAACCTGTGGGGCAGTGCCTGGGCCTGTGCTCTGCCCACAGCCCCTCGGTGCCCATCTCCTCCCCCTGCATTCCCCACGCCAGCTGTGGAGCCTGATTTCCAGAGGCAGCCTGGAGGTGATGCAGCATTGCCTTCCTCGGGCTGCTCTCAGCCTAAAGCCATTTCTCTGTGCTCTCATTAGTGACTAATTCAGGGTGACACATCAAGGATTTCACGTTTGTGTTTTGCAGGGAGGCTGGCTGTCACACCCCTTCTCCCCACACCTGAGGTCACTCTCATGCTGCTCCCACGGGCCCCTCTGAGACTGTGAGCACAACAACTGAACTTGGGGGATACAAACACTTTCCCCATACCATGAAGTTAGAGGTTTAAAGCTTTTTCTTGTCTTTTATTGGACTAAACCCAAACCTTCTTACTTTTTTTTCCCCCCTGAATTCCAGAGATAGATACCGAACACCCCACAGCACACAATGCTCAGGAGAAAAAATAGTCTCTTACATGGATGGAAATAAAAGCCCAAGTGATGCTCCAGCCCTGTCCTCATCCCTCCACTGTGGTACCTCCCCTCTTAAATGAGATCTGCAAGGAGCTTTTCCTCTAACACTGGGCACTGCAGGATGTGGGGCTTCACTTTCTCATCTGCCCTAAAAGAAGCTGCTGCAAGGATTGAAGCAATGCTTTGAAGTTTGAGGGACATTTTCCATAATAAACTCGCTTTGGTACTAAGAAAACCCAACAGATGAAAGCAGCCAAGCAAAGTTAGCCGGTTGTTATTTCCTCTGCTTCTGTTGTTGGGAATTCATTGTGCTGTGCCTCAGGCAGGCAGAGGTTCCTCGACAGATTTAATCATTCTAAAAGGATGCCAACAGCAAAATGACAGGAAAGTTCTGTTGTGTTTAGCAGTCAGTAATGGGTGTTGGGGTAATTCTTTCTGTCCAGCCTCCTCTGCACAGATACCATGCTCTTAGAGCAGGCTGAGGCACAGGCTCTGCCCTTACCTCCACTGAGCCCAGTGCTCCCAGCCCCTAACGTGGGGAGGAGGCTCCCAGGAGGTAAAGAAGAGATTTTGCTTCCCTGCCTATCTCCTCCTATTGCTTCTCACCGAGGAGGGGCTTTAAAGAGGGTATTGATGCACTGAAATGATGGTGTTTTCATCAGGAGGCTCATTCCAGTCGTGATCCCAGCCGGGCACAGCTGCCAAGGCTGGGGGTGAAGCAGCATCTTCACTGCCCAGCTGCCATAAATCAAAAGCAGAGAGGTTCTGGTCCACAAACATTTCCTCTATCTGACCATGAACAGCTACCCTGAACCCTAAGTTACCCCTATAAGGACACCTTTCCCCTTTCATATGCAGCATCTCTCAAAACCTGTCCCACACAACAGTGACACCTTGAAACACCAGCACAGACTCTGGAAATAGCGTTGCTGTTTTCCAGGCACTGCATGAACAGCAGCACAAGACCAAGTGACCTCCCTGAGGTCATTTCCTAGGAGGAGCCAGGGCTCCTGAGCTGCCCTGTTCCAGTGAATCTCTCTGCTCAGCTCCAGCACCGTGGAGTGCTGCCTCCACAGGCAGCTCCGACATCAAACCCTGGTAAATCTCCTGGCTTTCATTCACTGGCTTGTTCTAAGCCTGCCTGAATTATCAACAGCTCAAGGGTTTTTGGGGTAGAGGCCTCTGAGTCCCCAGCAGCAGATAATGTGAAGGAAGGTGAATACCTCACTTGGCTGCAGGGCACAGTGCAGGCAGGGGCTGCAGACTCCTCGAGTATTCCTGCCACCAGCCCTGAACCTGGACACTGCCCAGGGGCAGGAAGCTGCTTTCAAAAAGTGGTGGCTGGAGGTAACCAGGGCTCCAGCTGATTTTATAATAATGCCATTTCTGTAAAATATTGCCTTCTAAATGAAAGGAAAAAAACCCCATCAGTTACAAAGAAAAAGGAGAAACTCAAACCTGTGGGGTTACTGGGATTTTGAGCAGTGCAATGCTGGGGCTGGCTGCCAACCCATGCTCCCCAAAGGAAGGGTGCTGTGGGAGCCTGGCACAGGAGCTGGTGCTGCCTCCTGCCATGCCCAGCTTGTCTGCTGGGACCTGCATCTCCCAGGAGGTTTAGGTGTCCTCTCTGCACGTGTCGAGGGTGCTGCTGTCTCTCCCCTTTCAGCATCACCACACTGCAGTTAATTCACCTGCTCCATTCTTGCAGATTTTTGAAATATAGGTTCAATGTACTCAAGAATAATTGCTCTGTAGTGCCTTTTCCTGGGAAGCTTCTTGCAAGAGGCAGCCTTGTGCTTCTCAAATGCCAAGCTGATATTTAAAAGAATAACAGAGGTAGAAGCCTGTGAGTTTGATGGACGTCCCTGGCTTGCAGGAGCACACGGATGAAGGGGTAACTGTCTCTAACAGGCTGTGTTTATGGACACACCACATTTAGCTCCAGGAATCTCCCTTGCTTTGTTTGGATGGAATCATGTTTGGTTCTAGTTAAGAATTCAGGAGCCGAATTCAAGATCCTAAGAGGAATGCACAAGGAAAGACTAACAGCATCTCAGAGAGATTGGCCAAAACAAGCTGGAACAAACTTGGCAGATTTTGCTTCTCCAGCATTAGCATGGCTTTGGTTTTAGAACTGTTCCCTCTACCAAGCATGGATGATATTGCTGGTGTTTGATTGTGCACAAACTTATTTACTGCTTTCCTTCCAGATATCTTGATGGAGGGGTCTGGGTGGGATCTTCCACAGTATTGAAGTTCAGCCTTTTAAATAAATGCTTTAATGAATGCTTTTTAACTCTTCACCTTGTCTCTCTGTAGAAGCCTTCCTAGTGCTTACCAAAATGTTTCATTTAAATTAAAATTTATATTATAAATGGAGAGAACCAGAAAAGCAGAGGCTAAATGCCAGAAGACTTCTACAGGATTCATTTCTCCCTTTCCTCTTTTAATTCTCCCTTTCTCGGATGGGGGACCAAAGTAAAATGATGCAGCAGTTTTGCTTTGGTAAATTCCATTGGGAGCATTTTCTCTGGGGACAAGACAGCTCCAGTTGTGATTACAGATCACAACGCTCAGTTTTGACCACTCAAACTTGTTAAACTGAAATTAGTCTCCCCCAAAGGTCATATGTGCCACACCAGAAACTCAGTGTGGGCAGAAAGATGCACTCCTGAGTGGAAATATTTATGATTAAAAAAACCCCTTTTGATATATGTCCCATTTAGGATTTTAATATACCTATATTTAGTATAGTATTAGCATATTAATAACTTTTTTCAGTGTTGGCTGTCTGACAGAAGCTTGTTGCATCCCAGAGGCTTGGCTGGGAGGAGTTCCTCCATCTGCCTTCACAAAGCTCAGCCTGAGCCACCCAACCCCTCCCCACACTTTGCCACCAACTGACGCATCCTTTCTCCCTGCTGTGCTTTAGATACATTCCCAAACAAGGGCAAAAATCTCGTATAATGGGGATAACAATAACTTTACAGGGTGCTTGCACCCTGCAAAGCTGTGGCCACTGTTTCGAAGACAAAGCAATGGATTTCTCACAAGCCACAGTAATTAACTCAGCGTCTCTCTGTTCCCCGGAAGAACTAGAAACTGACAGCAAACCCCAATATTATCAGGCAGAAACTGGAGTTAGTCACCAGCTCTGGGTGTTTCCGTGGGTGCTGGCTGGGACGATGCTGTGCAAAATGACAGGAATGAAGTTAGGCTGGGTTTGGCATGGGAAGAAACGTGGGAGAGGAGAGTTAACTCTCAGAAGAGGGTTTTTCTCTTCTCTTCCCCTCCAGATGCTGTAGTAATGTTCTACTTTCAAGGTATAAAATGCTCTTATGTCGTTACCTTGTGCTGTGACTTGGGGCAACCTCTGTGTTTTAAAACCTAGGAATAAAAAGCGAATTTTCTTCCCGAGACCGCGGGATGGGAACTTGGTGCTGCCACCAGAGGGACTCCGAAATGCCACAGAAAAGCCGAGTGTCCTCCAACCAGGCAAACTTCCTGGCAGAGCTCCTCGACTTCACGGGGCTGCTCTGAGGATCTCTCTACATTTTCTGCACCCAGGGCTTGAGGGCTGGGCTCTGATATGAGCTTTATGTGCTTTCTTCTCTCATAATCCTTCTGATTATGAATAGATTATAATAGATTATAATAGATTATAATAGATTATAACAGATTTTGAGCTCAGTCACCCTGCCTGTTCCCCACAGTTAATCCAGCTCTGCATTTTGCAGCTCAAGGTACAAAACGCTCATAAAGTCCCCTCTCTTTCACTGGCTTCCCTGGTGTTCAGTCACACACGAAGCACCAAACCTGACTGCTGAAATGGGAGTTAAAAAGTTACTGATTTGCCTGAGCTCGTGATGGAATTGTAATGTGGGGCTTTAGAGCATTTATTGCAAATTTGTTTTTCAAAAATGGAGAGAAAGATGACTGAAAAAACAGTGACTGAAGGTAAAGGCTGCAAAAATTCCGTAAGGTTCAGATGGATTCTCCTGTGTCTGATGGAAACAACCACTCTCATTTGCCCCACCAAGAAGTGGTCTTGGTCTTTTCAAGTAAAAGTGGAAAAATTGCCATTGCTACAGCAGCTCCCATCTGAGGAGATCCCCACACAAAGGTAGGAGAGAGCACTCAGGATGAAACTTCTTTCCTTTCCCAGTCTGGGTTGGGTATTTTTGTTATAAACCCCTAAATCCTAAGGGGCATTGGAAAAAAAAAAAATCTCAAATGATTAAACTATTTTCTTTCTTATAAAGCACGTAAGGAGTTTTGCAGTAACAGCCTCTGATCCAACAAGAAAAACGCTGCTGCCTTTCCTAAAATTCCCGTTTCCCATGTTTCTGAAGAAGTTACTGTGTCACTCAACCCGCAGCAACATTTCATTTATAATAAAAATCACCCAAAGCATTAAGAACCACAGGATTACAATGATTTAGGTATGACAAGTGACCCCAGGGTACACAGAACTTGATTTCCTGGAATGCAAAATAGCCAAAGTAGAACTGTTTTCAAGGAACTCTCCAGATGTTGTTTTTCAGTTACAGCCCCACTGACTTCCCTGTTGTTACTCAGCCCTGGCCTGAGATGCTTCAGATTTACCTGGAGTGACCCCAGTCATAGAATTTGCAAAGTCTCACCATCCAGATTCTGGTTATCTCAATTTTCCCACACTTCTGTAACCTCTGTGGGTGGGGAGCACATAAAAAAGATGTTTTTAATCTCATGGCTTTGGGAATCCCGACTCTTCCTTTTCAGTGCTGAGGACAGGTAATAACTCTCCCCCATGTAGGAAACAGCCTGAGCTGCCTTACAGCAGGTGTGCACAGCCTGCACACAGGGAGATGTGCTTAGGAATGCTGAGATCCCAACCCCAAACCTCCCCAAAATCCTCTGGGTGAGAGCAGGTAAAGCTACCCCTCACAGGTAACTTAAAGGTCGTGTCAGCCCCAGACAGGGCTCTGTGCTCTAGACAGGCAGCAGCACTCCCCTTCACAAGGGAGCTACCAAATTAATTTGGTTTTGTGCTTAAATGAAGATCCATGAGGAGAGTCCCCTCATTCCCAAACCATGAGCACACCAAGAGGAGCCAAGGCTTGCCTTGTTAGAGGAAACAGGAACTCAGCTAAAACATTGTCTCCAGCAGGGTATTTATGAAGTGGACCAAACCTCCTGACTTTTGGCAGTTTAACACACCCTGGCTGAAAAACCTGAGGAGTGACAAACAGAACAGAGCCACAGAATGGTTTGGGTTGGTTTGGGTTGGGAGGGGACTTGAAGATCATCCCGTTACAAACCCCCAGCCTTGGACACCTCCCACTATCCCAGGTTGCTCCAAACCATGTCCAACCTGGCCCTGGACACTTCCAGGGATCCAGGGGCAGCCACAGCTTCTCTGGGCACCCTGTGCCAGGGCCTGACATCCTCACAGGGAAAAATTGCTTCCCAATATCCCATCCATCCCTGCCCTCTGCCACTTAGAAGCCATTTCCCCTTTTCCTGTCCCTCCATCCCTTGTCCCCAGTCCCTCTCCAGCTCTCCTGGAGCCCCTTTAGGCCCTGCAAGGGGCTCTGAGCTCTCCCTGGAGCCTTCTCTTGTCCAGGTGAACACCCCCAGCTCTCCCAGCCTGGCTCCAGAGCAGAGGGGCTCCAGCCCTGGGAGCATCTCTGTGGCCTCCTCTGGACTCTCTCCAGTAGCTCCACGTCCTTCTGGTGTTGGAGACCCCAGATTTGGATGCAGCACTGCAGGCTGGGTTCACCAGAGTGGAGTAGAGAAGGAGAATCACCTTCCTTGGCCAGCTGGGCACACTTTTTTTGAAATATCCAGTATTTTGCCTTTTATCTGGATGTCCCTCCATCAACCCTTTGATGTTTAATGCTCCCACCATGTGTCACAGACAGCACAGCCACCACACACTGCTGGTGACACTGAGCAGAGTAACAGCATCTCTTCAGGGGACTGAGAGGTGTCTTGGGGAAGTGTATCCCAAATCAGCCCCTTCTGTTTGTTTATCCCCACATTACAACTGAAGAGCCCACCTGCTCTGCATTTCCACCCTTTTTTTTCTGTGCAGAACTCCTTTTCAGCTTCCCCTTCTTATTAATAGCTATGGTTTTAGGCTGTTCAGCTTTTAAACTTTTTTTTTTTTGGTTAAAGTAAAAAGCAAAGTCCCTAAAACTCTTTTTGATCCCTCTCCAGCTCACAGGATGCAGCCATGCCTGGCTCTGCCAGGACTTCTGTCCAGACACACCTTGCACATGACATTCATTCTCCAGCCTTCCCACAACGCCTTCTGAGTGCAGTCTTATCTTTTTTTGTTCTTGTATGGGAATGACTTCCAGCCTCGGAAATGGGAACCAAAGGAAAAATAACAATGACTTTAGAATTAATAATTCAAAAATCGATTCGTTTCTGAAAAGTTATTCTGAAAACCTGCTGCATCCTGCTCTCTCTGCCAATTCCCAACATGAATTTTGTGTTAGTCCCCCTATTTCATAAGGAATGGGCAACATTAGGACTATTTATGATGCCCAGCTTGGAGTCTAAGCAACACTGGAATATGACAAAGTGATCACCAGTGTTTCAAAGGCAGTCCCATGGTTAAAATTAATATGGGCAAGGTGAGTTACTCATCCCCCTGCTCCCCAAAAAGCATCCCAAGAGAGTGCCTGACTCCAGCACAGAAACACCTTCATCCAACTCGTGTATTTCTCTGTTAGCTGAGTGCCTAAAATCCAGCGTGTCTCTGTGCCTGCTCTCTGCTCCCAGCCCCTGTCTGTGCTGTGGGCACTTGGGGTCTCTGCTTTGGCACAAGCACACCCCAAAGTTTGGTGTGGGGCACGAGAGCATCACCCAAGGACACGGGAATGCAGCAGCACTGCAGGGCTGGAGTGGGACTCTGCTCAGGCAGGTGGGGGTTGGAATAAGTAATAAAAGAAGTGGAAATGACAGTTCCTTACACTGCTTGTGCTTCTGAACTCCTCTGGGCACATCACCAGCTGCTGACAAGAGTTGGTGCAACTCGTACCGTGCTTTTCTTATCCCCAGAGTCTGTCCCAGAACAAGAAAGAGGAATATTGACCCCAGCTTCATCCCCACATCTGCCCTGATAAATACACCCCCCCGAGCTGGGGGAAGAGACCAGGCGAGGGGAAACCTGAGGATGGTCCATTTTTAATAAGCATTTATTTATAAACTGACACTTTACAATTGGTTAAGTGCTTACAGGCATCTCCAGGATCTGTGGTGGAGGTTTACTGTGAGATGCCAAGCGGGGAGAAAATGAGCAGAATACAATGAGGCAAAATGGTTTTGATCAAATGTCATGAAAAAATTTGTCTTTTTTATGAGGAGTCTCATGATAAAGGATTCAGTCATTTTTCTTGGAGCCTCAGGTCTTTGAGTGATAGGATTATGAATAACTTTTTATTTCTTCCAAAGTAAATTTTCAGGTTTTTCAAGCTCTGTTGACTTTTAAGAAAGGGACCAACTTTTTAAAGAAAAAAAATCAGTGGCAAATTCAAACCACCTTAGCTAGAAACCCTAAAAAATTACAAGGTTTGTTGTTTTTTTTAGGTAATCCTGTGGTTTCTGACAGCTTACCTTGTGGTTTTTGAATGCTTGGAGTTCAAAGTGCTGCTGCAATGAATTTTAAAATAGAGACTTTAAGCTCGATAGAACAGTAGTGCACCGTAATGTAACGGGAAATAGGAAAAGGGGCTTCAAGGTCTCTTTACACACTCCAGAAACAGACAACGGTAACACAGGGCAAACCCAGGGCTGGCAGCTCAGTTAAGTGATACAATTTCAGATTTCTGCAGCTCTGACCCAGCTGTAGCCCAAAGACAGCACTGAGAAACCACACGGGAGAAATGGTGCGCGGAGCTGGAGCCGAAACGCAGCCAAGCGTGAAAACAGTTTGTGGCAGAACTGAACAGAGCATCCACCTCATCTTCTGCACCCAAAACCCTGCAGCATTTGTCCCGAACGGCTGCTGGCTCCCGGCAGGACCCCCCACAACAGCCCTCAGCCAGATGGAAATTCAGACTCATCTCGCAGCATTTGGATTCACAGAGCTTCTTGCCCCTCGCTAGAGAGAGCACCAGAAATGAGTTTTTAGGACCCTTCAGGGCTAAGGGGTCCCAAAGCCCTACCTTGGCCGGACGCTCTGCTGGTCCCGTGTGTCCGGAGCGCCTCCTCTTCCTCACTTGTCCTTGAGCGTGGCCATGCCCAGCACCTCCGAGCTGTAGTCGTACTGGTTGCTGGAGGACATGGACCGTCCCCAGGAGCACTGCAGGTTGGAGCCCCTCTTGCGGAAGGACGACGTGAACCTGTAGAAGTTGCGGTGCCTGTTGCGCAGGTACTCCCGGTAGTTTTTGGTGAGCAGGGTGTAGAGGAAGGGGTTGATGCAGCTGTTGCTGTAGGTCAGGCAGGTCACCAGGTAGTTAATGCACTTTTGGGTTTGGGTGGTGAGCTGCAGGGAGCTGCTGTAGAGGCGCACCAGCTGCCAGATCCAAAACGGCAGGAAGCAGGCCCAGAAGACCAGCACGATGCTGAAAATCATGATGAGGACTTTCTGCCGGGGGGACCTCTTGCTCTTCTCCTTGTGGGGGGGGTTCCTCTGGGACTCCAGGTAGGTCCTGGCCAGGCGCGTGTAGAGGAAGCCGATGATGATGCCCGGGGCCATGATGCTGGTGCTGAAGAGCACGGTCAGGTAGGTCCTGTAGGCATCCACGCTCCAGGTGGGGGCACACATCCTCTTCACCTTGCCCTCCGCCTTGCCCCCCTCGGTCAGCGTGACCATCAGCATCATGGGCAGGGTGAGCAGCAGCGACACCGACCAGACAGCCCCCGCCGTGACCTTCCGGTAGCCCCGCGACCGCTTCAGCGTGTCCAGGGGCCGGGTGACGGCCAGGTAGCGCTCGGTGCACATGAGGGTGAGGGTGAAAATGCTGGCGTGCATGGTGAGCAGGTCCAGGCTGAGCAGGATGCGGCACCCCAGGTCCCCGAAGTACCAGTCCTGGGCCAGGTAGGTGCAGACGATGAAGGGGATGGTGGAGAGGTAGAGCAGGTCGGCCAGGGCCAGGCTGACGATGGAGCTGTACATGGGGGCGGCGCAGCGCGCCGAGTGGCACATCACCACCAGCGTGTAGACATTGCCGGCCACCCCGGCCACGTACATCACCGACAGCACCGTCCCGAAGGCCGAGGGGATGAGCAGGGGGCCGCCT
>VZRR01013241.1:0-125545 GCA_013398015.1 Oreocharis arfaki | reverse complement strand
GGAGGCAGGGCGGTACCGGGCTGCCCTCGGGGGAAGGGCCGCCCCCGCCCCGCCGGGGCTCCCCCGCTCCGCGCCCGCAGCGACCGCAGGGACCCTCCCGACCCCCGCCCGTGAGGGGCCGGCAGGTGCCGTCCGGGGCTGGGATCGCTCCGGGGCGCGGGGCGAGAGCCGCCGGCAGCGCTGAGTCCGGGCGGGGACCCTGCGGAGAGCGGCTCCCCGAGCCGGGAACGGGGCTCTCCCCGCCGGGAACGGAGCTCCCCGAGCTGGGAACGGGACTCTCCCCGCTGGGAACGGAGCTCCCCGAGCCAGGAACAGAGCTCCCCGAGCCGGGAACGGGGCTCTCCCCTCCGGGAACGGGGCTCACTGAGCCGGGAGCGGGGCTCCCCGAAGCGGGGACGGGGCTCTCCCTTCCGAGGACGGGGCTCACTGAGCCGGGAGCGGGGCTCCCCGAAGCGGGGACGGGGCTCTCCCTTCCGAGGACGGGGCTCACCGAGCCGCGAGCGTGTCCGAGCGCGCCGCGCCCCCCGCGGAACGAGCCCCGCCGGGCAGCGTCAGCCTGCGGGAGCTGCCTGAAAAGTTTTCCTGGCCGCTCCGCTGGAATTTGGCGCTTCCCTGCCGCGGTGGCATCGCTGGCGATGGGGCTCGGCGCTGTGCTTCAAGTCATCAGGCAAAGAGGTGGCAGCGGCCGACAGGGAGAGCCAGAGGCAGCCCCCCTCCGCAGGTGCCCCGCGCACGGCGCTCCAGACGCGCTCGGAGAGAGGCTGAGGTGGGAGGTGGATACCGAACCCGGGCTGAAAGTGCCTGCTTTCTCCCCGGAAATAGCTTGTTTTTTGAGTTTTACCCCGAAAAGCACGACAATGCTGTCTTCAGATTTAAAATTCGAGCTTCAGTGGTGGCGGGTTCTTCTGAAGACGGGGAAGTGCAGAGTGGGATGAATATGAGCTTCACAGAGACAACTTTTCCCCTTAGGCAAGAAGTCTGGGGACAGTTGCAGAATCAATAAGCACCTTACATTTCCATCTTATTTTAGAGAAAGCAGAAATAGGGCAGCCCATAGCCCAAGGACAACTTTCCAAGGGTACCAGAATGCTGCATTCCCTCAGCTACCATTGATTTCCAATAGGAATTAACTGGTTTTTATGCCTTCAAACATTTCTGTTTAAACCAGAGTGCTAAAATGACCGATATGTGTTTATTTGCTTGTTTTCATCCCTCCTGAAAGTGCTTTTGTGCAAGCTGTTGTCTATTTCTCTGTGGCATGATATGAAGCGGTGAAAGTCTCGTTGACTTGTAGGAGCAGGATTCAGCCCTATAAAAACATTGTCTTGAGCACTTGATTGTAATCTGCAGTGAAGTGAACACACACACAAATACAACCCTGCTTTCCTTCCTGGTACTGCTCATCAGTGCTCCTCTCTCTCTCCAAAGCACTCCAAATGCTCAAAGCTATACCCAATAAAGGGCTGGCTCAAACATGGCTTGCATGCTGGTGAGGGAGAAGAATCTAAATTGAATTATTGTCAGGCAGGGGGTTACTTTATCAGATTCAGCCATCGCCCCGACCAAGTTCAGATCCAAGTACTGAGGTGGAATTTGCTTTTCACTGGAAGTTTGGACTCCATCCCGTGCCAGCGCCCTCGGCAGCCCCGCATTCCTCTGCGGCAGCTGGACAGAGCAGCTGGGAATGCAGGCGGATGCTTTACCGGGGCCAAATCCTGCCTGCATGGCAGTCAAGGGGATTGACTGCCACAGACTTCAAGTAAGATCCGGATTTGGCATAAATAGATCATCTCTGAGAATTGGGTTGCATGCAACTTTAGCAGTCCTGTCGCCTTTTTGTTTTGAAGTTTTTCACTCGCTGGTTTTTTTTCTATCTTCATCTAGCAGCCAGGATGGAGGGCAAAGAGAGGACAGAGCAGATATTTTGTTTTCTTCTTGTTTTGGGTGATCACACAAGGTGCTAGAGGTAAGCAGAGGTAATATGTTCTTCTAGACAGAGGATTACTTCGTCTGTTTAGTAAGTACCTAACTTCAGCTTCCCGGTTTTCCTTCCAGCACAAGAACGTTTAATTAAGCAACACAAGGCACCAGCGAGCCCGAGAGACACTTGTTTCCTTGAACATGTAGGATACACACATGTATCCATGGGAACTTAGTCTTGTTAAACTCCTCAAAAATCGTTTGTCGCCTGAAGTTGTTCTGCAGCGCAGCAAAAGCTGTTCTCTTAACAAAAGGCACTTCTGCCCTCCAGCACTCTGCTCTCACCATGCACTGAGGCTCCTCTGCACACCCACAGGCATTAACAGAGCACTTCATACCAGGTGGAGTCGGGCCCGGAGCGTGTGAGAACCGTGATCAATCAGGATTAAAAGGGGGACAATGCAGGAGTCTGGAATACTGGCGTTTCCCATTTGTCTGTGTACACAAGGAAGACATCTTTCAGCAGTGTGGGTGACAAGCTACCAGAAGAAGCGGTGAATTTTCCATTTCTCCAGCTGTCTAAGTAAGGACTGCAAGTTATTTTTTGGAAGATGAATTTCAATCGAACAGGAATAGGGAGCTCAGTGTATAATTACTGTCAGAGTAAATCCTCAGGGACTTGCACACAAAGCCAAGTCATCAAGGATCAAATTGTCTTATGAACCTCAACATCTGTTATTCCCTGTATGGTTTTCTTGTAATATTCTAAATAGTATTGGCATGAAAATGATAAATAATGTAGAATCAGAGACTCATGGAATCACAGAATGATTTGGGTTGGAAGAGATCTTAAAGCCCATCCAATTCCACCCCCTGCCATGGGCAGGGACACCTTCCACTATCCCAAGTTGCACCAAGTCCTGTCCAACCTGGCCTTGGCCACTTCCAGGGATGGGGCAGCCACGCTGCTCTGGACAATACCTTGCACATGTCCTTCAGGTGCAAAATTTCCCCTCTGGAGCCATGTACTGCTCATGCTGAGCATAGCCAGCCATACAAAACAGTTAAAATACAGTTCCATGTGGCATTTTATTGTCTGCGTCGAATAGATTTTTTTTTCAGGTGCTCAGCACCTAATTTTAGAACTTCCTAACAAATTTGCCTGCTTGTTAGGAAACAGTCTGCGTGGTGAGGGCTGTTTGGGCAGCCATGTACAATTTTTTTTTTTTTTTAAATAAAGCCTTTGATTTCTGCTGTGAATAACTGGTGCTCCTTTGTTTGGCTGTGAAGGTCACGGTATGTATGGTGGGCAGCTGAAGGCTGTTGCCTTGGCAAACTGAAAGGCAGCTCTCATTGCTCCATTCAGCTGTGATAGGCTTCCAAACTAAGTGCTGTCTGGGCAAAAGGTAGGCAATGAGTGTTTGGAAGCAAGGGCTCCCTGTTAGGCACCACCTTGGTACATGTTGTCCTCCTAAAGTACCTTCTGGGCGGAATTTTACTGCTGAGAGTGAATTTTGGGGTCAGGATAGGGAGCATGTGGAATGCTGCACCTGTGTCCTCAATGTGAGCTTTGAGGTAGAGGTGCTGCCTTTGGGCTGAGTTTGATTTTAGTTGTATGGGTTCTGCCTTGCCAGATGGGCACTGGTGTTTCTTGTGATACTCTTGTGCCCTGTCACCACATGGATGATCCTCTTCCCATGGGATTCCTGCCCTGCAGGAAGTGAAAAGACTTAACTGATCACTTGCCAAAGCATCAGGAAAGTATTTTGCTTTGGCCAAGTTCGGCGGGGTCATGATAGAGTATCCAAGTGAGAAGGGCAGAGACTGGGATGTCTCTGGAGAAGCCCAGGGGTGAGCTTTGTTAGATCCCAAGCATGTGCTGCCAGATGAGATCCATACATTAATTTCTTAATCCTAAACTTGGAGGCTCAGCTATCATCTGTAAGTGGAACGCAGTGTTGCAGTGGATGTGGATGACAAAGAGGAATTCAAAGCAACTGCAGCTCAGTGTCCCACGGGATAGCCAGAGACTGATTTGGCTGCGTTGCTGCCTCCATAGCAGATCCTTTTCTCAGGTTACCACACACTGGTGTATAATCCCTGCAGCTTGGCCAGTGAATCTCATCGGAGCAGTGTTTATGCTCTGCAATACGCACAGGGCCTCGTCGCTCTCTGGAATTGTTTCTGAACCAGTCATCACTCAGGTGCAGAGGATTATCTGAAAGCATGGACTGTGCACACTGATTGCAGTGGTTGCACTCCTGACCTGCACAGATATGAGGGAAAGTAAATTTGATCCCCAACTTCTGAATGTGTTGTTAACATCTATGTTTACATTTATCTTACAGAGTTGAATAAACACCTAAATTTAAATTCACAGGTATACTTTATTTCAAAGTTAGAGCTTTCTCTCCTCACTCAGATGTTTGAGATGCAAGTGTCCTAGCTCTGGAGGAGCCAGTGGAGAGAACCCTCTCCTCTAACCCTTTAGAGATCTAAAGGAGATCCTTTAGAGATCTCCAAGATCTCTAAAGAGCACTGTGTAACAGGTTTCAGTCAGCATTATTTCAGGAATGTCGTTGAATGGGTTTTAAAAACTCTCCCAGATAAAAAGAACACAGGAGGGACTTGTGCCTTTTAATCACAGCACTCCTGAGCAAGTGCTCTGTGGTTCCTGATGCCCTGTGAGGACAGCAGAGTCCCTGGCAGGGTGAGGTCTGAGGTGCCACATGGATTTGTGCCCACAGGGGATCTGGCTGGTGGTGGCTGCTCCCTTTGCAGGCAGCTGCAGGCTGGCTGTAGGAAGGCACTCTCAGGGTCACTGAGTCCAATTCTGTGTCATTTCAAGCACCTGTGTGACAGATATGAGCCCAAAAAATCTGCCACTCACCTCTCATACATCCAAAGCCATCAAACACCTCTGGAGTGCTGCAATAAGCCTGAGACCTTCAGTACTGAAGGCCACACCTGGCAGAGAATGCAGGGGCCACACAAAAAGGTGAGTAGACCAAAGGCTTTGTCCTTGCTTTTTGCAGAAGATAAAGAGTGCAAATTGTGTGCTCTTATGGTGACTTTCAGCCGCTCTGGATTTTTAGGATCTTCTCCTTGTGTTAAAACGTTTGAGATCATTTTACAATGGAAAAAAAAACATATTAATAACCCTCAGTCATTTCCTGCAGAAACTCAAACCACTACCATTACACTTAGATGTGAATTCTTTCTCCTCCCCTGAAAGAAAGAATTCTACACCGAAAAAAAATTAAAATCCTCTTTCTTTACCACGCATGTGAGTGCAAAGGAGACTGTCCTGGCACTGGGGAGGTTTTTGTTTTTACACAACACAGCATCTGCACAGACTGGGCACTGCAGTGATGGTGCCAAACAGCTGGCAGAGGTCTGGGCTGGAGAGCACAGGGTAGGGCTGGGGGGAGCAGCAGGTTTGATCTGGCAACCTGAGTTACCTTTTGTCTTGCTGAAGGAGCTCTGTGAGTTGCATGCTCAGTGCAGTGTTGCTTTTGGTGCCTGATTTGTTTTTGTTCAAGGTGGGAAGGCTTTTATTCCTGTTTAATGGCTTTTTCTACTGATGGAAAAATTAGAGACTTTGTATCTGCAGATTTCTCCCTCAAAGAGGGTTTGGTTTCCGACAGGCTAAACTCCACTTGGAGCGTGCAAAACCTATGGCACGCTCTCATCTCCACAACCCAGCCTGTTGTTAATAAAGAGCTTCAGATGCTGGAAACTCTCTCTTATTTCCTGACTTCTGTGATGTTTCTTGGTCCACACCGAGCCTTCAGGTGAGCAGTCCGCATTCCATGAGAGCTGTGAGAGGAACCAATGGGGATCTGCAAGGATGGTGCATCCAGCATGGCGGAGAGGGAAACTCCTGCACCGTTTTGGAGGAACAGTTAATAGAATGGATGTTTTTTCATATTGGTTTTATAAGAATTCTATAAAAATTCTTGACAGATGTGAGAAAAGGATGGAAACCCAAGGAATTTTCTTTTGCCAAAGAAACAATTCCTGGTCAAGCCTCATGCTTGGTGGCTGGGTCAGAGCTCGCTTGAGTCAGCGTGAGCTTTTTCCTGGATTTCAGTGGGCTTTGGAGGAAGCCATTGATTAAAAACCAAACAAGAACAGAGCTGGGTCCAGCTTTGAGGATGTTTGAACTGAGTGGTGATTCCACCTTGGAAGTTGGCAGCACAACACCCTTTTAAAGGCGGATTATTTAAAACTCCTTCATCAGCAGCACAGAGCATTGCAAAGCAGTGCTGAGAGCTCTTCAGGAGTGCTTTGACTCCTGGCACAGCACTTGGGATGAGGGTGATAGCTCTGTGCGTGCCTCAAAGGCTCTGCTTAGTCACTTCTCTCCTCATTATCTGCCTTCTCTTAAAGGTTTCTTCCTCCTGAACTCCTCAGACAGGCACTTGGTGCAGGTGTGTGTGTGTCATGCAGAAAAGCAGACTGTGCAGCAACCCAGCAGCACCGGGCAGGGAACTTCACTGCTACCAGTTGTATCTGTAAGCTGACTCTTGTCTCCACATTCTAGTGCCTCTGGGGAAGCTGAGAACCATTTGTTATATTTTCATTCTAATGTTTCTCTGGGTTAATTATGTGAGGGTGTGTGCCGGAGTCTGCCAGTGTCAGATGTTGCTGCTGAAGGAGGATTTCAGGCAGTGAAACTTCAGCTGTGTGGGTAAGCTTTAGTGGGAGCAGTGAAGTCCGCCTGACGTTTTTCCAGTGCCTTTGGATCAGACTTTGTCTCTCCAGATCTGTATTAAACTTGACTTTAAAAGCCTTGAAATGGTGTAGAGGGTTTGCTCCATGTGCTTTGCTTCCAGCCCTGAAATTATCTTCAGAAGAGCTTTGTCCCCGTCCTTTTCCCACCCAGGGCCTCTGCAGGACTGTGCTGCTGGAGCCCTGTGAGCTGCTGGCTGGGCTCTCTGGGCACAGGGGTTTGCTCTGACTGAGTTTCTGGGTGTTCTTTGCCTGGAGAAGCCACACGGAGCCATGGCTGTGTGTCACCAGCTGCCAGCTGTCCCCAAGGACTCCCTCCTGCCCGTCACCGTGCCGTATCCTCACCATGGGTGATGAAGATAAACAGAAGCACTGGAGAGGAACAGCAGTAAAGGAAACTAAAGGATTTGTTTGTTTATTGGAGGGGGTTTTGGACTAATTTTTTCAGTTCGTGGCTACTTGTAGGCAACCAGAAAATCAATGTTCATAAACTCAGAGCCTTAGGAACCAAGCACTAAGAGCACAGCTTTCCCCCTGCAGGCTGCAGAGAGCCAGGTACATTTGCAATTCTTTACCAATAAGCTTGGGACTAGATCAGCATATAGCTGTAAAAACACTAATACTTTCATGACTGAAGACAGCCCAGAGCTTAGGCCCCTACAGTTTGCCTAGAAAATGGAGTATTTGATCCTCCCCCACTAATTGTATGTTTTTCTTGTCTCCTGGCAGTCGGCACAAAAGCTCTGAAGTACGTGACATACGACAAAGAGAACACCAAAATCTGCTGTGCCATATGATCAGCTCCCATTGCAGTGGGCATGTTCCTGGCTCCACAAAGCTTCACAGCCTTTACACTATTCCTTGCTTCCTGATGGGAATTTTTGCCTTTGCTTTAACTGTCTGCAGTAAGCCACAAGTATTTCCTCCCAGAGTATGCAATGTTAAAGCTTCATTTAAGTGTAAAATATACCTGGGCTTCGGAAGAGGGGGTTGGTGGTCCTGGGCACTGCTGGTGTTGAGACAGGTCCAGGAGAGACACTTGGTTGATGCACCCTTCCCCAGGAGGTAGGTTTGGTGTAAAGAACACAACTCTAAGGGTGAGTTGGGATTTGCAGAGTCTGGTGAACATTGAACACAGCTGTGCCAAAAGATGTGAACCCCCCTTTTTCCCGTTTGGGTGAGGGGTACGGTGCCAGTGTGAGTCCCATAAGGAGCTGTCCAAGCTTCTGTCATCCTCCCATTAGTAAATTTGCTGCTGCCTGTGCTGGTCAGCACTGAGTCAGTAATGACTGTCGGTGTCACTCTGGCCGTGGTGACACGGGGGTGTGCAGCTGCATTGGGCAGACACAATCAAAGGGTTCTTTGGAGCAATAACTGACACCAGCCACTTCAGTCACCTCTGCAAGATCAAGAGCGAGGCATGACAAAAAGAGAGGCCAGATGAAACAAGCAAAGTTGTTCATAAACCAAAGGCTTTATTATTCGCCATGAGTGATCAGCAAATCTTGGACTAAAAACTGCTTCCGTCAAAGTCCAGCGTTATTAAAAGAGGGGATTTATCTTTAGTAGGATTTTCCTGCGCTGGGCTCAAGGCGAGAAATGAAAGATAAACATCACTCTGACAGGCAGAGTCCGGGGAGGGGAGCCTGGTCAGTGCAGCTGAATAGCTGCGGGCTTTTTGTCTCTGTTGGTGGGGAGCAGAGAGATCCGGATGCAGGGCTGCGGGAGTGCTGCTTGGAGGGAGGAAGCTCTGCATGGGGAGTCATTGAGCGTAAGAAAATGCCACATCTCAGGGGTGTTTTTGTCAGGCTGACCAAGGCAGTCTTTTTGCCCCCATTAACAGCAGCTGCAGGATGCTCTGGGTGGAGCTGAGGCCAGTGGCTGCTGTACCTTCCTCCTCTCAGTGAGCTGCAGACTCACACCCCACAGCGGGGAGGGGAGAGCAGGTTGTGCATCTTTGGCCTAAGGTACAGAAATTTGTGTTTGTAGCTTCTGGGCAGAGACACAGCGAGTACATTCATCTTCTTAAGGAATACACCTGGGCTTGGAAGCAGGACTGTTGTTTAGTCCTGTCAAGAGTTGCAGGAGAGTTCCTGTACCCTGAGCTACAGTTAGAAACAGGAATATCTCCAAGTTTGCAAAAACATGGCCAGGAGCCTGTGTACGTGAGGTGTGGGACCTTGGAAAGAAAAGATGAGAGGTGGTGTTGGAGTAAGGAATTGGACCTGACAGGTTTTCATCACAGCCACCAATTAGGGGGTGGATTTTTCTGCTGAAGTGCAGAAAAGGGGCTGGGATTACTGTGCTTTCCTCTGAGCAGAGAGGGTGGATGTGTGGGGACACAACTGCCAACCAGCAGCTGTGCCTGTCAGCGTCAGGGGAGATGTGACTGCTGAGAAAGGGCCCTACCCTCTACCCCAAATAGCTTGGGTGGGAGATAGGTTAAAAGAGAGGTTCTCTGCTAGGGGTATAATCAGCTTTTCTCTTTCAGGGTTCAGGCTGGTGAGCTGTGGGCTGAAACATCTTTCCCAAGTGGGAGAAATAGCAGAAAGTCATTTTATCATTTTCCAAAGAGCTCTCTGTTCCCCCCACCCCTTCCTAAGCTGCTCAGAAACATCTCTCTGTTGGTAGCATGGAGCTGAAAAAAGCTGGGAGAGTACCTGACAGTCCTGCTGGGATTCAGGGAGGGCTTTCAAGACTTTTCTTAGACATTGGTAAAACGTTGAATGCAGGCACTGGTTGTTATCACTTGATTCTCCTAATCTTCATGTTGCCAGTGGCTCTGGGGTTGTTCTCTGCACTGACTCTGAATTAACTCAGCACTTCAGGGAGGGAGACTGTAGGAATATTTGTCTCCCAGAGAAGTGGCGAGATGTTTACTCACGTCTGGCAGTTGTGGTGGTGGCACTTCAGTTGACGGTGGCACCTCTGCCCGGTCCCTGAGGTGTCACAGCTCTGCTGCTCAGCTGAGATCCAAACACATCTCCAGAACCTCACACATCAATTCTGCGTCTGAAAGAAGGAAGTAGTGTGACAGAGGCATTTCATGGTGAAGGAAAAACTCTTCCAATCCCTGTGATAGTGCTCAGAGAGACAATTCCATTACTCCTAGAAAGATGACAATGCAAAGATCTGTTCAAGTTGCTTCATGTAGCAGGGTTGGAGAATGGCAGCAGCACGTAAATTCTGCACTGGAACGCTAGAAAACCTGAGAATTATTGATTTAGATCAAAGTCCACTTTGAAAAGAGGATTTAGGCATTTTTTAAATGTCACTCAGTGTTATGTGCTGTTTTCTCTTCCAAGGGGAGCTGTCTGCACTGCATTATGTATTAGGCTCTTGAAAGCATAACTAGTTATGTAATTATTAGAATTATATTTGCATTCCCAACTAGGCTGTGTATAACTAGTATGGTAATACATGCTAATTAAATACCAATTAATCATTTTAAAAAATGAGTGCTGAATCTGTACAGCTATCACAGATGTAGTAAATACTCATTGCTTATGAAGAACAAATCAGGTGTGGTTTAATATGCAGCCCTAGTCCTATATAAACACATTGTGCCAATTATTTGGAACAGATTTAATGTGTTTTTTTATTCATATTGCACAGCTATTGCTGACTGAGTGACAATCACTGTAATGTATTTGACTACTTTTATATTAGTTCACATTAATGCTTCCAGCTGTCCATATTGGGGTAAGTTGTGTTCCAACCACCAGAAAATGCCCAAATTTAATAAGTTTTACCCTGCGAGGTAGAGGGGTTTATTCATTCTTAATCCAGCCAGGCAATCCAGGTAGGCTGATGAAAAAATTTTCTGTCTTTGTATAGTTTGAGGCTGTTTGGCTCTGGCAGGATATCTTCCTTCACTTTATCTGCAGGCTTCACAAACCCTGTGGAAGGGAATCAAAGTCCCCATAAAGCTGAGAGCATTTGATGCTTCTGATTTAAGAAACATTCAGAGTTTCTGCTGCCAGAGGGAAAGAGGCTTTTGTGCACTCTGTCTCTGGTATAAGTTTCTGCTGCAAGCTGAGAGTTGTGTTCTAGACCTTGGGGGGGGTAAACCCAAGCTAAATGAGCTGAACATGAGCTGCTGCCTGCTGTAACCTGGGAATGAGATGGGCCAAGGGAAAGGCTGGCAGTGTGCAGCCAAGCAGGGCACTGAAACCAAGGAGTCCCTGGGCACCCTTGCAGTGAGAGGCTTGTGCAGCAGTGGCTGTGCTTGCTAAAGGCTGAGGACACTCAACACTTCCCCTGAGACCTGGGTTTTGGCTTGCAGGGGTGTTTTCCAGACTTTTGCCATGCTGGGAGTTTGATTTTTTCATTGTGTTTTGCCTTTGAAGATGTTTTCTCCCTGAAAAACCAGGGTGATTAAAGAGTTGCTTTGGCCAGGCAGGATCTGGGCAAGATTCCTGGTGATGTGGGAGGTGTATCCCTGTTCCTGCACCTCCCCACTTGTGCTGGGTTCCACCACTTCAGTCACCTCGGTCATACCCTCCAGGGAGGATTTGCCTGCATTGAGGCCAGGCCAGGCCTGGGGCTGAAGCACCCACCTGGCAATTTCCCCAAATGACCCCACCTCACTCTGCAGGAGCATCTGCAGTGCTGGGCTCTGGGTGCTCCTCTGGTGTCCCCAGGGGAAAGGAGGGCAAAGCCAGCTGAGGGGACCAGGGAATATGAAGAGCGGGAGGAACGAGGAGATAATTAAGAACTGGAATGCTGTACAATTAAGAGTAGGGTAACAAAGTCTGGGGTAGCACTGGTGCCTACCCCAACAATTCTCAAAAAAAAGTCTGTGGCTCCTGAGGCACATTCCCCTCCAGTAGTGAAAATCTGTTTTACACAAATTCTATGAATTCCAACATCAAAAGTTTAGCAGTGACAGACTTAAGGGTTTGCCTGCAGCCTCTGTTGTGTGGATGAACATTTTTTCAGTACTTCTTCCATGTAGCTCAAGCAGTTTCTAAGCTCTGAGGTATTTGCTGTCATTAGAAATGTCTCCAAACTCCATACAGCCAAGAACTGAGCTGAACTTAGGAAGAACACCTACTTTTAAAAAAATTTGCTGCCTTTTAAAAGTACCTGTAACTTCTCTTGGTTACTTGTTGCATCACTTAAGGGTTCCAGCATCAGGATGGTTTCCAGCTCTTCGTCTTAGTTTGTTCCTCCTCACTTTTAGGAATCAAGCTCACTGATTTTCAGGGTCTTTACCTTTAATTTCTGGAGCTGGCAACACCTTAAATGGATTACACCAGCTCATTTGGCTTCATTCAGAAACCAATCAACCCAAATTATCTTCAGTGCTATGTAATGAAACTAAGTTCAAGCACTTCTCTTAAAGTGTTTTCCTGAGGCACTTCTCTGAGCTCAAGCTGTGCTGCATTTACAGGACAATTTAGGTCTGAAGCTCACTTGAGACTTCATCAGCAAGGTAAGAGAGCATTAGTAATTATTCTAATTTTTCAAGTCAAGATATTTCTTTGGCAGAATGGCTCTGTGCTTCCTTTAAAGTTACTGCATCTTGGGTTTTTTTCTTTATTTCCTTAATAACTAGGCATAGGAGGAGTAGATATTCAGTTTGATGTCATTTGCTCTCTTGATCATATCGTTTCTCAACAGAGAAATACAAGTTTGCCATTCCTAAGAGCAAGATTTTTTTGCTGCATATTAACAAGAAAAAATTGCCATTTAACTAAAAGCTCAATTTAGGTAGCCCTGGACAAAACCCAGTCTGGGTGGTAGAACCTGGAGCAGAAACAGGTGTGCTCTCCACCTAAGTAATACACGTGTGAAAATGATGGGGGTGTTATAATTGTTGACTTCAATAGGTGCCAAACATAATTCTGCATCCTCAGTAGGTTTTTGTTTTAGAGAGCTCGGTCTGGCTGTTCGTGCTGTGCCAGGCTCAGAAAATGGGGTGGTGATGATGAGAGAAATAGATATTTACAGGTGTGGAGCAGGCAGGTCTGTCCCTGACAGCAGCAGTGGGTGAGGGAAGGACAAACCTGGATTGGTTCTGGCAGCTCCTGACACCAATGGATCACTGCTGGTCACTTTCAGGCAGCCTCTGTGGGGATGCATTGAGAGAATCCACGTGGAGCCTTTACCTTTTGAATCTCTTGCTGGTCTGTGATCCCAGCTGACTTTAACCCTGAGCTAACTCCTGTCCCAGGAGTGCAGGCAGGGGGTGAATGTCAAACCAGTCCCCAAAGAACAACAAAGGCCAGTCTAAAACACTAAAGTCGAAGCTAATGGATCTGGCCTGGGATTGAGTTCACTGCAGAGAACAATGCTGAAGCAAATTTCTGAGTGTGGGGAATGTACTCATGCTGTTTCTTTTAAAATATAAATGGATGATGTTAAGTGTCATCACAGGCTTCTCTCATTAGGCTAAATTCACTCAGGAGTGCTTTTGTATTCAGAAGAACATTACGTGGAATAGAAAGTGCTCAGCCACAAAGCATGCTATAAAAAGGTTAATGATTTTAAGCCAAAGTTACATATAAGCACTGATAATGTTACAACTTGTGTTATTCCATTTTTCTGCGGCAGTGCACATCTGTTTCTTTCATTTCAATGCAGGTTTTGGTCTCGTAGAAGAGCTCTGAGTCTGGGAGCAGGGTACTTAACTGTGCTTTTGTGCTGGGCATTTCAAAGGCCTGCAGCCTGGTAATGGGACTGAGGCATTTAAGGTTTTGCCTTCTAGCTTTAAGGAATAACGAGCATCAATGGAATTAATGGGTACTTCTGAAACATTAAAAAAACCCAAACAGTCCTGATTCTGCCTTTTGCAGAAGTCTGGGTTCGAAACACCTCCCAGTGCTTTTTCAGTCTCTGTGTCTCAATGGAGATGATGATAACTTGGACAAGAAGTAAACCTACACCTAATATTGGATATTAGGAAGTAATTCTTCCTCGGCACAGGTTTTCTAGAGGAGCTGTGGCTGCCCCTGGATCCCTGGAAGTCTTCAAGGCCAGGTTGGACGGGGCTGGGAGCAACCTGGGCTAGTGAAAGGCATCCCTGCCCACGGCAGGGGGGTGGAACAAGATGGGCTTTAATGTCCCTTCCATCCCAAACCGTTCTGTGATCCCGTGATAAGGAGAAGAGTAGGTTGTTACAGCAGCCTCCAGGCCTGATGGGCTGAGGGGAAGGAGAAAATTAGAGATAACTCTGCATTAATTCTGTGCAGGAGCCTCACTTGTAGGGATTTTTATCATGTGCAGCTTGTATTGAGGGAACTGAGGCAGAAGAAAGACCCAGCTGTGAATAAACCCAAGTTTGGGCTGGAGATCAGCCTCCAAATATGCCTCCTGTCACTCCATGTGATATGAGTCCTGTGCTGGGCATGCTTCACGCTGCCCATTCAGAGGAGTTATTCCAGGACAGCTGGTTCCACCAGCAGGGCTCTGATGCTCGTTCAAGGCTCCCAACAAAAGGTGGTGGAGCTGTGGAGCTGGGTGATGGATGGGCCAGGAGCAAGGCTGGGGCTGCTCTGGTGTCGGTGGCTTTTTCCAGAGTGGGGAGGAAGAGTTTCCTGAGAATAAATTCGACACAGTTGAACAAAGTGTTCCCCAGAAATGTGTTCTACAGCCAGAATAGCAGCAGCCTTTCTGCCAATTAAGGGGCCTGCTGCAGGAACACTTTGGCAAGGGGAAAAATAAAGCCAAATTTGTGCTAAGCAGCCTGATGGTGGGTGGCTGGATTAAGCAATGTTGCTGATTCTCAAAATTCATTATCTGTTGCAAAGAATCTCTGAATGAAATGAAGTGGTAGAGCAGATAGCTCTTGTTTTCTTTTCTTCCCCTCCACTCCCTTGCAAAAACTGTGTGTTCAAATACCTCCATTCAAGTTCTTTAAACTTGAGAAGACCAGGGGGACAGAGCTTGTAATGAAACCTCCATCAAGAACCCGAGATCAGGGTTAGAAAATGAGCTCTTGCATTGTCAGAAATTCTTGGATTTGTTGAAATTCTTGGTCCTGGAAGGGATAAGCCAGAAAAAAATCCAGAGAAAAAGAGGGAAAATATGATATCCTTTTCCTTCAGCACGCACTTTTGTGAGTGTAGCCATTTCTGGGAGAGGTATCAGGAGTTACAGCCACTCTCAGCACTGCCAGGTGGGATGAGTGAAGGGCAGACTCATCATCATGTAGAAATTGGTGTGGTTTTGGCTTGGAAAGAGTGATCATGTCTCAACACTTGCCCTCAACTGCATCTATTGATTTGCTGTGTACAGACAAGAATAGTGCCTAATTGCCTGACTGGCAAATTAAGGAAATATGGCTGATTTACTCTCGCTGGGAGTAATTTTGGCCTCACCAGCTTGAATTTTAATATTAGTTAAAGTGTATTTAAGAACACATCTGTCTTGTCCCACTTACAGTCTTATTCTAGGAACGAGGGAGGGCTGAGCTTGGGCTGCAGATGCCACAAAGGTGTCAGAGCTGGAAGGGAAAGGTTGTTGTTTGTACCACCCTCTCTGGCTGACTGTGCCAGTACATTCTGGAGCCCACAAGAGGTGATGAACAGCAGCAGCTCGTGGAGATATTTTGTGTTCTGGTGCTTTTCAAAGTACCTCATGCTTGGAAGCAGACTGCTCCCTTCACCAATCTCAGCACTGCAGCCCAGAGTGGAGCCAAAGGCAGTGATGATATCCAGCACAAATGAACCCTCAGAGAATGGAGGAAGGAGCAATTGCAGCCCAGGACTGAATGTTGTCTGTATGGCTGCCTCTGAGCATTGAGGAGCCCATGTGGACCAGGGGTGGTACCAGTGCACTCAGTGCCCTCACTTTTCATTTTGGGGTCTGAAACCAGCTTGAAATTATTCTCCCAGCTTGCACAAGTGAGGAGTGTTTACAGCTGGGGGATGTGAGCGATGCCACTGGGGCAGCCTGTGGTTACAAGGTTTGTGGAGCTGTCCTGCCCTAACACAAACCCCTTTGGGCTCAGACCTTTGCTGTCCTGAGTCTGGTTCCTCCTGGTTGCTGTTGCCAGCGGAGGGGAACCTTCCCAGGGTTTGCTCCTCTGACACACTGTGAAAACTTGGACCAGCTGCTCCCCCCTTCTGCACTTCCCAGAGCAGCTCCTAAACAAAAGCATTCTTGCTCTGAATTTCCAGTGCCACTTTGGCAATGCAAGTCTTGAGTTTTCAGTTTTCCTTCTCTGGATTTTGTTTTCTTTCGCCTTTTTGAATTTCTTCCCTTTTCCCCAAGGGAGTGCTTATGTTCTCTGATTAAAACCAGAAGTCCATTCAGTTTTCCATGAAGGTTAATTTATTAAAAATTTCGGTTTAGTATCCTTTCGATTGGTATTTTCCATATAAAAATATTTATTTTACTAAAACCACATCTTTCTGATGGAAAAATGTCTGGGCATTAAAAAAGTCAACCACTAGTCTAGTAGTTTCAGTACATAAATATTTCTATGGTACAATCATGATTTTATGGAGCAAAGCAATCCGAGATAACCACTTAAGTTCTTAATTTTGACTGAAGTTAATTAATTATAAGATTATTTTAGCTAAGGTATGAAATCTTCATGCACTAGAGCCTCACCCTGACCTTTTGAATCCTAGAAATGTTAGCATCTAAACCTCAAAATGTGGGCATTTTCTTTTTTTTTTTTATTAATACAGTGAAAGAAGAGTAGAAGTTAGGTAAAACCCTGCTAAGGTTTCATGGCAAACTGCCTCTAAACAGCAAAGCTGTAGTTTGGAGTTGCTTGTTCTTGGATAATGCAGCTCTGAGGTGCTCTGAATTGGGGAATTTTAGACCTCAGGTCTTGGGAGCTCCATCACCAAGGTTTCCAGAGGAAATGGGCATGAAAAGCCCAAAAGAAAAGCTCTGGAACCAGCCTGTCAGGTTGTGATGTTCTTTGACACTCAAAATGCCTTGAGAAAGTATTTTGTTTTGGAAGAAATTGATAAAAGAAAAAAAAAAAGATTGTTTTGAAATTGCTTTTGGTTGTTTTGTGTGGAAGAGACGAGAGGGAGATGTGTTGGTCAGGGATGCAGAGTCTCACCTCTCTTGGAGTCCATGCTGAAGAGCAAATCTGAGCTGATAAGAGGTGTTATTTTAACACAAGGCCATCAGCCTTTAACCTCCCTGTCCTGGAAGAGCCCTTGGCAATCACCTCCCAGGCATTAAATCAGGCTGTGAACTCCCACAGGTCTCTCCAGCAAGGTCTTAGGGGGTCTATCACAAGGGGTCTATTGGCAAGAGCCAGACAACCCAGCAAAAGCCAAAATATTGTTGGGAGAGAAGGATTAGAAAGCAAAAGAAATGATGGCCACGAGTGTGAAGGAGACACCTCCTCTCTGGGATGTGGCTTGCTGCCTCCATAACTCCATGTTTTCCTGTTCCTCCCTGCCACAACTGTTGCCCCTTCTGGAGCACAAAATCCCTTCTCACATTCCAGGAGTCTCTTGGTCTCTCACATGTCTGTCTCCTCATGACACTGCTGTGAATACAAGGTGGGGACCTGCTGCTTCTTTTTCTCCTGTTTTCTTCCCTCACAGCCTTTGCTGAACAGAAATGATGTATTTGTGTGACACAGCAGCCCCCAGGGTGTTCCTACAGTGCAGGTCTGCTCTGCCCTGCATCCAACTCCAGCATGGTCGTGGTGGCAGAGCTGGTGGGACCTTCCAGAAGATGGGAAATGATTCTGTGAAGCTGATTTGGTGGCAGCACATGAAATGCCGCTTGAGTGCTGTGTCTGTCGCGTTTTCAAACAGCAGAACAGGTGAATAAACCAGCACGGTGAAGCTGATTTTGGAATATCTGCACTGTTCAATACAGGTAAAAAAAGCATTGCCCATGGTGCTCCTCAGGCACAGTTGCTGGTCTCTGGCAGCCTTAACTGAGCAAGAAAGTGGTTTTAATTAGTCTGCAGGCAGGTCTTCAGTGAAATGGATTTTAACTTTTGAAAATCAATCGGTAGAATCAATCTACAGTAAAGACTTTTACTGATTAAATATCACTTCAACCTCCTTTGAGGACAAAATATTTACTTCTTTAACTGCTCAAACTCTTAAGGAGAGACCTCAAGGGGAGTGCAAAAAGGGGGAAGAACATCTTCATTTTCTTGGTGTTTGAAGGGGCAATCCTATCCTGCCTCCTTTGCTCCCAGGCCTCCAGAGCATATTCTGATTAAAAAGCTCAGCCTTCCAGATCTTTCCAGATTTGTGCAGATCATTAGAAAGAACATTACCTGGTGCTTTTTTTGTGCTTTGTGGGTTGCTGGAGTGATGTTTCCAAGCAGCTGTAGGCGCAGAGGAGTTGGGGGTTTTCATGGCAGTGTGAGAAGTGCCTCATCTCAAAGTGCTGCCTTTTGATATATGAGCACAAGTAATTCTTCTTCCGCAGTGATGTTCTTTATTTTGCAGGAAACAATACTGAGAGAGAGAAAACAGGAGATTTTTCACCAGGGCCATGTCACCAAAGGCCAGACTAGAGCCTGTCTTTACCTTGCTGTCCCTGCCCCACCGTGCAGTTTGGAGACCTTGGCACCACGATGAAGGACTGCCCTGCCACGTGTTGCAAGATGCACAAAACCAGAACCTAAGAGCCTCTTTTGTACACATCTTCTTCCCACCCTGAAATGTAAAATCAAGGAAAGCCTCCTAGCAGCACCAATAGGGAATTATCTGCTTTAGCAGAGCAGAAAGCTTTCCTTGGGGGGCTGGCTGCAAACTTCCAGCTTCTGGGTGGTGCAAAAAGCTCTGTGCAAGCCCATTTGGAGTTGCAGCCCACGAGGATTCTGCCAAAACTGAAGGTAGATCTCAAGCCAGATGTTCTCTCTGTCATATATTGTAAAAAGAGAGCAATAAAATGCAATTTGTAACATCACCCTTTGGGATTTTACTTTACCTTTCGGTGTGATAAATCTAAGCTCTTCACTCAGGGTTATCACATGGCTCTTGAAAGCAGAGAATCTGAACAATTTGTTTAATTGAAATATAAGTTTATGCCTCTTCACATGTTGGTAGACAAGTTGTGGGCTTGGAAGAGGGCCATGTGTTTGCACCAGCAGGAAATTAAAATTGCCAGCTACAGGCTGATACTCTGTGCTGGTGACTCAAACTGTGATGACAATTGAAGCTGTGTTTCAGAAACAAAATATTAGCACTGATTATGTTCTTCCCTGTCAGCAAAAGAGTGTGGCAGTTGCTAAGAAATGTGATCCATTAAGGTTATGGGTCCTTAGGATTTTTTTTTGAGAAGCACAATGCAATTTTTTTGTGGGTAAAAGCCTGTGTTAATTATTTTGAAGCTCTGTAGAGAGCTCCGCGCTATTGCACACAGACAGATGAGCTGATACCTTACCTGGTCGCCACCATTGATGCAGCTGAGAGGGTCATGATCTTAAATTTGCTTAAAATTATTATTATTATTATTGTTTAATTCCCTGTCCTTTCCATCTGTGTGCAACTGTGTGTTTGCTGTGCTTGGAATTTAAACAGGTATTTCGGAACTGGATGTTCGATGTTATGTTTCTGGACATCACGGTCAAGGAATGTTACATGACCCTCAAAGTGGGGTTTTTTTGAAGGGGGGAGGTGGTGTTGTGATAGAATGCTTGTTTTTAATCTTTCCCCTCTAGCAGTTACCACAGGAATCAGTAAAAACAACAAAGATTTGCCTAATTTCTCATTTTACCTGCTTTTATCATTGATATAACGAGAGGATCAGAGAAAGGTCCCTGTCAGCAGCACATCTCCAGCCACTGCAAGAGTGGGATGCAGGATGGATGTGCTGTAGGAAACCTTGAAGGGAGCTAAAGAAGTCATGCCAGGAGCTCTCTGGCTTTACCAGGGGTGAAGTGTGTGGGTGTGAATGTGTCTGGGAGCTGGAAGAGCAGAGGGTGTCGGGACCAGCCAAAAGTGAACGAACTCTCCCCGTGCCCATGGCTGCAGTGGCAAAAGTGATTTGTGAGCCTGAGGGGTTTTATTTGGCCCCCTGGGATAAGCCATCATTTGCTGCCATGTGCTGGCTCTGCAGGAAGAGAGTGAGAGCATTTAGAGCAGCAGTGGGGAAGCTTTTCTAGCACAGAGGAGGCCAAGAACTGAATGTCAGGCTTTGGGCTGGGTCGGGCCAGGTCTGGCTGCTGAGGGCATAAGGAGGGCTTGGGG
This sequence comes from Oreocharis arfaki, assembly GCA_013398015.1. NCBI lineage: Eukaryota > Metazoa > Chordata > Aves > Passeriformes > Paramythiidae > Oreocharis > Oreocharis arfaki. Next base: position 105,755 of record VZRR01013241.1, on the reverse strand, counting down.
CAAGGGGGCCCTCCAAGGAGAGCAGGGTGGTTTGTGCTCCTTCATCAGGACGTGCTGCAGCATGGAATTCCCTGTAGGAATGACTGAAATGACACAGGTAATCCTCACTGTTTATCCACATCCTTTATTTAATTTAATTTAATCCCACACTGCTTGTAGTGGGAATACTACAAGCATAACAAGCATAATACACCAACACACTGATAATCTCTTAAGTCCCATTCTCTCTCTGACCTCGTGGACTATTTTTTAATGAACATGTTCTTTTTTAAAAGCTGAAAGGGTCAAAATGACTTCTTGTGTTTCTGTGCCAGCGAAATTCCTGGGAAATGGGTCTCTGTACTGATCAGATAAAGTGCGAGTGAAGACAGAAATTATACTGCAACAACGTTGTTTTTATCATGATTTTTATTAAGTGGAGGAGCAGATTTAACAGTTTGTTTCTCATGAGAAATCTTGTTTAGTTTATTTCCAATTCACACTTCAAACTTGCCTGGATTAGCCTTTCTGCTGTGTCTCAGCTTTTATCACAGTGACAGGATCAATAAGGGAAGGAAATTTGGTATATGCCACTGCTTGTCTCTGTGCATCAATGCCCAAATGTAAAAAAAAACCAAAACCAAACATCTAGAGATTTTTGCATTCTTGTTTGTAGATGGAAAATGTGAAAGCTTCTGAAAATTGTTTTAAAAATTCACCAAAGAGTCTGTTTTCTGTGAGGAAATGTTTCCTCAGAAAAATAAAAGTATTTTTGCAGGAACACAGATTTCCACCTGAGCTTTCAGTGGGAATTTTCCTGAGGAATTATTTGGGGCAATATCATTTTCATCTGGGGAAATTTCTTTATCACTATCAAGAAATAATGATATTGAGACCAAAATTTCAGAAGAAATTTCTTCTTAGGAAAACTTAAAGAAAAAATCCAATAGTTTAATCTGCTGCCCACTCAGGAAAACCAGCAGAAGTTTGACTAAGTCTGAAAGTCCGTATTTTTTGCTAGTCCAAATTTAAAGGGCAAATTTCACCAGGAAAACATGCAGCGGTGACGTTTGAAGTTTCCCTGTTAGAACGGGCATTTCAGATTAGTCAGCAAAAAAGGAAGGCAAATTGTGAGGATTGTCAGCACTACTGATGCCTTAAGTTTTAACTTTTATAATTTAAAATCCTGTGCTGTCTAGAGTAGAACTCTGAAGTTTCTTGTAGTCTGTAGCTGCTGCTCTCTCAGGCCAGACAGACACAACAAACCCTCTCCAGGCCTGCCCTGCAAGGACACCCAGCCTGTCCTAGGCCCAAAATGCAAACCAACATCTTGGGAAGGGGGGGGTGAGCTTGGGNCCTCTATTTTTTAAGTAGCCTGGTAAGGCATCAGTACCTGATGGTGGGAGCCAGCTCTTTGCCTTTGTTACATCATTACTGTCACTCAAATATCAGTGAGTATGTTGTGTTTTTGTGGGGTACCATTAAGACAAGATCCTCTCTCTGGCCAGAGAATTATAAATACTAAAGGCAATGAGCACGTATTGAGCAGAAAGTCTGCTTTTCTGAGGGGTTTGAGATCTGTGCACAGAGCCTGTGGGATTTGCCATCGGACCAGTTTTGCTTTTCACCCTGAGGACGCTGTGGTGGCCTTCACCTGCTCCATACCCGTCTGTTCCCTCCTCCTTTTCTTCCTGCAGAGAGCAGGTTATTTTACTTTAAACTCAGCTGCTTTTCTCTTCTCCTCTGGTTTTGGACAACTGCTCGGGGAGCAAAACATCTTTTAAAAATTAATCCATTCTGGAAGGAACTTGCAGGGAAGGCGGCCGGAGTTACCTGGCTCAGCACTTCTCTCCTGCATTAAAATTCACTCCAGAACTGGAGGAAAAATGCTCCATCCCTTTGTGCAGAGACCCCAGATTCTCTGTGTGCCGTTGTGGTGCCAGAGCTTTTCCCCTGGGAAACTTCAGTTCAGGCTCTGGGTGAAGATCAACGAGCCTGGTTTAGGGTAGGACAGACCCAAGCAGGAGCACTGAGGTGTGGGAATGCACCTGTAAAGTGCCCTGAACTCCCTTTTTCTGAATTCCTCATCCAACACAACATCATTTTTTATTCTTTGGCAGCAAGTCGTGATTCCCCTTAACTCCCCCTGTTGCTACTGACACTGCTGCATATCATGGTGGCTGTATAAATGTTCATTTACTCATAATGAGGCAGCAAACTCCCACATTTCCCCGGTGCCTGAGCTGCTTTCAGTGTAATTTTTGTTCTTACGATGTTTTAGTATAAAAATATCTTACTAGAGGGTATGGAGAGGTATCAACAATTTTTATTTTCTCTTCTTTTAAGTTTGCAGATGATCCAGCACAGCCTGTTGCTGACCAGTCCCATAATGACTAAATACAAACTTAAATTTACAGCTGGGATGGCGGGGGGAAAGACTTTCCGGTGAGAAGTGTTGCGAAATAGAAATTTGTGTGTTCTGGAAGGAGCGTAGAGATTCTGATTCATAAAAAAAAAAAAAAAAAAAAAAAGGAAATTATAAAAGAATTTCCTCTGGCAGCAGATGCTCCCAGCTGCTGGCACGGGCAGGAAGCAGCACACCCAGGACAGATGACTTGTTACCACAGTTTTCACTTTCTCTGCCTGAAGCTACCCAGACTTGCAGCCCACAAAGAAAAGAACCAGAATGTAAAATATCTAAGTGTTCTGACCATTAATTGTGGATCTCCTCCTTGAAATAACACATTCTTGCAACGGCCAGAAAAAATGGAACATTTTAGTCGTTTTTCATAAGAGAATTAACCCCTTCTGACCATTTGCTCTGCACATATCAGCCTTTCTGACAGCTCCCCTGGGTAATTCGGAGTGCCTTGGCCACATTCAGCTGAAACAAACAAAGATTTCAGAAATCTGAGGTTTGTAAATATAAACAGCAGTCGAGGAAAACCCAGTTATAGGATCTGTGGAGGGGAAAAAGGTGTGAGTCCAGGATTTCAGTAGTCTTGCAGGTATCTACAAAGGTTGGGGGTGTTGGGAATTCCCCCAGCTGGGGGAATACTTCAGGAGGAGTTTGCTGCAGCAGAAGTCACAAAAGGTGGGGACTCACTCACCTTTGGCTTCTCTGGTGTGGAGTAAGGAGAACCTGGACCCAGGAGCTGCAGGTCCAGTGCAAAAGAGGATCCCCATGCCTGGAAGTGCTCAAGTTCAGGTCAGATGGGGCTTGGAGCAACCTGGTCTAGTGAAAAGTGTCCCTTCCAACCCAAATCATTCTGTGATTTATAACCTCTGACAACATTTGAAATACTTGTTTCCTCTAACAGTATAGATAATTTTTTTTCTTTTTTGCTTAGTTTTTTTCTCCTGATTTTAGGACACTGCATTTCTTCCTTAGCCCTTCACTCGTGCTGCTCCCAGTACTTGTCCAGCTCAATAATTGCATTTCTTCCCATGCTAGTTTTTGGACCTCCTGCCTCAGCCTGCTCCTGAATTTGAAATCAGAGAAATGTAACCATGTACATGTGATGAAGGCTTACTCTTGCTGCTGGTGACACTCCAAACCATTTGCCCATGTGCTTTCCTATAGCTCAAAGGATGTGCACTCAGAGATTCACAGGACAGTGTCAGCTTTATCACTGATGAGAGCTGATTTGAGCCGTGTTATCTCTATCTGTAGCCTTCAGTTCTTGCTCTGATTCTTGTATGAGAGGAAAGAAAAATTACTAGCATGAATCAAATCAAGAAGATTGAAAACTGGGAGATCTTTTATTCATAAAGTTCATGTCTTTTTCTGGATTTGCTGCTGTAGGATCTTGAGGAAATCATGGCAAGCTGATACTGCTCTTGTATCCATCAAAAGAAAGGGAGGAAAAAATCACTGCAAGCAAGGATCGTCAGAGAGGAGCAGATGTGGGCACGGGCAGTGTTTTCTCCTCTCTGGCTTTTGGCCACCTCACACCAGGTCAAACCCTTCCCCAGTTTAATTCCACAGGTGTGGGTAGAAAATATTTCCACATTCTTTGTTTAAAACCTGCCTTGTGGTTTCACTCAATGAATTGCAGGGAACAGTGAATGTCTGGGCAAGGTAGGGTTTTGTGGAAAACCACTTTTCCCATTGATAACATGGAATTATCCATCTATATCCATCATGTGGCAGCTTTGAAATGTGAGAGCACGCAGTCCTTCCTGGAAAAAGAACTACTGAGTGTCTTTTTAGCTCAGAAATGAATGTGAGGTTGATTCCAGCTGGTGCTGGCTATCTGACCAGCAGCCTGTTCTCTGAGAGGCATTTTCTCATCTGGGTGGCTTTACCCTGCTGTCAGGCTGTCCCTAAAGATCTGTCTCTCATCACCTGCACAGCAATTTCTTCCCTGCAGGTGCTGGGTGGGCAGCAGCAGTTGGGGGTGGCTCTCTGGCACTGCAGCTCAGGGCTCTATAGTGGGATTTTCACAATACATTTCCTCTCCGTGCTGCTCCTTAGGGAATATTGTGCCTTCCTGCAGGCATGCAGGCTTGTGAGATGTGGTGAGGAATTCTCAGGTGCTGCATTTTCTTTCTATAAAAACCACGTGAGTATTCTCCTACTGCGTTTGCAAAGCACCCTCTGGCCATAAGAAATGTGAATTTTATTCTAAACAGGACAAAAGCAATTAGTAAAGTTCCTATTGGCACTGGCTCACAAGCAAGGAGCTCAATTTGCTCATCTTTTGAAGTCTGGTGACATTTCTGTGGTCTTCAGTGGAAAATCTGAGACATTGAAATATTGTGGTGACATCAATAAATCTTTTATTTCCTAATTGAGCTCTTAATCAAAGTAAAATGAGGGCGTTTCAATTCACTTCTCACTCCCTCAACAAACAAGGATGCTAACTGCCAGAAAAACGTTGTAATGATTGTGTTGTGTGGGTCCTCTTAGAAGAGGCAAGTGCTTTAAATGGAATTATGGTAATGATGTGATCATTGTCTGCACTGGCTTAATGAGTTTAGCGGCTGCTGCAACATTAAATGCTTTGCACTTAAGAAAAACACCTCCTGTTCCACTCCAAAAAGATCAGAGAAAGCTGCTGGAGCTTTGGCTGTGGTGCTGGATACATCACATGGGGCTCTGTACTCTGCCAAAAAACCTGCTGGTTTGGACACTGTGGTCCTCTGTGGATTTGGCAGCTTTGGTGCTTCAACACAAACACAGGAGCAGGCTCTTGGAGGATGTACTTTGAATGGATTAATAAATTATGTGAACATTTGACACAGCAGAGAGGGGGGGAGAAAGTGGTTGGAGAGTGCTTCGTGCATGTGTATAAAAAAGTGAGAGTGTCAGGGGAAAGGGGGTTCTGGGTCAGTCTTACGTGATTAATATGGGGATTGGGGTGTGGCAGAGACAAAAACAGGGTGCAAGGTGTCAGGAGGAAGAGGGAAGGTTCTGTGCAGCCTGATCCCTGTCTAGTTTGATTAAACAATCTCCAGTTGCTCTGTCAGAGGGTGTCCCAAGGACGCTTCCCTCAGTGGTGCTGGTTTTCCTCCTCTGGGCAGTGCTGCCCTGGGGACTGGGAGCTCTGGGAATATCTTCCTGTCTCAGCTGGTGTCTTGCACAGGTGAGGGAGAGGCAAAAGGCAGGTGGGGATGGAGGAAAGCTGCATCCAGCTTCGCTGGGGAGCTCTTTTTGACCAGTCCCAGTCCCATGGAGCCTCGCAGAGCCTGCTGGAATTGCCAGGCAAGGGACAGAAACACATCCAGGCAGGGGAGCCCAATTTTAATGGAGTTTTTTGTTTGAAAACAAAACAATTATGTAACTTGCACTGTGGAAAAGCTCTTTCTTTTTGCACTGAATGCTTTTAAACTAAAACTGAGGGACCTCTCAGTCACAGGGGTTGTTACTACGGGGCTCAGCTGTGTGATTGTCCTGCAGGACGAGGTGTCTCCCATCGTCAGACCCTGTTTTGAGCAGGACCATTTGGTTCACGTTCCCGACTGCTTGGGACTTCTCTTCAGCACTGATTTTCACTTTAAAAGTGCACAATGTAAATGCTTCCACCCTTGATCATCTTGGTGCAAAGAAGCCAGGTCAGGACCGAGGATGGCATCTTTGGGAATGAACATTTTTGTATGGGAAATCTAAAATTAATTTCTAGGCTGTTGAACTTTAATTAATTTTGCTGCTCAACAACGATGCTTTGTATCTTCTGTTAATTCCTCAATTCAAACATTCTTGACTTCTCCTGGGAGATTTGAGTAAGTAGGAGCTACTTACGGATTCTGGTATGGTGAGAGAAGAAATGATTTCTCCCTCATCATTGGAAACTCATTCGCAGTCTCTGAAAAATTTTGAATTAAGGAAAATTTTCGTAGACTCGCCTAGGGCATTAAAGAGATTTGGAGCATTGATACAGAAATATGCTTCGTGCTGTGGTCTGCATGACAAAAATGTTGAGGGGTTAAGGAATATGCAGGAAGTCAAAGATATGCATTAAATCATCCCTTAGTTCGGAGAGTCCCACGAGCCAGGTGACAGAGTTCTCATTCACAGCATGTGTCCGTCTGGACACAAATTCTCTTCTCCACACCAGAAAAATGTCAGTTTTCATCAGGACCTGCGTAGAGATCCAGGCAGGAAAATTGTAACTGCTTTGCAGGGTTTTGGCACGTGGGATTTATCGACATGCTCAAGGATTTTTTCTTACCCTAATGTATATTCTTGGCAACGTGGCAGGAGACAAAGGAAATACATCCCCATTAGTTATGTGGAGCAAATGTCCTGCTTTTTTCATTTAGTCAATTAGGACGCTGTTTGTAAGTACAAAGTGTTTGTTCTAGACAAACTGATATATGGACTTGAGCTGGGGCTGCATTTTCCAGGAACAAACAGTCCCATGGAATGCGTGCTCGCTGCTTGGAGCTGGGAGAAATGTCAAATGCAAGTAGATTTTGTAAAACCTCTCTGGTTTCTCCTGTGTGAATATTAATGATGGTGACTTGTTGTTTTCATGATAAACTCTTTCAGCTATTAAATTACTGGAAAGAAATCCACCACTTCAACAGAGACGCCTGGATGAGTCATGTCCATTTATAAGAAAGGTAATTTTGGATTGGTTTCTGACTCTAAAAAAAAAAAAAATACCCTGCACAATTTCGTTGTGGTTTTCATTTAAAAACACACACATACTTTTCTCTTTAACATAACCAGAGGGCTTTAATCTAAAGCTTCTGGGGAAGGGGAACCTTAATCCATCCCACTCCTACTAGTTTGATGCCAGCAGCAGCAAGAGAAGCCTGGAGAGGGGTTGCAGGTCAGCAGAGAAAGCCTGAAGAGCAGCAGAAGGGATTTCACAGGATGGGTAAGGTTGGAAGGGATCACTGAGGTCGTCTGGTTCAACCTCCCCAAGCCCTCTCTGGACAATCTGTTCAGGGCTTGGTCACTGCACAGGGAAGAAGTTCTTCCCCGTGTTCAGGTGGAACTTCCTGAGCATCAGTTCCTGCCCATCCCTCTTTGCTCAGCACTGAGAAGAACCTGTTTGTAGTTTGGGGATTTTTGTTCGTTCACTTGTTTGTTTTTTTTTTTCCCTGTGTTCTTCTCCAGTGTTTGGCAGTGGATTGTCCCATCTCATCATGGAGGTCCACCCTGACTTATTCCTGATCTATTCCTGCTTTCCCAGACACACTGCAGGTTTCCTTATCAGCTGTACCACTCCAATTACACCCCCCTAACCTCCAACTGCAGGGAATAGCCCAAAGCCACAGGTGTTTTTGTAGCTCATTTTTTGTGTTCTTTAGGCAAGACATGATTAAAAATCCTGACTCTTTCTCCTCTCTCCCATCAGCATTAAATGCTGGATTTTGAAACTCTCCAGAGGGATACAGAAAAGAGTGCTTAACTAGTATGAATAAAACAATCTTTTCCAAAGGAAATCAGCTTGGAAAAATGTGCTTTTTGGAGATAGAAATGGTTGAATGCTGACAGTTTCCACCTGGAGTAAATCCTGGTGACCTCCCTGGCTTGTGTAACACGGGAGGCCAGATCAGATGAGCACAACAGCCTCTCCTCCCTTCTAATCAGTGAAGGCAGAAGCAGTTTGGGGCCTGTTCTGTGACATTTATAAAGCCTGACACTGTGCTATCTGCTGCTGATCTTGCCTGGAGGGAATTCAAGGGTGAGGTGTCCTGGCTTGAGTGAGACTGAGTTGTTTTGGTTTTGGATGAATACCGAATAATTTTTCATTGCGATCTTTAGCCCTTGGAGTTCCTTCCCCAGGTGACTGATGTGGGTTTGTAAACACAGAGCTGGCCTGGGCTTGGTGCCACATGGACACTGCTGAACCTGGTCCTTGGACAGCCGAGGGCAGGGGGTTGTGTGAGGCAGAGCAGGTGCCCCTGGCTCATCCCTGGCTGGGTGATGGTCAAAACAAGGGTTCCAGATCTCTGTTATTTTGCGATTATCTCTGTAGAGCATGAGAGTTGTGGGATGTAGAGGGAAAAGTGGCTGGAGAAAGGTCGAAGAATGAGCCATTGCAGAGACCAAATACCTGAAGGTTCAACCCAGCCATGGTTCTTGGCTGGTAACACAGCTACAGAAGCCCTTATTACATAATTCAGTTTTACTAGGGTACGTTTCATAACCAAAACATCATTTGAAAGCACATTGTTTCCAAATTCAGTCCGTCCTAAGAACACAAAGACTTTGTGAGATGTTTTGGGAGACGCCCTGGGAGCCAGCAGGGATGTACCAGCAGCCAGGAGCAGTTGGCCCAGGAGGAGCTGCGGGTTCTGCCCACCCGAGGTGCTGCACCAGCTCTGCCTTGTGCTTTCTGCTTGTCTGAATCAATGAAATGACAAAAGAGGGTGGTGAGGGCACATCCCGTGGTTTGCCCTGTGGCAGGTGCTGGGTTGCTGTTGTTTCCAGCCCTTGTTTAACAAAAGAAGATCCATGTGGATGACAAAGGCAGTGAACAGGAGCATGACACTTGATTTCTTTTTAATTTGGACAGAGCAATGAAGTCATGTGCCAACGTGGCAGGAAATTAGATTTTGATGTTTTCTAAATAAAATGCAATGGTGCTATGCTAAAATCCCAGGAAATCTTGGAGGTAATGAAGGGGGGAGTGTAAATAATAATGCCTCAAAGCTTGGTAGTTTATGAGGCTTTAAAGTGGTGCCTGGAGCTCTTTGGTGCCCTGTAAACTGTTCTGTTACATAAGCATGTCTTCTTATGGCTTAACTCATGGATATAAAATCCCTCCAGGCTGATAACAGGAGATGCCTCAGCCTCGAAAATCTGTTATTTATTTGCTTTACAGGTTTGGAGCAGTGAGGAAGCTCAGCTGTATTTAACTCTTTCTGGGCTCAGTGATTGCCCCACAGCAGAAGTTGCTGTTTTGGCCAAAAAGCTGCATCCAGGTTTGCTTCCCACTGAGCTTTCACTCAAATTATATTTGTAGCCTCGAATTCCTGAAATTCCACTAAGGATTTTTCTACAGACTGTGAAAAAAAAAAACCTGGCATAAAGTTTGTGTGATAGGGGAAGGGTGTCCAGGGATGCTCAGCCCAGATTTGGACCTGGCTAAATCATGGGGATGCTGCCAGTGTCTCGAGGAAGCTGAGCTGGGAAAGCTTTGTGGCAGCTGGCTGTGCTGCTGAATTTGGGCCAGCCTGGACCACATCTTCAGCATCCAGATGGCCTCCCTGCCCCAGTGAAATAAGCACCCAGGCAGTTGCTACAGCTGCAGCCGTGTGTGTGAACAGCATTTCCCCTCAGTGGGCTTAAACAGCTTAACCAGCATGATCCCAAGGAGAAAGTAAAGTGATTCTTTCTGGAGCTTCCTCTGTGTTTCTAGGCGTGAAAGCAGCATTGGACAATTCAGAAATGTCTTGAAATCATCTTTGTATCAAGCCAGTTTGCATATTCTGGCACGCTCTGTGCTGCTGATGTTGGAGCAACTGAGGCTCGGTGATGCCCAGGAGATGAGTCCCCTGTTTGGGAGGGTGGCATTGTCCCTGACTCCTGGTGACACTGGCTGGCAGGACACCCCTGACCTGCCCTAGGGTGACTGGGATTGTGGGGAGGTGGAATCTTGCAGTGCTCCACAAAACTCTGTGTTTGCACGACAAAGCAAAGAGATTTTAATTCTTAGAGGGCCTCGTGTATATATCTATATATCTATATCTGTATATTTGTTGAAGTGTTCCTGTTGCTGCACTGAAAAGAGAGACTGAAAGGCAGATTGTTGCCTATGGAGAAGGAGGTGGTGAAGTTTCTTTGCAGCCAAGGATTTTCTCTGGACCTCACCCGATGTCCTGCCTAGATGTGGTGACCTGCAGCAAGGGCCCATCTTTGTCCCTCTTTCCTTCCCACTACATTGCATGTGGCACTGACTCACTTGAATTTGGGCTGTTGCTGTTTGTATTTTTAAAAGCAATCCATATCCGCAAACCCTTCTAACTTTTCAGGGAAGTGAGAGCAGGCTGTTCTTGGCTGAACATGAACTTTTGTAAGGTTTGGCTGAAAAGTGCCTCTTTTCAATGCTTAATTTCAAAAAGCAACCTTGACTGATAGAAACCAGAAAAATTAGATTTTTTTTCCTTCTAGAGGGATGAAATTTTTCACAAGAAAAGGACGCCTGTTGAATTTAAGAGTTAAATTTTGGATAAATACTCAGTTCTCTGTCTCGATAGCGGTGACTTTCAGAGGTGTAGTCATTGTCTTGGTATAACTATTGCTGAGGGAAAACCACAGAGCTTCAGCACCAAACTCTGCCAGTGAAGCTCCAACACTTGCAGTGTCAGTGTCTGCAAGTGCTCCTGTCTTGCACTGAAAATGAGGGCAGGAAAAAAGCCGCTTTTGGGATTTGATTCATCCTGTTCTCAATAGGTCTGATGAAGACGTGTGTTCTGCAGTTATTTAAATCCTGGAGAAGTGGATGTCATACAGGGTAGCTGAACAGTACAAATCTCCCTTTTGTGCCTCTTCACTCCCAGGGTTTCAATCTCCCCAGTCACCTGTTGGCTGTTTGATGTCCTTGGATGATGTGGGGTTGGACGTGGAGCACTGAAGCTGCTGCTGGGAGGTTGGTGCAGTTCCTGATGCCTTTTCTTGCTTGTGGGATTTTGAAGAAATTCTTTGCTGTGCCTCAGCCTCTCTGCTGTAAACAGATTATCACTGTTGTGAAATGCTTTGTTTTCTACAGCTAAAAAGCCAGGAATAAATTCTTTTTATTATCCTGTTACACAATATGCCTTTCTTACCTCTCCAGCACCTGGAGATCCAGATGTTTTGATGATCTCTTTATTTTATTCTTTTCCTTTATTTTCACTCACATGTTATGCAAGATCCCAAGGTCCAGTTTTCAGAAAGAATTCTGAAGGGAGAAGATTAAATTGATACATTTTCAGGGCATGAACGTGGCCTTTGAAAGATGCTGCTGGAAAGGAGACTTTCCCCCACATCCTGGTTTATGACTCCATGGAGTGCCTGGGCTTTGGATAAAAGCTCTGTCGTGCATCAGGGCTGGTGGGGAAAGAGATCAGGATATTTAGGAGAATTTCTTCTCCTCTTGTTCTGGAAGTTTTTTGGTTGTAATCACCTGGCTGAGGTGTAGGTTCATTGTGGAGCAGCTGCTCTGGAGCCAGGCATTTGCTGGGTTACCTAAGCTAAGCAAGGCCTGGAGCAATTTAATCTCTGACTGACCTTCACTTGCTTTCCAACAGCCCCCCCAGGTCTTAGTAAGTCAATAATTTCCCCAGCAACATGCAGATGGAGTTGCCATTAATATTCATAACAGCTATTATTTACTAAATAGACTTCTTGGTTAACTGTGTGTTTATGGAAGGCTTGAATAAAGTCAGAGTGTGATCACTGTTATGTAGCAGCTGCAGGCTTGGGGATGAGGAAAAGGAAGAAATAATGAGTTGGCAGATAGCCTGTAATTACCTGCTTAGGATGGTCTTGGTGTGTGATTAAATGCTCAGCACTTGCCCTGTAAGTAAAGTGACCTTCCTGGCTGAGGAGCCGCGTGTCTCTGGGGTTTCTGTGCAGTGCATTCCAACCCTGAATCCTTGTTACAAGCTGAGTTCCTTCCTAAGATTGATTCCTGACTGGTGCCAGTCCTGCAGGAGTCTTACGAGGGGAGCTGAGTTCTCTGGGCAAAAGTCACATTTTGGGTCACTTTGCTGGCTTTCAGAGCTGATTAATCTGGCAGGGATTTATGTTAATGTGTCAGAGCTTTGCAAAACAGGGTTCTCTTATTTTGGCAGCTGGAGTCCTTCTGAGTCGTCATTAAAATATCACTTTAATAATCAGATTTTTTTTTGTTTTGTTTTCATCAGTGAATCTGATTAAAGTTTTATGGGAGGTGGAATCTTCAGTTTCTTTCACGCTTCTTTATGCTGGAGCATTTTAATTTACCCTTCCATCACTGGAATGGTAAACAGGGAGGAAGGGCATGGCTTAAGGATGCTATTTTCTACGCTGCTATTCATCTTAGAGAGATGGAGCTAATTATGAAATGCCTTTTAGCACTAGAAAAGCCCAGTGCAATTTGCTCATCAGTGCTGAACTGTGCTCGTTTATTGTGGGTATGTGCAACCCGCACGAGACTTCTTCAACCTCAACCCTGAATGCCTCTAAAATTCTGTCCTTAAGTGTATTTGAGTGTCCTGTAGCTCTCACCATGGGCTGGATGGCACAGGGGCTGTCCCTGCCTGGTGACCCAAGGGTGCTTCATCACAGGGAGTCCCTGTGCCAGTCCAGTTCCCCTCTAAATTATATTGACTTTTGAGCTGATGCTGGGAAAGTTGCTTAAATGACAGCTTTCTCAAATGCTTTCCAGCCCCTTATTTTAAATACTCTCTCTGTTTGATATTCTGGTGTCCTATTAGCTGGTGTCCTGCAGCCATAGGCCGTGGTGGGCATTCCCAAATATTCACTGCAGCCGGGTGAGACCCTGAACATGGCACTGGAGAGATGTGGGCATTGCCAAGGGTGCCTTTAGGGAGCCTCAGCTTTGCACTTCTGAGCATAAAATATTGAGAGCTAGGGGGCAGATCTTATTATAAAGTTCATATCCCAGTGCATGCAAACATGCTGGGGGCCAAACGTGAATTCCTGCTTTTCCTGTCTTTTAAATGCTCGACTTGGCAGCTGTAATGATGTTTAACAATAAGGTAAATCTTAGTGATGCTCTCACTGGATTGATGGAAAACACAGTTATGCCACAATGGGAAGAGAAAAAACAGAACCCTGGGTAAGATTGAAATGAATTCCCTTTGCAAATAAATAGGGTGGAAACCCTTTTTTCTTTCCGGAGTGTTGCTATTCCAGTCCAAAGGGAAACGAGCAATCCTGAATGAACAGAATTATTATTGTTAGAAGGAGTGAAATACATGGTTTAATATTCTGTCGATGTATAAAGACACTTAAAATTGTGTGTGCTTTACATTGCAAAATAATTCAAAAGAATAATTCCTGCTTTTCATGCATTTGCCTAAGATATAGCCCAGATATATTGGAAAAAAAAGGTGTCAAACTATTTCCTGAAAAATAATAAGCACAGCACTTTAGGGAGGAGGAGAATTATTTTGAGAAACAGAATCTGGGATCTACATAATTTACACTGATATCTAATTGCTTGGTTTTTCCTTCAGCACAGGAATGTTGTAAATCAAACACTTAATTCATTGCAAAGCTCTGTTGTGTCTAGGTCAAAACTGAAAGGCATCGTCCCAGTGTGATTTGTAGTGCTGGAGACATGGAAGAATCCTTCAAACTGCTGATCAAGTGCTGCTTGGAAATGGACTCGAATTATTCACCACGTATTTGCCCATAAAAAACAGCATTTCTTTTTAATCCTCTTCTGGTTTTACATCACACTGTGACTTACTGGACCTGGAGCACAGGTAGAAATTCTGTTGTGTCAAGGAAGCAACAGAACCAAGCTCCAGAGGCAGAGTTTGGAGCTGTGCAGTTGTTTTTCATCCATCCTTGGGGGTGGAAGAGGAGCACAAACCAGAAGTGCCACATTATAAGTAACTAACTCTCCACTTGTGGTTTGGATCTGTGTGGTAGCAGTGGGACTCGCTCTGGCTCCATGTTCTCTGTTTAATAATTTGATCTAGAGCTGCCTTTGCCTCCTCTGCTCTGCTTTTTTAATAGCCTGGATGCAGATTGATGGAAAATTTTTCCCAGGTCACTGCACAAACTGGAGAAGAGATTATGGTTTGGTTTCACCTTTTTCTCAAGCCTTTCCTTCCGTGATCTTTCTGCATCACTTGAACCCTGCCTCAGGATCCTGAAGCTCCCGGAAGACATTTGCTCTGTGCAATATACAGTGAATATTAACTGTTGGGTGCTGGAGCATGAGTGTAGACTGCAGGGAATCCTCCTGACCACTGAGTGTCATTGTTAACTCAGGAGAAATGGGGTGGTGAGAAAAACTTTTACTTGGGGAAGATGGGGAGACGAATCTGTGTGGGGAGCCTGGGAGGGCATTGCCATCACTGTAATGGTTTGGTGAATGCCAAGGTAACTTTCCCTCAGAAGTGCTCTGTGCTCACGAGCATGCTGGAGGCTGGGAACGGCACAAACTTGCAAAATATGCTGCCATGCTTCTGTGGGAGCAGGGACACCTTGGCTGTGTTGAGATTAATGCCGTGAATTTCGGGGACCCTCTCGGCTGCGTGTCCAAGGCTGCTCCGCGTTGTCTCTGCTCATCTCCCACCCAACCAAGCTCACAGGCCTCTGAGTTCTCCCCAGAACTGATGGCATTTCTGAGGTTTCTCTGGGCCCTCTTCTTGGGGCTTGTGCCCACTGAGGTCCCCTCTGTCCTGTGGGGTGACACCCAGCACTTTTCCACTCTGGTCTTGATGCCCACGCAGGGCCCTGGCTGGTCTAAGGGTGAGAGAGAAGGGCTGGTGCCTCTTTCAGCTCACAAAGCCTTGAAATGCAATCGTCTGGTAGAAGCCATTGCCATCCGAGGCAAAGTTATTTCCTACACAGGAAAAATACTTTGAGACAAACAGTTCAAATAGTGCCTTGTGCAGCTGTTTTCAAACAGTGAGTTTTATTACCTGTAAGTATTGCCACTTTTCTTTGTGGCCACGCCTGTTAGGTGAGCAGAGTGCAATTTCCTTATATGTTAACTTACAAATTAATACTTTTCCTATATTGTTCAGAGGGTTGAAGCCTTGAAATTCTACTATGGACTGCTTGTTGTGGAGGGTAAACTTTATCATCACTGCCAATGCTGGAACTAAGACAGGGATTCTGTTTTAGGGAGTTTGGGTTTAAAGTGCATCCTGCATTAGCCTTCATGTTAATAATATTGACTTCAATGACAGAAAAAGCAAAGGAGGAATGGGCATTGGGTTGGGAGAAGGAAAATCACAGGTAGGAAGGTATTTGGTGCTGGATTTCCTAAGTGAGCAGTGTTACTTTAATTCTTCTTAAAATCATCTTATTCCTACATCTTTGTGCTACACCTAAACAGGCAGCTGTTCTGCAGGTTTGCCTTCAACACTGATAAAACCAGGGTCTTTCCTTCTCAGAATGGCAAAATCTGAGTTAGACCCCTCTATTATTTGAAATCAGGTACTAGTGTTTTACTGACAAAGCAGGAGGGGAAACCTTCTCCAGCTCCAGCTTCCTTCACTCCACTAGGATTTAACAGCAAGATTCCTATTGCCTTGGAGTTATAGTGCCATGAAAACACCATCTTTTTGCCCTTCAAACTTACTTAAACTGGGTGGCTCAGGCTGGAGCAGGCAGCCAGGAGGAATTCCATGGTCTTGGTGAGTGGAGGCTCTGGCAGGGAGCGAGAGGTTGGTGCCCAGCCACAAACTGCCTCCTTCCTTGGCTCTTCTTCTGCAGCCCCACAGCTGTGGTTTAGCTCCTCGCAGCCCTGGAGCTGTGGTGGTTCTTTCATATTTGCATCCAATCCCTTTGCTTCTGGTGGGCCTTGGTTCGAGCAGTGGGAGATCCTCCTGCCTTGGCTTTGAGAATGCTGGTCCCATTCCTGTGCTGTGGGGCTTTTATGATTTCTGGGTTCTCTGGTGTGTTTGGGTAGAATTTTACACGCTCTCAAGTGCTAGAGGAGCAAGTTTTCTGCCCAAATGCTTTTGCTATAAATGTGGGGGTTTTGTTTGGTTGGTTTATTTTTCACTTTGGCTCAAAATCACTTCTCTGCTGTGGCTGAAGATGTAATGCAGCCTTACTTTGATTTGTGACTATTCAGAGCCCTCTGGGAATTCAGGCGTATTATTGCTCCACTCTGGGAATAATTCCCTGCCCAGTGGGTTGAGAACTGCTAAACTCCAGTGTCTCTTGAGTAGATTCAATCAATACAAGCTGCAGAGAGACCTTTACCTATTCCAGGCAAGGGGCAGCATTAGCATCACACCAGGATGACAGAGCCTGGGAAAGCACACGTGGAGGCTGAGTGCCACGGGCATTAGCACAGGAGAGGAAGACAGCACTGAAAAAATGTAAAAGTGATGTATTTTCTCATCATTGCTTGTTTTTATTTTTATTCATAACAAATTAATATGTTATGAATAATATGTTAATTAATATAAATGCCTCCTCTGTCTCTGTCAACACCAGCTCTTGATGCCACGCTGCTCGTGTCTGCTGGCCTGTGAGCTGACTGCTTGCACTCAGAAAAAAAAAACCAAAAAGAAATCAAACAGAGCTATTTGGAAAGACTACACTTCAATGACATAAAATTACATCATCTGACCCCAAATCAGCATCACTCCTAAGTTTGAATATCTTGCTTTCTATGAAAACAACTCTAAAGTGTCTTTCAATGTTCATCTTTCCTAGAAATTCCTGGTTTGGAAAAAAATAATCCTAGCCCTACAGCAGCTGGGTGGTGGAGTGCTTTCAAGGAATCAAATGTTCTTTGATTCTTTGTGTTTCCCCTGAGTTTTGGAGGGGGTGATGAGGGTGGTGGTTTTATTTACTCTTAAAAGGCTTCCCTGTCATTCACTGTTCATCATTTCTACTTGTTACTTGTCACTAATCTTTACCTTTTCTCATTTTCCTCCCCAAATGCCCTGATATTGCTGTATCAAGTTTTCAGGGACAGCTGCTTTGTCCACTGCTTTACTCCCTGCCTCGGGAATGACCAGGGAGGTTTTCCACAGGATCTTCCATCCCTCATCAGATGTGCATGGGCCGGACCAGACTCAAAACAGAAACAATTAAAAATCAGGGATTATTTTTGCAGCCATTGAAATCAGCCACGTTTGACTCTAGGAAAAGTATCAGTGGACCAGGTGTAAAAGGTGATTTACAGTGGGTAAGACCAAATTTGCCATCTCCCCATGGCCTCCTGAGCAGCTGCTGGTCACCAAGTTTGTCTCCAATGCAAAGTCACCAATGTCCTGGATGGGAAAGGTTGGACAAAGGCTGTCAGCCAGCTGTTACTTCCAAAATAAGTGCATTTCTTAGTGGTTAAAAAAAAAAATCATTAAATGAGAATACTGGAATTAATATCCTTAATTAAAATGACTCATTCTGTAGAAAGGTCCTCTTTTAAGCTGATGTATAACATCTTGAGGTGAACACATCACTCAATTAACTTTAAAGCAGGGCTTGTTGTGTTTTGTCTATTTTTTTATTTGGATTCATTTCTGTCATGGCTCACAAGAAAACCCACAACCCCCCCTGAAGTAAATATATTCCACCTAATGAAACAAAATATGTCACAGCTTAGGACTTGGCACTTGGTTCTTTCTTTATGAAGTAGTGTTTGGGTGACCTTTGTTCTCATGAGGTCGGAGGGGGTTCACAGCACTGACTAAGGCCTGGCAAGGCAAGGATCTGTTCTGCCAACTTTTTCCCCAGAATTCTGCCAGAGACCTGTGGAGAAGCTGCTTTTGGAGCCTGCCCTCCTCGGATGATTATTTGTGGTCTGTGAGTAACTACCTGAGTGCAGGGTGTTCCCTTGGGCT
The DNA here is from genome assembly GCA_013398015.1 of Oreocharis arfaki. Lineage (NCBI taxonomy): Eukaryota > Metazoa > Chordata > Aves > Passeriformes > Paramythiidae > Oreocharis > Oreocharis arfaki. The sequence continues at coordinate 87,842 of VZRR01013241.1, read as the reverse complement.
GAACCTCCTGATTTTTCTCTGCTGGTTTCTGAAAGCCTGGGGGTTCATGCTTCCATGAAGGTTCACGTGGCAGTCTGCTGTATTTGCATTTATTTCCATCTTTTGCAAGCCAAAACTGCAATTTGTGGGGATGTCTGCAATGAGCAGCAGCTGATGAGTGTGGCCTACCCCGAGTGCTGCAGAGACAGGGAACTGCTGTGTGCCAGGGCACTGCTTTTGGGAGGTCCAGCTGGCATCACCCCAGGCTGGGAAATGGGCAAAAACAATGGCATAGGGAGGCTCTTTTCCTTTACATATTAATATTTCTGAAATCCCATTTTAGCCTTAAAAAGTAAGTCTTTAAAATAATTACATGCTTTCAAACTCGTTATATTCGGCCTCATAATAACAGTTACATTTTTCCTGTTGGCTTCCCTGTGTGAGAAGGAAGTGTTTTATTTTCTCCATTTTACCTTTGGAGAGCAAAGTGCTGAAGTGACTTGGCCAAAGCCTGAGAAGATGTCACTGCTGCACCAGACCAAAACCACGTCTGTGTTCCCAAAACCATGTCTGTGTTCCCAAAACCACATCTGGCTTGTGTTCCTCGTGTTCCTGGCTCGTGCTTTTCCCCTGGAGCATCCCCCATCTCCAGCAGCCATGGGTGGGCTCCCACTCTCTCCCGTGTGTTCATTTTAGCACAAACATCTGGCTGCATATCAGTTATTATTTCACATCCATGTACCTCTTTGGGTACCCTGACGTGGGTCTCTCCAAAATAAATCTCTCCTAGGAGGGGACAGCCCCAGGCAGGATGTGCTGATTTGGTGTTAGGGTTTGCTTCTTGACCCTGTTTTATTGAGCAGGACAGGTCTGAAGGCTGCAGCTCCCTTTATCCCCCTGGAACCTCCAGGAGGTCTCAGTGCTGGGGTGTTTTGGAGGGTGCAGGGGGCTCTCCCCTGCTTACTCCTCGGCTCCAGGGATGTTATGCCCACCAGATATTTATGATTGCTTTGTAACATAAATTGAGGGACATGCTCCTACAACCCCAAACTTTGCTGTTGGGTCTTAGCTCTGACTTAGAGGTCCTGTTTCCACATGGAACTTGCAAAGTGTCAGGGCACGAGTACCCTGGGGCCTTCAGTTTGCTCAGAGAGAGAGAGTTATTAAAATATACAACAGTAATAGGTATTAAAGCATACAACAGTGATTGCTACAGGAAATAGGAAGGGTTTTGACAGCCTATTGGAGAGGATAATTAGTCTAAGTCTGGGCAGAGTAAAGGATGAAAACATGAATTGGAGAACACAATGAGCCATATTTTTGTTTCCTGTAAATTGGCTTTGCCTTCAAATGAGCTATTCTACACAAAATTTGCCTTGCTATATTTAATTTGTGAATATTATTATTTTTTTTTTTCTGGAAATACAATCCACTCCCAAGGTCTGGATGTCTCCAGACAGTCTAGTTGGTTAGTTGTGCTGAATTCCAGGCCTGAAGTCAGTCTGAGCGTGACTTCACATGCTGGGGCCTCCAACAGGTCTGTGAAGAGCAAACCAAAAGGAAAAAGCAATTCTAATAATTCAAATTGGCTTGCTTTCTTCTCTCGTTTAAATTTTCATGATTTAAACTCCTTTAAGGTACTAGTGTGACTTTATTACTTCAGCACCTTATAGGTAATAAAAGAGCTTAAGAGTCCAAAATGACAAATCTCCTCATAAAGTGCCTTGATGTCCTTTTAAAAAGCTTTGCAAAATTCTACTAATGAGCCTACCAGTGACAGGCAGGCAGAATGGTAAAGGGCAAGATGATGTCTTCCAAATTTGGGCTGCTCCCTGCCCAGCAGTGTTTTGCTGTGCAGCTTTAAAGCAGCTGGAGAAGGAGCAGGAGCTTCCATGGGGGGTCTCCCACCACGCTGAGCATCTCCACATAAAAACGGATCCAGCTGCAGCTTCTGGGCACAGACCAAATAAAATTGTGGACCTCTCACTTATAACTGCAATAAGAACAGGTTAATGGAGCTGCTGGGTGAGTGTGAGAAGAAGAAAAGGCAAGTTTGAGAATGGCACTTGTCAGTGCCAGGCTGGAACAAGGAAGGAGAGGTTAAAAGCTCTAAGTGACCCCACCGGCCCTTGAGCAGAGTAGGAGAGTTAAGTGAAACTAGTAAATTCAAAAGGATTGCTGAAGTCCTGCTTCTCACTCAGAGAACAGGAATAGACAGATAAAACACAGAAAATGTTATTTTAATGCATAGAAAAATAAGGGATGTGGCAGAGCAGAAGAGTTTGACTCGTTGGAGGGTGTCTTACCTAGCTATAGAGAGCTAGCTTTTGTAGGAGATGGAAATGCTTCCAAATATTCTACAAAAAAAATGAGACAAAAAACTTTGGGAGGGGTATATCCCCTTAAGTTTAAGACCTCTTTTCTTATGGGTATCAGCAAAATTTCTGAATGCAGAAAACAATATTTAGTTCTGTTTTACAAGTGAAGGAAACTGAGGCACGGAGCCCCTCAAATGCAGCCTCTGGACCCGAGGCCCTGGGAGCTACAGCACACGGGGCCTTCTGGATGCATCTCTGCTCACTTGCAAACAGCTCATGGCTCTCCCCAGGTCCCTGGGGAGACATTCATCACCTAAAACCCTTTTTTTCCTCTCCTCTTCTCCTGTGCAGGAGCAATCAGGTGCCCGAAGGCTCCTCTTGCAGCTTCTCAGAAAAAACCCTTTAATTAATGGTCCCAGGTTCCTGTGGCATCTATTTATGGGAAGCCTTTTTGGGAAGGAATTAATGATCTTAACGTCTGTGGATCACAGAGCATGGTTAGAAAGGCCACTCGGAGAGGTGTCTGAGGAACATTCAGATATTCTTTAAATAAACCTGGAGATTTTTTTTTTCCCCTCCTGGCCTCTGTAAAAAGCACAGGCTGCATCTATGCAGCTAATGAAATTTCCTGCTGATTGGACCCTAAACAATTACTGCATCTACTGATTGCTAATAGCTGGGCTGCTAAGAAGAGAAGAGGCTCTATTAGGAGACAGGGACCCAACTGAGAGCATCACAGCTGATGTCAGCTAATGCCCTCTCCAGTGTACACCAGGAGCCCAACCTGTGCACGCCTGATTAATCCCAGTGTGAGGCACCTGCAGCACTGGGACGGTGTTAATCAGGCCCAGCACGCTACCCATGGTGGTGGGAAGGATTTCTCAGCTGCAGAGAGGCAGATGCTCATCTGTTTATTAGCAGCAAGTTCATCACTTCATCATTTCTCAGCACAGATTAACTCGGAGACAAAAGGTTGCTTCTGACAGCTTTCTGGGCAGCTATTGTGGCCAAAAAAAAAAAGATTCTGTGACAATGTTTTGTTCTTCCAAAATAAATGATGTGGTTCTTTCTCTTAACAACAAAACAAAGTGCTGCCAGCAGCCTGGTGTTTCTGAGGAGCCCAGCAATAACGAACAGGGAAATGAAGCCCAAATCTTGTGAGCAATTTTGCTCAGTAAATAACCTGAACAGCACGGTGTCGAGGCTACCAGGATGAACACACATATCTCATTAGTAAGAGGAGCTGGAATAAAAATAGAATGTTGTTACTCTTGTCAGCAAGCAGCACCCCCACCTCCCCCTGCCCCAGAGATGGGCTGTGGCTGAATCCCTCACCCAGCTGGTTTTAAGGGGGGAGGATGAAGAAGGGAAGCTCAGCTCGATTGATACAGCTGTTATTTATCCCAGGGCTCTGCTTCTCCCTTCATTGGCTCTTCAGGTCCTCTGGAAGCTTCTCCCAGGCACTGTTCCTCTTCCTGGGTCTGTTTCACTCCTTGAGCAACAAAATATTCTGTGAAGGGCATGAAGAGAATGGGGGCTGTTAGTTGGGTCTTTGCCTGTGGTCCATGGTAGCTCAAGTTTGTTACTATTCAAGATATGCTTTGAAGTTCCTCTTTTCTCCATGTTCTGCAGGGAGAATGGTGAATCTGTGGAATTTGGGTGATATTTCCTATGAGCTTTATAATATGATGTTGATTAAGTCACTCACTCTGTCATGAATTTGTTTAATAAATATTTATGTATTTCTGATGGCACAGAAATATTTTTTGGGCCACCAGATACTGGAATGGGATGGGAGCCATCTGAACATGCTAGGAAGGAACTCTGGGGGTGACTTGACTTTTGTGTGCTTGGATTTCATGTGGTCTGCAAAATGCTTTGACTCTGGGGTCTTCCAAGAATGGAATAGCTCATTAATCCTGGCAGAGCTTTTACAAAGCTGGTTAATATTGGGGTTTCTGGCATTGTTAGTGTATTTCTTCTTGTCCATTGAAACTTAATCTGTAATGGAGTGTTCTTTTTTCCATATATATTGTAATATTTTCCTAAACCTTTCACCATTAAATTAACACTAGGCTAAGGAGGACACTTCTTGTTTTCACTTTTCAATCCAGTGGTAATGTTCTGTAGAGTGACTCTCTTCTGCTTACTTCATTAGGAAAAATAAGCCTTTACCCCTTTCTTCCACTGCAAAATTGATCCTGTTTTCTCCCAGAACCAAATGTCCTTATTTCCCTGATGACAGGAGTTTACAGATATATCAGCTTACTGGGGCTTTTATCCTGGAGATTACCCGGCTCCCCAAAGCTGAGTGCCCAGAGGGCTTTCTCTGTATTGAAAATGTGTATTGAAACTGTCTTGTTCACTTGATTGGGATCAGGAGTTTCCTCAGCAGCTGCTCTGGAAAACAAGTCAGCAGGGACTGAAAAACAAATAGGGTTTTCTTGTAGTTTGTTGCTTTGTTGGTTTCCTGTCAAACATTTTGATTTCCTTTGTTGCTCTAAGGCTCAGCTCTGGTTTTAGTGGAGCTGTGGGTAAGGTGTGTTATCTATCAGCCTAAAGCTCATGTTCCCAAAAGGAACATTTATTTGCTTAAGCTCCTCTGCCATCTAAACACTTCACTTCCCTTTTTAAACCTCTTCCTTATTCTGCCGTGTATTTTTGTTTGGTTTTCTGCCAGGTTAGGTATTCAGTCTCTCTTCCTTCTATTTTCTGTTTCACTGGCAAAGTTCCACTGCATAATTTTCCCCCCTTTACCTTCAAATATGTCTTTAATGCACAATCCCTGGAGACTCCCTGCTGGGAGAACAAGAAGCAGCTATTTGAAGTGTTGGGTTGTGCTTTTATTGAGGCTGAGTTGTCTGCTCCTTAGAGAACAGCATTATTGCATGGCTACCAGGGAATAACAATAAAGGTGGTGGGTGCTTCTTCCCCCCTTTGTGCTGCAGCTCTCCAAGAGCAGCTGCTTCAGGTGCCCGGTGGTTCCTCTGTTCCCACCCGGTGGTTCCTCTGTTCCCACCTGTGATGTGCAGCTCTCCGTGCCCCCAACCAGAGCTGGAGAACCTCTGCTGGCCAGTCAAAGACCATTTGAAATAACATGATGGGTATTTAAATATAATCATATTGTGGTTATGCAATCCCTGGTGCTGAAGTGTAATCCATCTCCTCTGGCTGGAATGCACAAGGGGTTTTTTTTGTCTGGCTTCGGCTGCTCAAACACAGCTCTCTGTGCTCCACGATGAAATGTTAATGGGGCAAAACACAGGAAATTCGAATCACACGGAAAAGGAACTGGGCATGAGAGGATGATGAAAGATTGTTCTGCCTGTGGGGCTGTAGTCAATTAAATTGTGACTGCAGCTCCTGTGGAACAGGACTGGGTGTGTATTTGAGGATGTCTGACAGCGAGGGCCTTCGGGACACTCTGGAGAAAGATGCTGGCAGTGATTTGTTTATTTACCTAAGTATCTCTTTTCCTTGCTAAGGACTGGTGCCAGCTGCAGCCTCTGCTTTCCTCTCCAAATTTGCTTAGGGGAGGAGGGAAAGTGAGCAAAGAGCTTGACAAGACACTACTTCGCATTTATCGACAGGAAACCAAGATCCATCTGACAGTGGGGGCTTGTGAAGATTTAAGGCTGTGCCATGTAGTTTTCAATATCATCAGCTTCTCCTGCTTAAGTAGGGAACTTTCTCCTGTCAGTATTTCCTGCTGGATGAGATGGCAAAGAACAATTACAAATGGGAATAATTTTTAAAAACATGATAGGAGGAAAATTGTGCGGCTTTGAGCTTGGGGAAACTCTGTGGCAGCATCTTGTTAAAAGTAGAGGGCTGTCTGAGGCGTTTCTGTATCTCATCAGGCACTGGGAAAAGGTCCCTGTGAGAGCCAGCTTTCTCATCTTCCTCTGATGTTTCATCCTGCCTGTCCTCAGCAAGTTTTGGAGTGGGAGGTCTCTGATGGCTTTAAGGGGGGGAGCTTTTCCAGGGGTCCTGGTAAAAGTAATTCTACAGCTCCAGCAACTCTTGCAGGGCTGTTAATCTTCCACATATACTTCAGAGACAGTCATAAACACATTTCTTAACATTATGGGCTGGTTACAACAAATGCAATTCTCAATTATATGTACAGATCTAATGCTCAGCCTGGAAATCTCCAGAGGAAATATATATATCATGTATGACCCCCCACAGATGTGCATCTGGACACACATATATGCATTTTCTGCTCCTGTGTGGCTTAGGGAAACACCCCAAATGTATTTGAGTAGTTTCAGTAACCAAATCTAAGACAAAAGGGTTGTCAATTATGCTGTGAGAGCAGGGGAAGTTTTCCAAGTGGAAGGTCCCTCTGGGATTATGGATGCCTCTCTTGCACCTGCTTTCCACTGATAAGGGACAGGAATAATAAATCCCTCTAAGATTGCTTTTGCCTGGGCAGGAAGTTGTGTTGATGAGAAGCTGCAAGCTTGATCTGCAATGCCACTTGCTGGGAATAGTGAGCTTCAATAAGGAAGAGGAAAATTGGAGTGGAATGATGATTTTAAGAAAACCCAACCCAATCTTTCTGCAGAAAGAGTCAGCTAAATTAGAGCAACATGTTCCTTTTAGCACTATGAGTCTCACAAGCTGCGTAACTCTGGCTAAGAAAGATTCCAGACCCAGAGACTGATTTCCCCTTGCTGGTGTGTGACCATCAGCACCTGCTGCTCCAAACACATTTGGAAACTGATTTGGTTTTATTATTCCCTTTTCTGCTGAGGGTCTGGATGATGCCCCATGCTGCTGTGCAGCCTTTCCCCGAGCATCTGGGTCTGATGGAGATGGGGGGAGTGAGGCACCTCCAAAGGTGGAAAAAGACCTTTTGGGTTTAGAAATGTTCAATCTTTGTAGGAACTTCAACAAACCTTCTGGGCTTCCATTTGCCTGAATATGTCATTTCATTTGGTTATTTGGCTTCCTGGGATGGCTCTGAGCAGTTGTTTTCCCACAGCATTCTTGTGGTCTGTGCCTGACCTCTCTGTCCTCTTTTATCTTATTCCATGGAAATGACAATAAAAGGGGCAGCTTAAAAATGTGGGTTTTTTTACCACAGGTTTTTATAAGATGTCTTCTACAGGAAGCCTGTAAGGATGAATGGAAATTCATTGATGAATACAATGGATAATTAACCTGGCTGAGTTCTAAAGGATTTTTTACTTCAGGATAAGCCACACCAGCAGGCACATCTTCCTTGTCCTTTGTATTTTATTAATCTGTCCGTCTGTTTTCTGTCTTTTGTCTTCAAGGTGCTTTTGGTAAGAGATCAGTCTTGTGAAGGTGAAATAATTTCCATTCGTCAAAATCTGAAAGAGAAAAGCATTACTGTGAAACTCTTTGAAAGAGATTTCTGCTGAATGAAAAGCCCTGTTGGGGAAAAAATATTATAAGGTAGCAGAAGACACTGGCAACAGACAACTGAGCTGATGTAAGAGCTGTTATCCATGGTGTGGCATCACACTGTGTGCAGGGGGGTGAGGTGGAGTGAGCTCCCTCTCCCAAGGGGAGCTGGAGATTGAAGCAGAGAAGCAGCTGGAGAGGCTTTGGGTAGAGCTGTCTTTGGGGATGATCCCCTGGTATCTGACCCTTTTTTCCTGTGCCCCTTGAATGCAGACCCTGACCTAATCAGGAGCTGCTGGTTGGAAAGTGATCATTTCCTTCATCTTTTTCTCCCTCCTCGCCCTTTTTTCCAGCAGGAAGTATTGACTTCTTCCAAAAAACACAGGGAGAAACCACAGTTTTTTCAACCAAGTGCAGGCATTTTTGTGGGGAGAAAAAAATGGAGCAGATTCAAGCCCAGCCTCCTCACAGAACGTAGTTCTGCTAAAAAACGGGGGTAACTTTATATTCATTGTGAGAAATGAAGGCTCTTTTATTGAGCTAAAGCCTGGTATCTAATTTGGGACAAACATCTCTGAATGTGATGGAAATTTTAACTAAGTAAGGACAGTGACACGTGGAGTCTGTGAGGCTCCTTGTTCTGACTCTGCTTTTCGAAGTGTGCTCTGACATTGGCTGTCACCTGCCAAAATCTTCCAGATGAAGAATTCCTTTTTTCCCTCTAAAATGAAGACAGCTGCTGCCTCTCACTTTAGCACTGATTTAGGTGTGTTTTGTTTCTAGGTAGCTTTAACCAGAATGAACGATTCTGTCTAGTTCTGCTGCTTCTCATCCTGGCTCTGGTTTCTAATTTTCAATGTGTGCCCTCATCCCAAAGGCCGGTCTGTGCCCATCCATGGAAAGTGGTGTTTCTCTCCATTTTCAAATCCATGTGTCTAGAATGCATGAGACCTTTTTGTATTCATTCCAGAGTCCTCGTGAATCTTGGGAAAGCATGGAAACCTTTGAGCTTGCAAAGAGTCTGGTTAAATCTTGACCCATTCCAGAGGAGTTGTGATGGAGAGACAATACCTCGCTCAGGTCGGTGCTTTCAATGGGAGTGGAAGCAATACAAATGCAGCAGAAATCACAATTAATGATTGTTTAATAATTGAAAGGGAGGGTTTGATTTCTGCCTTTGCATTATGAGGAATATTTTAGTGCGAAAGCTGCCTCGGAGCCTGGGAGTCCTTGATCCTGGGGAGGCAATGGGAGCATTCGGCTCTGTACAAACGCTGATGGAAAATCCACAGGACAAATGCAGCTGTTTCACAAGTCATTTCCCAATTTTCACCTTTTTCTCATTTCTGCCTGATTAGGGTTTTCTCCAAAATGTGAAAATTGATGTTGATTTTTCCAGTTGGAGAAGGTAAATCACTTCTTTGAAGCTGGACTGTCTTGCTCGCCTGTTTGAGCAGTTTGTCATTTAATGAGTCACTGTGATCCTTATCTTATTTCAACCACCCTGGCTCAGTGCCTTATCCACCTTGTGGGAATGTAGGAATTCCCTGCTCATCTCTGCTACAGCTCTTTGGGATTTTCCTAAAACTGGAAGCCTCCTTTGAGATTTTGCTGGAGAGATCAGTCCTGGAACTTTTGATGGCAGCAGAGGGCTTTGAATTCCTTTTGTGCTATGGTCTCTCCTTAGCTTGGTATCACCTCTTAAGGGGCCAGGATGACTTTGTACCAAGTCACTTGGATCAGAAAATAAGGGAATGAGAGCCTAACGACACCCAGTTCTCAGCTTAGTAGGCGTGGAGGTTCTTTAGATGTCTCTGCATTGTCATACTGAAGTAAGGGGCATTAATGTAACGTGCAGGGGTTTTCAGTGCCACAAGCTCTTTGCAGGGTCACAACAGTGCAGTTGCTGCCTGGAGTCTTTCTCAGATGCTCTGGAGTCTGGCAATGATGCCCCTGTGCTGCCACAGCCCCTGGTGGCCTCAGCTGGCCCCTCCTCTGTGTCTCTGTTATCACAGCTTCCAGCAATGCATGAGGTTCACTTCATCTTTCAGATAGCATTGATTTCAGAGGAGTGTTTCTTATTTCAGACCTCTCCCTTTCTATGTGATAAGGAAACCTATTTTTCCTTTGCTTACAAGATTATGTAGCTTACATTCTTTGGAGGGTAATTTCACTAATTCTCCTTCGGTACGCTGACAGCACAATTATCATCTCACTTGACAGCTGTTCCCTTGAATTTTAGACATCCAAAACACATCCAAGGGCACTGGAGGAATTTGGTGGTGCTGCTGTCTGTTGCTAAGAAGTGTTGAGGTTTTTTGGAAGGGGAAAGGATTTCTGAGGTCCCAGGGAAGACATTCCACAAAGTGTAGGTGGCAGCTCTCTGCTGAGAAGGGATTTGGGAAATATGATCAGATTTAAGAATGAAAACTACAAGCGGTGAATTACCAGAAAGAGCAATTAAGAGCAAAGGAGATAAAACAGGAAAATAAGGAATAATTTGCTTTGACTTTCCTTCACAGCCTGAGCTGGTCCTGCCATGCCCTGGCCATTTCCAGTGTGATGTGGGGAAAGGAGCTGAAGTACAATCAGACCCCGTGGGTGATCCCACGGCTGTTCCCAGTGACATTGGTGTCTGTTGGACTCGGACCCCTGAGCAAATCTTTGCCATCCAGACAGCAACACAAATGAGGAACTTGTCAGCTGGAGATTCAGTAAATGAAACCTGATTTTTTTGACAACCCAAGCTCAAATGTGGTATTTGGGAGATATTGGTGTTTTAACCATGTGCACTCGTGGGATGGGGCTGAATCCCTGACAGCAGGCAGATAAAAAAGGGTAAGACCTCAGCATCTCCAGAGTTATTTCTCTGTCAACCATCAGTTCTTTTCTTCTCCCTCTGCTTTGTTTGTTCAGCAAAATGGGGGAAAAAAAGGTCAAAACTTTCAGAAGGAGCCATAGATACAAATCTCATTATGCTTTACTCATTTGGGTGTCCCTGAGATAGGAAACATTGAAGACCCTTAACCTCAGGAAGTTTTTACAGCTCAAACCAATTGAATCAGCCACGTGAGTATGTACAAGTAAAAAGCACTGGGAATCACTAAACAGGTATAAAAAACTTGATGCCTTATCATGAATTGTGCCCTGTGATTTTTAATGCAGAAAGCATTAATCTTTCTTCCCTGAAGGCCAAGATGCTTTGCCAGAGCTTCATGGAAAAAATGTTGGGACTTCTCCACTGCTTGTTGTGTTCCCCCATTCTGCATGGAAGAGTTTTTTTGTGGTACCTGTAGCATCTTCTGTATTAACTGATGAAACACGAGATAAGGAAAGAAATGTTAATGAAATAATTTCATTTAATCCAGGGCTGAGGTCTGCCTCCCTGTTGCCTTGGAGACAACACAGCCCTTTTCTGGAGGTATGTGAATGGGATTTGCCTGAAAAGTGCACTTGAGTTTGTTCTGCACCTTTCCAGCAGCTCATGCAGCTTCTGGTTTAGGAACAGAGCAGGGGCTCTCTCTGTTATTCCTGCATCAAATAGGGACATGTTTGCCAATAACTGAGTTTTCTGTTCCTGTTTGACTAAAAGCTGAGGCCACAAAGCTCAGGTTCTTGGTACCCTCTAAGTAGGAGAGAGGGTTTAGGACGAGGAAGCATTTTTACTAGCACTGGTTGCAGAAGGGTGCTTAGGACAGATCCCATCTTGATGCAGAGTGCTCATACCAAAAACCACATTGTGCCCCTGAAAAGGCTGGTGGGACCCTGCAGCCCTTCCTGGGAGGGTCAGCAGCTGCAGTGATTACCATCTGAGCAGTGGGAATTGTGGTTATTCTGTGTTGCTGTGAGAAGGATGACTCTGAGCGATGACAGACTCTGGCTCTTTGTGCATTCTGTTTGAGCACTCCTGCAGAACGCGCTGCTGGGCAGCCGGAGGACTCAAGGACTGGAAAGGATTCATTCATGTGAGCTTTCTAACCAGTATTCACCGAAATTGGCAACAGTTTCCCATCATTACCCAAAATTAATATCATTTGTTCCTCATCCCCACTGCCAAGGAATGAGCCTGTCCTGACCAGCCCTTCTGATTGCCAGGTGCTGATTTGATTTTCCCCCCTTTCTGATAAAGTGGAACTGCTAAGATCCAGCACCTTCCTTCTTGGCTGGTTTAATGACATTACTTTTGCTCTTGAATCTTTGTCCCAGCTTCACCTTTTGCTCTCCAGTGCAGCTGTAAATTTTCCCCAGGTTTCCTCCTTTGAGGAGATTTTTATCCTCATCTCCTACAGACGATGTTGCAGATGGAAGGTTTCCATTTCCCCTCTGTGCTCCAGCTCCCTCCCAGCAGCATCAACAGCAAGTCTGCTGTTCCCCACCCCCCCAGCAGCAGGTAGGAGCAGTTTCCTAATGGATGCACACTGATATCTTTCCCTTTGGAGCACCATTTCTTTTGTAATATTATGAAGCACGGTGATTGTTCAGGCCTGTGTTTGCCCTTGTACGCGTTGTACTCATTGTGCTTTCAGTCTGTGCAATCAGCAGGATATGGAAAGGATTCTTTGGCACCTTTGCTTAGTGATTAGTATTTGTATAGCACTTGAAGGCTTAAAATGCTTTAAGAGGGATAAGTAGTGTTATTAATAATGACATGCTTTACTGTACAGAATGGAGCTTATGCATATTTGTGGTGATAATCCCCAGTCTTCTCTTTATCAAACACTGTTGTCTTTGTGATCTGCTTCCAGCTTATCTTCCTCTCACCTGTCAAAGCACTTTTCAAACAGCTTTTCTTCTTCCTTTGATTAAAGACACACAGAAAAGATTCCTCTTAACACAGAATTCAGCCTTCAGGTTCCAGTGACCATGCCCACATGTGGTGGTCTCTAAGCCGTGTTCAGAGACTTTGATCTAATCAGGTTTCCACTAATCTCTCTGTCTATTGCTGACCTAAGATCTGCCATTCATTAAAACCCATTTTGTTTTCAGCAGCATTTGATGTTTGATCTTCCTGGAGGAGTGCTTTCCTGTGCCCAGGTAATGTTTCATATGTGCTTTTTACAAACCAATTTATTTTTATGTCACTCCCTGCAGCTTCTTGTTGGAAAATCAGCTTTGTGGCCAAGGAGGAAATTAATAGAGACATGGAGAACATTTTTCTTAATGGCTGAGGCAGAGTTAAGGCAGAGCTTTCCCCCTTCTATCTCAAGTTGAAAAAGCTGGGTGAATTTTGTGAGTACTTCTCTGCTTGAATTTTGAAGAGGTTAGGGCAGGAAGGATGTCTGGAAGAGATGAGTTTTGATGGAGTCAGAGTCTGTGTTTTTTAAGTGACCACTGCTCTCCTTTGGCAGGGCCCCTTTCAGCCCCAAAATAGCTCCATGCTCAGTGGCACGTTGGCATCAGCAGCCTTCAAAGTGTTTTAAAATGTACATGAGCCAGCTGAGGTTCATTGCCAGCAGCTGACCTTGGGTGTTTTTGTAGAACCTGCTCAGGTTTCCAGCGCTGGTAGCAAAATATTGCTGTGATCATAACCTTTCTGCTGCTTTGCCAGGAGACAAGAAAGAGAACAGCATTTCTTTGAGAAAAGGAGGCACAAAATGTCTAATCTGGGTAGCATGGCACCTGCATAGAGTTATCAGCCTGACTTAGAGGAGGGGTTAATTCAGAGACAGCTGAGCAGAAACTAAATTACTTTTGTCTTCCTCCTCCAGCCTGGGTCACCCTGTGCTCCAGGCCACCAATTTTCATGGAGCAGAGTCCTGAGCACCCGGGAAGCAGAATGGAGATGAGGGGCTGGTTTCAGGGCTAGATCAAAAACCAGAGCTGTCAGTCCTTGTTGTGGGATGGAGATCCTACTTTTAAACAAATCTTGCTTCTCTTAGGGTCCATTTTATAAATATTTTGCCCTGATGGATACAGTTGTTGAGCATTTCTTCTGTACTCAAATGGATACTGAGGATATTCAGGCCTTGCGGAAATTGATTGCCTTCAGTTGATTATCCAAAGTGACTTCTCAAATCCTGTGCCTCCCTCTCCTTCTGACTGACATCCTGGGGCACCTACACCTGGCCTAGGTGCCTGCTGCCAGTGCTCTGAGATGCAGAAAAGACTTTTCCTTCCTGTGCACGTGAGGTTTTTTCTTGTATATAATCTCCTTTTTGACCTGACTCTCTTAGAACTTCCAAGATTCAGTACAGCAAAGGCCCCAGAAATGTGAAAATACCTCAGTGGAGTGTGCTGAAGGGGAGATTTAGCCCTTCAGAGAAAATTAATTTTTCATTTTTAGAACTATGTGATGACCAAAATCAAATTATCAAAGCCCAACCAATAAGAAAATCAGCAATATTGGGCTGATGCTTCTCTTTCAATTACCTGCAGCATGTTCAGAGACTTGAGGGTAAACAGCAATTCAAGCTGCCTACTGCTCAGAGGCTTTAATTAACTCTAATGATAATTGCAGAGCGTGTGTTGCCATTTTGGGCAGCAATTACACAGCTTATGTGGAGATTCTTGTGTGGGTGAAAAGAGGTGTGGGGAAAAAGCCCCTGGTATCTGAATATATATTTATACACTTGTTGCTATACTTGGATTTTATTAGAGAGAGGAATCTGCTTTCAGCCCCGGGAGCACTGAATATCACGAGGTCCTCCTGCCATGCACACTCAGGCCAAGCACAGCCTGGTTTGGTGTTTGGTTTTATTCTGAAAAAGCAGAACTGATCTCTCTGTTGAGTGTTCCAGGAATCTTTCTGAGTGAGGACAAAATATTGAATTTCCCTTGGAAACACGTGAGCCTAGAGTGGATAGATGATGTTGTAAGAAACGTAGGCTGTTTCTAAGGGCACAACCTAATAAAGGTTGGCCCCTGTGGGATTTAGGCTCCGAGATTCCTTCAGCTGTCTTGTAAAGCCCAGCTGAAATGGAGCTGGTTTTGAGAGCACAAACAGCCTCATTCTGTGAATGTTCTTACATAGGCCTGTCTTTATTAGTTTTGGAAGTTTTCTTGGATGCTTAGTGAACAAACATCCACGGAAAACCAACCTCAAGTGACCTCAGTAGCTTTTATAAAATGTACCTTTCTTCTTCCTTCTCCTCTGACTCCATCAGGATTGAAATAATTCAATGCTCACGGTGTTTTAATCTCACCCTAACAATGGAGTTCCAGCTCCTTGGGGTTCCTGTTGTCTCTGTTGTAGTGAAGTTCTCACAAGTCTCTTGCTTGAAAGCATCCCTTCTTAAAAAGGGAGCATTTCAGGTTTTATTTCAAGAGTTTGGAAATGGTTCCCCATTTCTCAGTGGGAAGACTTGATCAGAGTTTGTTTTTGTTTGTGTTTTCTTTTTTCTTTTCCTGAACGTATGCTCTGTTTTTGTAACACAGACTGTGAAACCATCTCCCAATGTTGCAGCCCACGTTTATCAGCAATCAAAAGCACAAAAAAGCGGATGAAAGCTGGATTATTTTGCTTTAGACTAGAAGAGGTTGGAAAAGAACTAGTGCCATGGGGACACAAAAGAACCCTCCTTACAAAGGCTGTTGTGAAGCCAAAAACATGGGCACTTTGAAAATTAGCTAATGGCCTTATTTCAAAAGTCAAAGCAACACAGCCAAAACATTTCTGGTTTTTTCTGCTTTTTGATGTTAGAAAACATCTCAGATGGGCAAGATTTTTGACAGGTAAATTTCAGGAAATGCCTTGCTCCAAAGGATCAAATGGGATAGATGCATTAATTATTCCTAAACCCCAAGTTGTGCTTATTGCTTGGAAAGGATGAGAAGAAAACTGAAAGAAGAAAATCTTTCAGAAACTTCTTAGAGGTTCTGTATTTGGTAGAAACATTTCCTTAACCTGCAGAGACCATGAAGTGATTTAATAAGTCTTTTCACATCTGTGCTGTGTCCTGGTCCTAGGCAGAGTAAGGCTGATGCAAGCTCAGGGGAGAAGTTTTTATTTAATTCATATCTGCTTTTTCAGTTTAGCCTTATTCCTTCAGCCTTAGGACTCTTGCTCAGGTGACTTCTATTTGAACTGTGAGTATCACTTGATCTGATACCCTCTGAGGACATCCTGACATCTTTACAATAATTTGGATGTGAGATGAGGGAGAATCCACTAGAGCAAACTCTGAATCAATTACTGTGCTCCCATAGTACTCATTTTTGTCATTTCGAGTTCAAAGGGAGATAAGGACCCTTTTGGACACAGATTGCAGTTGCTGGGTGTCACTATAAATACATTTCTTGGTGACTATTCCATGCTGAGGCTTGAAAGGTTGGTGAGTCCTATTCTGCATCGACTTCAATCAGGCACCACTTGTCCAGTGCAAGGCCTGGAAATGATTCTGGGAGCATTTTTCCCCCACGTGGTGCCTGCTGAGTATGGCCATGTGTGCTGTGCATTGTCCCTTCAGGAGAAACTCCCCCTCACTCAAAGCTGTGCTTTGTCATCACCAATTCTGGACTCTCCAACAGGGCTGATTTTTCTAGAATTTTGAGGGACAGCTCTTGCCTCTTACCATGACATAAAATCATATCTAATCATGAGGAAGAAGGCCAAACTTGAAAGATAAAATTAGCTTTTAAGTCCTGCTGGTAATGCTGACAGAGAAGAGTGCTTTGAGCAGCGTGCTTTAAAGTAGCCCAGCAAGGTGAGTGTATCCCAAGGTTATAATAAATGTGGGAACTTTGCAATTATTCCTGGCTATTGTATGGTAATCAGAAGGGCAGACTGTGCCACTGCTGTGCTACAGCTATTTTTTTTCCTCTCTGCAGTTCTGCCAGGAAAAGACCATAAATTAAAGCTTCAATGCTCCAATGACCCTCTACTTCAGTCTCAGAAGTTGTATTTTCTTCTCCCTCTTTCCTCCTTTGTTCATCTCCCAGAGTTCACTCATTCTCACAACTGTACAATTTTCACCTTGGAGTAGCTCAGACTCCAGCAAGTCCTCGAAGCTTGTGTGCCCCCACAACATGGTCTTCCAGGAAAAAAATTCCAGTTCATGTGTCCTGCTGAACTTCAGAGGTAAAATGTTTTCACTGCAGTCTTTTTTCACTGTAAAATAACTGGGTGAAGCTTGTGAGCATCAGTGGTGCCATTCTATTAATTGTTTTTGCCATGCTGAGCCTGGGAAACGATGCTGGATGTTGGAGGTGTGTTCTGGACTGTGTTGAGATGGGAGGGATTTTATTTTGGAGGCTTTTTTCACATCAAATCTGCAACAAGGAATCTGTTTTTCCTGGTTTTTCAGGGTGATGGTCTTGCCAAACAATGTGTCAAAACAACGTAATGAAGTTTATCAGCAGGGAAAAAAATAAGGAGGAATTGTATTTCTAGTCTGAGAGCAATTGGTTTCATTGCACCTCTTTCCTTCTTTGTTCATCTCAGGTTTTATCTCCACCCCCAGATCTGTCTCCGTGGCCTCAGGCAGGGTGCAATATATCTACACCTATAACATTTTCTGCTGTTCAGTACTTTTTGTTGGTGCCATAAGTCCTCTTTGGTTTAAGAGGATCTGTGTCTGTGGTGTGTTTGTCCTCAGTTTGTCCTGGAAAAACGGATGTGCAGCAGCACAATAAATTTCCCAGAACAAGGTCCTGTGTTTGTGACATAAAAATATATAGACTGTGAAAGAAATGAAGGGAAGCAGATTGGATGGGAGTCGATCAGGGCACCTTTATTGTCAGCTGTTGATGAGCAGAGGAGGAGGATGTTGTCAGATCTCTCCATAAACCCATGAATTAGGATGCCTGGATATAACTTGTCTCGTCACTTCTCGTGCTAATGGTGAAGTATGGGGACATTCAGAGCTGGAGGTGATGGTGCCACTCGGGCCAGTTTCACTGAGATGGGTGTGGGAAGAGCAGCCTGGAGTGTGCAGGGGCAGCAGGTGAGTGCTGGGGCTGGGGTTGCTCCCCCTGCCCCTGCTGACTGCCCTTGCTCACAGCTCTGCCCTACAGCACTTCCCACCCTGTCCTTGCTCCTGAGTCTTTGAGGGTGGGAAATTGATGTTTCTGTCAGGCAACCAGGTTAAGCTAAGGTGTCTTTTACTCAGCCTGGCTGTGCTGGAGTTTATCTGAGCTGTTTGTGGTGCACAATGGAGTCCCCAGAGTAAGCTATTGACTGAAGCAACAATAAGCATCTTCTGAGAAGTCTCACACCACTGCTCCGTGAGAGGCTTGTGTGATGCTAATTGCTCTGGCTCAAGGGCAAAGCAAACTTTAATTTATAAATTCATTATTGCACTGTAGCAATGGCCTTTATTGGCTTCTCACAGGTAATTGTCCTGCTGGAAACTCCTCTGATCAGGAACAAAATTATTTATTAGCAACGAGTCAAAACTAGTGAAGCATTAACTCTGCACACGTTGGTAAGTGGAATAATTCATCCAAGTCCAAAATATTAATTTCTTGGCACAGTGTCCTGTAACAGCAGTAGTGGAGGAAGCTGGGGGCCCAGAGAGAGACAGATTGGATGCCCATCTGGAAATAGGAAACGTTGCCCTTTGGCAGAAGTTTCCTGGCCTGTTGTGAACAGAGACCCATCCCCAGTTAGACAATCAGATGTCTCAGGGATGTGAGGGTCATCCCTCTTTGCTGGCTCCCTCTTGGACCACTGGAAGGTTCCTGCCCTGGAACATATGGAATCCTCAATAACCTGATGAGTGTTTTGGAACCAGTGAGGGTTGTCACTGGCAAGTGCAGTCACACAGTTACACTGCCACAGATGCCCAGCCAAGTTCTTTGGAAATCTAAATAGGATGCAATTGAGCTACCTAGGCTAAACCAATACAGAAATAACAACAGCAAAGAGTTTCTGGTTCAGAAAGAAAAATATAGGTCTTTTTTTGAGGGCCTGAGGAACTAGGACACCATTTCCTTCTGAAAAATTTCTGACATGATTTTGGAAAGAATTGCACTCTCCAATGAAATGCACTTTCATGTCTTTTTGACTAGCATTTATTTTATAATTATATTGTATGAAAGTCACATTTAGAGTCCCTAATGAGAATTTAAGATCCCATTAGTCAAGCTGATCTAATGACAATGAGACATTTGATACTGATGAGACAGTGGAAAAGAAAGCATTTCTTTTTGAATAGCTCATTTATGCTTTCTGAAAGGTCAAAAAACCTTGAGTAAATCTTCCCCTGGGTCTCCTTTGAGGAAAATAACTGTGGGTTAATTGCTGGGTGTTATTATTTATCCATTCCTTTCTCTGAGCATCAGAGCTCCCAGGTTGGCATCAGAGCTGATGTCGTACGTGGAGCACAACACCTGGGACTTCTGCTCTCATACGTGTTGAGAGGATTGATATGAAAAGCTTCAACCCACCAAGCAAAAAAAAAAAAAAAAAAAAAAAGAAAAAGCAGGATGCTTATTTTGATTATCAGTGTAGATGTCCTAGAGACAGGTTTATCAGAAAAGGGAAGTTTTAAAGTTTTTGGGTAACTCCTCATGGGAAATGCAAGGGGTTGCTGAGGCACCAGGCTGACTCGAGGCTCTTCAGTGAGGGGAGGAGAGCACACATTATCTGGGGAAAGTGCCAGAAATCAGAGGCTGAGAGTCCTGCTCTGGTCCTAGGAATAAGCAGCTGTGATGACAATCAATATAAACAATTGCAGAGAAAGGACACAGTTGTCTTAAGGGTCTGGGGGGCATGAACCCCAAGCTGTGGATCAAATCTAATCTCGGTATGTGGGAAAGTGAGGATTGACTTGAATGTTCCTCTCTTGGAGGAATTTGGAGCCATTCAGGGTCTTTGGAAATTCACATCCAGAATTAGACTGCACTCCAGGAGTCACAGTTTAAGCATGTTTTGGTTAGAAGACAAATTGCAGATGATGAAAGTTCCCTTTAATAGTGCTGGTAATGTCTTGCAGTGGCCTATGGTCCCTTTCAAAATCAGGGCCAGCCTGAATCTTGGCTCATCCTTTTCTCACTCTGAACTGTGAACTGCTCTTTGCCCTTTAAACAAGACTTGGTCTGCAAGAAATTATCAGGGGAAATGCTGGCAAGTGCTAACTTTTCCACAGCCATTAATGAATCTGCCGTTCCAAACAAACAGAAGCAAATTTCCTTTCGTTCTCTAATGAATCCCTGGAGGGAGTTGTGGATTCTGCATATAAATGAGCTTTGCTGGGATTATCTGTTTTTAAGTGTTGTGTGTTGTCCTTCTCCCTGCTCGGCTCAGCAAAAGTCCAGTTGTGGATAGCCCCAGACTCTGGAACACGCTGGACTAGGCCCAAGTCGTGTTTCTTGACTACTCTTGCTGAAATGCAGCAATAGCCTCTGGCTTCACTTTTCATTCTGTTTATTTGGCAGTCCATCCTCTGCTTGAGAATGGAATCCCTACAGGCAACTTGATGATATTTTAATTTAGTTAAATGCTCGGGATTCTTTCTTTAACGTAAAAATGGATGATTATTGACGATCAGACAGGGCAAATGTTGCACAGCTTTGAAAGAAGCATCCCATTTTCTTGAGTTCAACAGCTTCGGTGTGACCGAGCTCTCGTGGATGCCCAGCTCCTTCATGAGTGCAGCAGGAATCATCCCAGCAGTGCCTTCCCCACACCAGATGGTTCCTCGATGCACTGGCCCCAGTAATGTGCTGACAAACAGCAGGTGCCACTGGATGGAAAATCAGAGATACTTAAAGTGTTCCTCCCACCAGCTGGACACACAGACATTTCACTTGTTAAGTGGCTTTTGCAGCGTGGTTTTCTGAGCTGCAAAATGATTCAGATGAGAGTTTATGGTACTATCTGAGGTAAGAAACAAGTAGGTTTTATTTCCTTTCCTTTGAGCTTGAGTCACTCCTAATCTTTGGCAAAGAATTCAGTTTGTTGATTGTATTTGGTGACTGTGTCTTGAACATACCTGACCCCAGAATACCATGATGATTGGCACATCAGACTGAGAGACTGAGCTGGTGCTGAGGCTGGAGTTCTACATTTTCTTTCCCCTTTAAGTGAACTGTCTAGGCTCCTGTTCTGCTGGTTAGTTTTCCAGGCAAGGCAGAGGCACTGAGGTCATTCACTGCCCTTTCTATCCAGGCAGAGGAGGACCATTGTGTCTGATAATAGCTATTAACACTGAGCTGCAGCAGCTTATTTCCTTCTTAGTCACTTGTGGTGCTCATCCATCAACCCCGCTAAGGCGAAATGAAAGAATAGAATTTATCAGTGATTTAATCCAGAAAGAGCCAGGGAGTGCATTAATGAGTCTATCATAATGGATGTTTTTACAATGCAGACAAAATATGACAGGGAAGAAATCAAAGGCCAGATATCAACAGTTTTGACCGCACAAATAAGAAATCGCCTGAGAAAGTTGATGTGAGCTCCAGAGCCTTCAGGGAGGGCTGGAGAGGACCTGCTTCGTCCCAGCGTGGCACCTTGTGAAAGGATTTGCCTTGGTGGAGAAGAGCTTGGGCTGCATCTACGGATAAGGAGGAAAATCAGTGCCATTTAGTGGCTCTTTGCTTCACATCAGAAACTCAGTGCTCAGAGAGAAAATCTGACTTCTTGGTTTCAAGGAGTGTGTGAGGCCAGTATTTGAAAAGAGTAGAGGAATTTGTGGGCTATGTTTTGATAATACATAACAGGCAGGATAGCCACTGTTTGTTTTTAGTCACTCAGATCATTTCTATTCCCTGCAAGAGCCATGAGAGTTAAAATGCTTTGGATAATGTTGTTGCCAACATTTATGCACTGTTGAAATTGGGTCTGATATAGGAAGTGGCAGTTGTGCTACACAGCTCTTCCCCTGTGTGGAACACCTGCAGTTATTGTTCATGATGCTGCTAGAAATTTATTCCTCATGGAAGGAGCTGCTTGTTAAGAATGAGTCCAGGTAATTGCAAGAGGAGAAAGCCATAGGAACTTCTAGAAGAAGTATAATTGGGCAGAAATTCTGACCCCATCTCGAGTTGATCAAAATATAAAATCTGAAATGGTAAAATAAGAGATTTTTATATCTTTCCTCTCTCTGTTTTTTTTCCTAGATGATAGTTCTCCTGTACTATGAGACATCACTGCCTGTCCTGGGCAGTGTATTCTTAGCCATCCAAACAAGCACTACTGCCCAGATATGAGATCATCATAATTATCAAGGTTGGAAAATACCTCCAAGATGCCAGATACCAGAGAGGCCTTAGCTGGGCAGGCAAGGCAACATTATTGCACCTCAATGGCACTTAAGGAATCACGAACAAATGTTGGGGTGAACCTGAACTTGCCAGGTACGAGGTGTAATCTCATTTGACATCCTCTGATCTCGGTGTGTTTGGGATGCTGCCCATTCCTCCTGCCTCTCTGTGCTGTCAGGGAGCTCAGAAAATGAGGGGAAAAAAAACCCCAAAGCCCTGCAGCATTCTGGTTCCTAGGGCAGTAGGATGTGTTGCACAAGTTGGAGCCCGTGAAATGCTCCACTTGGGATTTGTCATGATCAAGTTGGTGTCCTTATGTATTTGTACACCCACAAAGTGTGAATGTCCCTCTGGTGGCACTTCAAGCCTCTCATTCTTTAAGCTGTTTTCACTTATCCTCCTTTACATGTGCAGCAATTCAGTGCATTCCTGTCAGGACGGGTGTCACTGTCTCACTTCTGCTGTGGTGCTGTTAATGTAGAGCTGA
Organism: Oreocharis arfaki; assembly: GCA_013398015.1. Lineage (NCBI taxonomy): Eukaryota > Metazoa > Chordata > Aves > Passeriformes > Paramythiidae > Oreocharis > Oreocharis arfaki. The sequence goes on along the minus strand of VZRR01013241.1, from coordinate 65,540 downwards.
GAAAAAGAAATAAATCACGTCAGAAGAGACCTTGGACTTGAGCAGCAAGTCGGTGTTGCTGAAGATCTGCCTGCAGGGAAAAGCAGGGAAGTGTTTCACATGGTGCTCAGAGCCCTCAGCACGCAAAGATGTTATGGTGTCAAGGTTTTATGTGCTGTGTTATGTGTTGGGCTTTTTCCCCTCCCTTTTTTTTAAAGATAATTTAAAGTTGGACATCATTACCAAAAAGACAGAAGCCCTGTCCTGAGCTAGGCATCATCCCCAGCAGAGCCTTGCCTTCTGCACAGCCTCCTGTGCCTTAGAGCCATGAACCACCCAAAGAGAAGCCATGGAAGAACAAGAGATCTTTGAGTTTTGGATTGGGTCTATTGCCAGAAAAGTATTTTGTCCTCAGGAATTTCATTTGAGAGCTCGAGGTTGCTGATCAGTGACAAATTTAATAACTCATTTCTGACATTGTGCTTCTCTTCTGCTGTGGACTTGTGCCTGTTCATAACTGCTTACACCAAAACTCAGTAAACTGCTCTAAGAGGAGCTGGCATAAAATCCTGTGTGCAGAGAACTGGGCTGGTTTGACCAGGCTGGCACCACCTCACATCTGCCTAAACACTGTGTGGAGACGTCCCCAGGCAGAACTGGGTGTGTGTCCCAGTTGGAATGAGCACAATTCCTGCTTTGCAGTGGGAGGTGACACTTCAGCCCTGCTCCCAGACCTTTCCCAACCCTCCCAGAGCAGGAGGACATCTGGCAGCTCTGCATCTGTCTCTGCAGTCCCTGCCTGCCACCAACTCAGTTGTCTGTCTCCAGCTTACTTATTGTCCTTTGTAATTGTCTTTTCCCTAATTTCTTTGGTTATCTCTTGGAATACATTAAATGAGAAATATGAAGGTGACTTGGCATAATTATTCTCTGGTGAGTTAACAGGGCTCTTCAACAAGAACTGAGTGATTATAAACATTAAGTCCAATTAGGAACATGGATAACTCTTCTCTGGAGAAACAGACTTGTACATTTTCTGAGCTATGATGCATTTTCTCCCTTGCAGAGCTCAGTGTGTTTAGCTTTTCTGTATTTGTGCACCTCCTCGGAGGAAAAAATACTCATAAATACTGGGAATCATCCATAGTACCGTAAAAAAAGGGTGTTTTGACTTTTTTCATCGCTAGCCCTGTGAATTGCAGTAGGATCTTCAAGGAGGAGTGGGAGAAATATATCAACCTCCAGGGAAGTGAAATGGAAACAACTCAAAATTAATGAGGAACAGAGAAACTTGCAGACTCAAAAAAAAAAGCGAAGGCATTAATAATGGAAGGCTCTGGAGGGGATATAAGCAGCTGTTTCATGAGTGCAGGAGGCTGAAATTTGCTCCAAAGCAGGCCAGGTCCAGCAAATCAAGAGATGGTCACATGAGCTTTGGCTGAGGAGGTTTTGGGGACGACACAAAACATGAAGAAGAGGATCAGAACAGACTTTTAAATGCTGATGTAGTGTTGCAGTGCTCATTAGCCACCTAGATTTTGGGAATTTCATGGGATCTGAGCCCTATAATCTATGGATTTACTGGGGATTTCTAGAGCCAGGACAGGGGGGAGTCACCCCACTGCAGGGAGGTGAGGACAGAAGGGGACTCCAGCTGTGTTCCTGTGGTGGCAGATTGCAGTGCTTTGCTTGACAGTCTATTCAATGTAGCATTTAATAACGAACCTCCTCATGCAGCCTCAGAACACAGGGCTTCTCAGGCCCTGAAAATCTCCAAGCTGCTTTGCCTCTGGTTTTGTTTTATTGGCCCCAGCCATAAAAGCCTGCTGCCTGCTATGTATTGCTGGCTTCTGAAGTGCTTGGCATCTGTGGGCAAAAAAAGCACCAGACAGGAATTGACTGAAAAAAATCTGCTCAGTACTTTATTTGTGGTGTTTACCAAGAAATGGGCTATGAAAGTGATTATGTCCTTCAGATGGTGCAGCCTGCTGTTGGTGCAAAGGATGAGCTGTCAACGTCAAATATTGCAAAATGCATAAATCTCACATACCATGAGTCTTTTTGATGTAAATGAGACAAAAAGGTCAGGAATGGGAAATGCACAGGGCTGTGTTCTGATAATTTTGCACAAAGCAGATGCTTCTGACAGTAAGGAAGGCAAGACAGAGCTGTAAGATGGAGCTGATTTGCCTGCCAGGAGCTGGCTACCAAGGAAAATACTCTTTACTCTGCCAGGCTGCCCCTGCTGAGGACATGGCTCCAGTTACTTGGTTAAACACTCTCCTGCATAGCTGGCTCATGCCATTTGTGCAGGAAGCAGTGATAAAGTGCTGCGAGCTGTGATGGGTCAGGTCAAGGTGCTGAGCACAACATTTACTAAGTAAACTGCTAAACTGAACAGAATGTGTGAAGGGGGGGTCCCAAGCTGGGCTTTGGGAGGTGAACCAACAGACAGCAGGTCATCTGGGCAGGGAAAATGCCAGGCTCTTAAATGGTCTGCTAGAAATACCTTCCTGGGGCAAAGACTTTGTGAAAATAAGCCCGGGCTCCAAAGCAAACGAGCTGAGGGAAAGGCTGAGGCTGGGCTGTGCCTGCCAGCTGCCTGGGGGGAGAGGCATGAGGCAAGGGCAGGGCTCCTGCCAAAGCCCTCGCTGGTTTCCTTGGGAGGGGTGGATGTGCTGCTTGTGTTGGTGCAAGGAAGGGGTCGAATCCTGACCAGGAAAGGGAAGGAGGAGAGGGTCTGTGGGTGTGGAGTAGCTGCTGTGGACAGGCTGTGGTCCATCGTGTGGGCTGTGCAGGCCAAATGCAGCTCCAAGGTGGATGAGCATGGAAAGGTCGTGCTGCTCTGAGGCCAGCCTTCTGTGACGTGATTTTAGAGGTCAGAGGTGTACAAAGATGAAAGGTGTCTCCAAGGTGGGTGAGGAATGGGCACAAGCTCTCTGCTATAATGGTAAGAAGAATTTAATAGCAGCATCTCTGTGGTCGAGGCTGTTCTGTCTGCGTGGTGTTGACTGAGAGCAGTGCTGCAGGGAGCTACTGCAGAGCAGGAACAGCCTCATTAAATCTGAGCTACAGATTGGAGCCAAACAGGCTCCTGATGAGTCACTTGAAGAAAAAGGAAGAGCAAGGCTAGAAGTAGAAAGCAGAAAAGGTAGAAAGCAACAGGTAGGTAGAAGATTGAAGCAAAATGCCCAAGAAATGTTCCTTGTTCAGGCTCTGTCCCTGTAGGGGATCTTCACTTGGCTTCCTCACTGAAACTGCTGCATTGAAAATTAAATTCCCTTTCCATCAGTTCCTCTTGTAATTAAACAATTGGAAAGAATCCACATGAAATCCCCCAATTACATTGCTACATTCAGCCTGCTTCCCTCCTGCACTGCTAACATGTCAGAAGGGTTTTTGGGAGTTGGCTGTGAGTTGTCTGATTCATCAGACCTTGGCCAGAAGAGGCTGAGTCCGAGCCCAAACCACTAGCACTCCATTGGAGATTAGTTTGGAAGGCTGTGCTTAATCAGAGCTTGGGCACAGGTGGTTACATTTTAGCCAGTCTCCAGAATAATTATATTTTATTGGTTGTCTTTGATCTCAAGGCCCTGTACCTAAGTTGTTGCGCAGGAATGCAAATATGGTTTGGCTTGGCTTGAGCTCCCCTCTCCGCCTGAAATGTTCTGGGTTAATGCATCCCACTCTGTTTTCCTTTTCATTTCCTGCACTACTCTGCAGCCCTGCTGCTGTGTCCATCTCAGCCTGGAGTGGCACGTGTCACCTAAACCTGCCGTGCCCCTGTCCTGCTGCTGTGGCAGTGGTGTCCCACAGTGGGGGAAGCTCTGGGTCTGCCCAGGCTCCTTCAGCACCGTTTCCCTCTGCATTTTTGGGTACTGGCTGGACTGTTTCCATGGGTTTAGCCCTGTAACTGCATGTCCACACAAAGTGTCTGCAAAACAACAGTCTGAGATGGAGAGCTCGGGCTCTGTCCTGGTTTTGAATGCTTGCGTGGTACAGGAAAGGGACAAGGCTTTTATTCCCTGGGGAAAACCCATTATTAATTTCAGATGTGATTCATTTCCCAGCATGGTAAATGTTCTATGGGGTTTGCACTGTAATCACAGAGCTGAGAAGACACCTGGGATCCAGTCCAATGTCACATTTTATCTTTGCACTCTATCTCCTTGTTTTCTGGGAATGCTCCCTCTGGGAGCTATTTTGAGACAGAAGAGGCTGTGGCTGCCAGCCCGGGGCTCTGCAGTGCTGAGGGGCTGGTGGGCACAGGCTGCTGCTTCCCTGGCACCTCCAGCCTGTGTCACATCAGGGTTTGTTAGAGGAGGTTTAATTTGAGCTTGGAGGGAGCTAATTCTATCCTGTCTGGGGTTTTGGTTATGTCATGAGTTATGACACTGTTCATCCCCACTCTTCAAAGTGCCACCAAACTGTTTTTCATCCTTTTCTATTTTTCATCTGGCTAGTTTTAAATGGTTTTGGTTTTGTTTTTTTTTGGTTTTTTTTACACCACTTCCCAGGCTGGTTTGATTCCTTGGATCTCGGTGATGTTACATCAGGGCACAGAATAGCAACTGTGTTCAGAGTAACCAAAATAAAAGTGACAGAGGCTGTTAATCAAGAGAAGTCAACCAGGGTCAGGAAGAGTTTCCAGCCATTTTGCACGAGCCAGAGATGAGGTTTGAATCATGCTGCTAAACAAGATGAAATGTGCCTGTGGCCTCCTCCATCATTCCTGTGTGAAAATGTTGAAAAGTTGGGGCTTTTTTGCCTTAACTTTGTGAAATGTGGCAGCCAAAGTCACCGACCAGAAGGTGCTGGATCCATTTTACCTGGGGTCCAAATGCCCATCGCAGCCTGGACTTACTCCATGTAAATTCAGCTTCTGAAACTTTCGGTGTCTGGTCAAGGAAAGGAGAGACAAACACTTCCAAGGGATACATCACCCTAAGGCTTGATTTATCCCTGACCAGCACTGAATTTCTTGAGGTGAGTCCCACTGACTGTGATCCAAAGCTCGGTGCTGTAGCTTGGATCTCAGAGCTGGGGAGAGTGAGTGCAGACCTGCTCATCACACAGGCAGAAACCAGAGCTGAGGTGTATTAACCAAAAGAGAGGGTTTAAACTGATCTAGAACTGGAGCTTCAGCCTGAGACATCATGTCCCTTTCTCTTTAGACAGAAATTCAAGAGGAAAAATATTGGAGGAAATGAAAAAGAATATATGGGCTTTTAAAATGTTAGATGTTGTTGTCTCATGTTGTGCACATCCACCCAGTTAAAGGAAAATGCAGATGCTCTGTAGGCTCTTTGGCAAGTTGGATTTTGAAAGTGGGCAGTTCTGTCTGCCTGAAGTGGTGTCTTGGTGGCAGTTCTGTCGGTCTGTGCTGTGTGTGGGAGTGTGGGCCTGGCTGTAAAACACAGACAAGTGCCAAAGGCATAGAGGTGGTAGGGAATGCTGTTGGCTTTTACAGGGAGGTGAGGGAAAAAGGTGTCAGTGGGGAACAAATATAAATGCCATTTTCTGACTCGGCTACAGAGCTCATGGGAGAACTTTCAGAGTGGTTCCCTGAACTATATATATTTATTTATACTTTTTTTTAAAAGAAAAGCATTACTGAGCAATGGCTGCAGAGGCTTTGGTGTGTTTGTTCGGTGCAGGGGGAGACTAGTTTTCCCAACACTCCTTTTTGGGATAGCAAGGAAAGAGGAGACTGTAATGCAGGAAGCCCCACCAAGGGATGACCAGCCAGAATGGCTTTGGGAAAACCCCAAAAGCAATGAAACTTGCCAAGCCTGAAGCTTTGCAGGACTGGATGTGGGTCACATGCCCTAAACTGTCACGTTTCCTCCTGGCCTTTGGGGCCACTGGGCTGGACCAGAGTGGGAGTTCACTGGATGTGTCTTTGTTCCTGCAGTGCTCCCAAAGCGTTGCACATCTGCACGTCTTTGAGCAGAGCCCCTTCAGACCTCCCTCCCCTCCTGCAGTGTTTCCCTTGGCACTTCTGCTACCGATCACAGCCGTATCTTGTTTGAGTGAGTTCTTCCTTCTCTGCTTTCCTCAGCTCTCCTCTCTCAGCCAAGTCATAAATCTGTGTTTGTAGCTGATACTGTTCCCAGGGAAGCAAACAGGGAAAGCGCAGACAGAAGGCTGTGACTTCCCTGAAGGATGTGACTGAGTGGAGGAATTGGCCTATCAGGTGGAATAGATCCAAAGTAGTAGTCTGAAAAATGGGACTGGTGACCCACTTTGGAAGGAAACCACCCCTGTTCTAAGTGCTGTCTTCAGGGGAAAGCTTTTAATCTCTGCATTCCCCCCCTCTAAGATCTCATGCTGGTTTGGGGGTTTGAGTTGTGTCAGTTGTTTCATCCTGTGTATTGTTTGTTTGTTTAATTTCTTTTTATCAGGTATTTTTCCTTTACCAAGTTGTTTATGAGACTGAACTACAAAAAGTGGTTTCCCAAGGGCTGTCCCCACCTGAGATCTGAGTGGCCTCACACACAGGTCAGAGAATCCCACAGAGCCAGCACAGAAAACTTGTGACAAACAAAAGCAAGAGCATGAATTTCTGGTGTGGGGGTTTGGCTTTTTTGGGGTCAGGGATGCTGTTCAGCTCTGTTTGCTCTTGGAGAGGAGCAGCCTGAGGGATCAGTGGGGTAGTGGGACTATTTCCAACCTGCTCTGGGGTTATTCTGCCCCACTCTCTGTGCTTTAGACCAAGGCTGGCTAAGGGAGCTTTGGGGGGGAATCGAGGCAGTTCAATCACAGCAAGAGGTTGTTTCCATGCTTTGTAACAAATAGTGGAAAAACCTTCCAACCTGGCATATTGGAAGATAATAATTCCACACTGCTTTTCATTGGCGTGTGTGGATGTGTCACAATTGATAGTGGAGGATCTCTAGGCTGGGGGAGTATCTTCACAGAATCACAGAACGGTTTAGGTTGGAAGACACCTCAAAGAACATCTTGATCCAATCTTCCCTTCATGTGCAGGGCACCTTCCACAAGACCAGGCTGCTCAAAACCCCANGTGTGGGGGTTTGGCTTTTTTGGGGTCAGGGATGCTGTTCAGCTCTGTTTGCTCTTGGAGAGGAGCAGCCTGAGGGATCAGTGGGGTAGTGGGAGTATTTCCAACCTGCTCTGGGGTTATTCTGCCCCACTCTCTGTGCTTTAAACCAAGGCTGGCTAAGGGAGCTTTGGGGGGGAATCGAGGCAGTTCAATCACAGCAAGAGGTTGTTTCCATGCTTTGTAACAAATAGTGGAAAAACCTTCCAACCTGGCATATTGGAAGATAATAATTCCACACTGCTTTTCATTGGCGTGTGTGGATGTGTCACAATTGATAGTGGAGGATCTCTAGGCTGGGGGAGTATCTTCACAGAATCACAGAACGGTTTAGGTTGGAAGACACCTCAAAGAACATCTTGATCCAATCTTCCCTCCATGTGCAGGGCACCTTCCACAAGACCAGGCTGCTCAAAACCCCACCCAGCCTGGCCTTGAACAATTGCAGGAGTGGGATCTTGGTCAATCATGACAAGGGAGAATAGGAGAGCTTCACTTCTTGCCCTGCTGCAAAGTCCTTTGTCATTGCAAGTGGCAGTGCTGCCCTTCCCCACCTGGGCACACCCCACCTTCCTTCCTCCTCCTCTCCAATTAGGAATTCTCTTAAGGCAGCCACTGCCTCCATCTCAGTCTAACTGAGCAGTGCCTGAACACAGTGATGCCTCACGACTCTTATTGTTACACAACTGGCCACAATAAATGCTTTTATGCACATCATGGACTCCCATCACCTGCTTGGGACAGATAAACTGCAGATCAGTGGTAGCTGAGATCAGCATTGAGCATTCAGTAAAGCTGTGATTATCATGGCCTGATTCAACTGTGCAGCACTCTGCAGCCCTGTGCAGTAACTACTCTATCTTCCACTGCAGGAACAAAATAGTTGGAGGAAGAGGATGGTTAAATCTGCTTAATGAATCCTTCAAAATTCTTGGGTGTGATGCTGTTTACTAGAAGGATTTTTGACACTCCTTGCAGCTGTAGAAACATTTTGTGTGCTGTTCAGGGGCTGTGCTGTTGGCAGCAGAGTGCTCAGAGTCTATGAAATAAAAGCTGGCAGCACCTTTAAAGATGGTTTGGTGCTCAAGATCTCAGGGAAAAGCCACTGCAAACAGCCTCTGAGTTAGAGTTCTAAAGGACCAGAGAGAGGAGTCCCAGCCCTCTCTCTCCTGGGGAACAGGCCTGGAGTCTCCACTCTCTGCATCTGGTGGGCATGACCAATTCTATCCTGCAGCCTGATGAGGAGTTTAAGAGATTGTATGGATAGACTGAGTTTACCACAGCCATAAATAAAGGCTCTCCTTTTGCTCCAGTTGCACTGTTTATTAGCTATTGCATTTTGATAACGATTATCATCTTATATCAAAGCCTTGAGTTAACCCAAATTTTCCTCTCCACAAATTAGGGACAGTTGCATTAAGGGCTGGCCTAGTGGCAAATAACAGAATGCAGGGGGTGAAGGGGGTGATGTTAAGCAAAGCACAGCGCTGAGGAGATCCAGCAACCCTTGGTACCCTGCACTGAGCATGAGCACCCAACCTCACCATCAGCCGCTGCAAGACACCAACAGCTCATCGTACCCTCGCTTCAAGGAGGAAAAAGCTTTTCTGATACAAACCAATGCTTTCCAAACTGTTGACCCCAAGTGGTTTTGGACATTGTGGAAAGGGGGCTGCAGCCCTGCCTGGTGCTTGATGTGTGACAGCTTCTGAGGGTAGTTCTCTGGCCAGAAGTATTTGGGAATTCATTGCCCTCCATGTTTATGTAAGAGGTTCTCACTGCTGTAGCCACAACCAATACTGTGGGTGAGGCTGGAACTAATCCAGTGTGCAAATTTGCCCCATATTTGGTACATTTCTTGACTTAGGGTAAGTTTGCAAAGCCATGGGAGCGATTACCTCGGCCAAAAATTTACACGATGAGCTTCTCCCCATCGCAGTGAATTATCCCTGAGCAGTTTAAAATTTGATGACACACATATATAATTTAAAGTAGTTCTGACACTTGCATATAATTTAAAGGAGTTCACAAAATAACTTCTGCTTTGTAAATTGGAGCAACCAGTGTAGGAGCACATATGGAAAAGCTGAGCTTGGATCCCTGCTGATTAGTGCTGGCACTGCGGCCACAGCCTGCTCTTTGTGCAGTTTGGACTGTGACCAGTTCAAACTTTTTAAGCAGAAAGAGTTTTCTGGAGCAGCTTTGAAGTGAATGTCAAAAGATCATCAGTTGATATGCAAATAAAGAAATTATCTCGCATAGAAAGGACTTTTCCTTCCTGCTGAGGAATTGAAGCTTGTTTTGCCAGTCAGAACAATCTCATCTCCAAGCCCTGCTTGTGTTACTTGGCGAGTGCTGCCCAAATCTGATAACCTTGGCAGTGTGCTGCTTTGAGATTCTCTGTTTTGTAAGATGGCATTTGCAGAGTTGCTGTTGAAATCCCAGCTGAAGGAAGCGGCAGCCTCATCGCTCCACTGCCCAATAAAACATCTCAATGAGAGGAGGACAACAGCTGGCAGATTGAGATGAAGCCTGATTACTTCAGCCCGTCCTCCTGGCCTGCAAAGCAGCTTTCCAAAGGAGGAGGGATTTTGAATGGGGTTAGTGGGAACTGGGAACATGATCTTTGCATGTGCCTGATGAGCACTTTCATGGCAACTGTGGCCCATCTGGCAGGGCCACACGTGTGGTGGTGGTGGCCACAAAAGCTGCAGTGAGTTACAGCTGGAGCTCTAGGACCAGAACAGAGTCTGCTTTTTCAGCAGCCTCAGCTAAGAATGGCTTTTACTGCCTCTTCTCCAGCACTGGGTCCTTTGAGAGCCCGTGGCAGAGGAAAGCAGGACCGTGGTCATGCTGTGGGTGTCTCTGAGCAGTTGTCTCTGGACTTGCTTGTGGCTCTCTTGTCCTTCCTAGCCACAGGGTATCAGCAGTGTCTGCTCTGCTGAGAGCTGGGGGGAGATTCACCCCACCTAAGCCAGCACTGTAAAACCAGATGGGTCTATCAGTGGGACAGCTGGGATCCCTGAGCCTGTGAGGAGAGGCTGCCTCCTTTCTCTGCACATCTGACTCAGGGCCGGGTGCCTCACCCAGGGCGGGGGAGCCACTGAAGACTGTACTCCAGTGTAAGGTGGCTGAAAAATTACTAGAAATAATGTTTCACAAATGTGGCCATTGCCTCAGAGCTAACACTCCTGGGAGCCACCAGGCAGCACTGAGGGCACTGTCCCCTGTTCCTGCTGTCCCCAGTGAACACTCGCAGAGTGACCAGGCGATGTGTGCTGATGAACATGTACTGGCTCCTTTCAGCCTCAATTTCTTAACAGACCAGGCAAAACCTTAAGCCCCCAGGTCTGGTTTTGGACCCAGCCCAGGTGAAGGCCAAAGGCTTCCCTGTGCACAGCAGTGGTTCTGTTGAAGCAGATTTGAGCACTGTGAGACTTTGCTGGCCTGTGGTTTGCTCTCCTGTTTGGTTCCTGTGAGGGTTCTGCAGCTCCACAACAAAAACCAGCTCTAAAATCCCCTGTTCCTTGGTGCAAGTGTTCATGGCGAGGGAGAACCTTTTCTTGGGGGAGTGTAGCTTTGTCTTGGAGGAAATTTCACTACGATTTATACGAGTCCAAAACCTGGTGTCAGCTGTAGAAGAAACTATCGGTAAAGAAATTCTTCAGGCGCCCCTTGCGTACGTGACTCTTGCCTGCTGTATCCCACTGCTCAAAGTCAGCATTAGAGCAGGTTCCAGCTCCTTTGTGTCTGCCTGCCATTCTTGCATGGCTATTTATCTCCACACAGCTGCTACTGAGGTTTAAGAACTTTGTTTAGTCCCTGAGTCTGCCCTCACCTCTGATGATGTCAAGGCTTTTTGTGCAGTTTGTAAAATTGCCCATTCATATAAACGTGTCTGAATAGTTTCCATGGGAACACCTGCTCCACACAGGGAAATATGATTTGCTTTTATGAATAAGTATGAAACCTTGCTACCTTGTAGAGCCTGGGCTAGAAAAGGAGTGGCTGCTGGCTGAGAAATAGTGCATGAGAGGCCAGCACCACCCCTGTGTCAGCACAGCCAGAAGCAAGGCCAGTGCTTGGGGGAGAAAAGTCTCAGAGCTGAGCTCAGTCTGAACCCTCAGGTGCAGCTCGGAGCAGGATTCCTGGTGGCATGAGAAGATTTGGACATTTTATTTACTGACTGAGAGTCACCAAGGTGTCACAGTTCTTACTGTCACTGCAGTGTTACCTGGGCTGGGTGCTGGTGAGCAGCTGCTCTTCCATGGGGAGAGCACCAAGGTCTGAGGTGGAGGTTTTTCAGTTATGTGGCATTTCACAAAACCAGCCTGTGGCTCGAGGGAGCTGTGCTTTTGCAGCAGCTCTGGAGACTGAGGGGAAAAAGGGCACAATGTCCTTTTAGTATGGAGGGAGGCAGGTGAGGAGCTTCCCCTTGAGCTGGAGCCCATGCTGGTAATGAAGCAACTTTTAAATTATTTTGCTTAAGCTTTATGTTGGAGAGAATTAAACATAGAAGTGGATACTTCAGGAAGGTCTTGGTTTTTTCTTTAGAGGTTAAAGAAGCCCTCTTCTCAACCCTCCCACAGGAGGGTACAGGAGCACTTAAATTCAAATATCTTCATCCACATGCCAAGCAGGCAGCCTGTTCTGCTGGTCCCCCTTGCAGCCAGCTGCATCCGTGACCTGACTTAGGTGCAACTCTTGTCACAATGATAAGCTGAGAGTTTATTTTTGTCAATTCATTTCTCTTTGCAAGTGTTTAGCCGTAACCTGAATGAATCACAAAGCAGCCAATAAAGGATGGGATTAACCTTGAGGTTTTGTTTATTTGTTTGGATTTTTTTTCGTGTTTTAGTTATTCTGAATATTAGTATGTCCCAGAGACTTCTCTCAGCTCAGACTGGCAGTTCAGAGTTGTGCCTGTGGAGATCTCTGCAGCAGAAGCTCAATCTACAGCATAGCTGTGATCTTTACAGTCCCCTTGGGATTAGTAGAATTAGAAAGCTGGAAATACAAAGTAAAAGGCAGCTGTAAATGTACAGGAGCAACTCTATTCCTGCTGTATCCCTTCATGGCAGGGCTGGAGCTGCCTCTGAGTGTTGGTCACGGGGTAAGGGACCCTTGTTTTCTGGTCACTTTTGAGGACATTGTCTTCTTTATATTTTCCTTGGCCTTCTCTGAGTGTCTCATGTTTTCTCCATTTTAATCTTGCTCTTTTTCTCTCTCAGCTCAGTGTCATGCTTGTGCTGTAGCTCCGTCTCAGCCTCTCTGTTTGTCCTGCTATTTGTCACGTTGATTCCATGGTGCTTGGCGCCTTCTGAGAGAAGTCAGCTAATCCTACTCCCAGTCCTCAATCAGAACCTATGTGGAGTGGTATTTTTTTAGAGTCAGTACTAATTCCAGAGAGTATTAAGCTTGGAGATGAGGACTGAAAGCAGAGCTGAGGAATATAGCACATGACAGTACATTTGTTACTGAACATCCACGTTAAAGCAGGATAAATGATTGCATACTGCCTGCTGCTTTCAGTGAAGCCTCAATTTCCAAAGGGGGTGCTCATTTGAGCAGGAGGGATGTGCAGACGAGCACACCGTGGTAGGTCTGAGCAGCAGAGGCCAGCAGAGGGATCCCTGGGCTGCTGCTTTCCTCCTTCTTGCTTTGTTGAGGCATTCCAGGTATGACAGAAGTAAAGATGCGAAGTGGTGGGACAGCATCCGGTGTCTGCTGGTGCATCCGGGCTGTGGGCAGCAGTCTGTGTCTGATCTCCTGTCTGCCCTAACCCCCACCCCTCAGTGCCCAGTGTGCTTGTGCCTGCTGACTGCTCCCACTGGCATTGATTTACCAGGAGGAGGGAAAGGCTCCCGAAGTCAGTGTCTGTATCCCTGACGCCGCTGGTGTGGTGCCCACATGCCATGGATACCGTGCAAGTATGGAGAGTGAGGATCATTTCAGAAAAATGGAGTTTTATTTTCCGTCTCTTCTCAACACTGAAGAATTACAGTAACACGAGTCCTTCTGAGTGCCAGCAGAGCCCTCCTGTGTGCCCGTGGGCTGGGTACCAAGTTCCTGCTCTGGAGCTGTGGAAAGGCTGGAATTAGCGGGTGGAGGCACGAACTGTTCCCTCCGCTCTGTCTGCATCACAATTTTCACAAAGGTCAGCACTGTGCTGCCAGCCCAGCTCCCTTTCTCTCAGCTGCAATCACTGCTGACAGCTCAGGGGGTGAAGCTTCCTGGAAGGTTGACTCACTGGTATTCTTTGAAGCTGGATCCCGCTGCTTTCCTTTGAATTATCTTCCAGACAAGAACTTCCTCATGCCCCGTTCTCCTCCGTGCTTACAGAATGACCAAGCGTGCTGCACGCTGTGCCCCCGGAGGGGTGGCACTGGTGACACGTGCATGGCCTGTGTACCGTGTGTCACACTGGGGTGGTGGCTTTCCTGCTGGGTGCCACCCCGGGTGTGCTGCAGCTTTACACTCCCAAGGGCAAAGGGTTTGCTTTGGTGTGAGGGGTGCCCTGAGGACCAGCTCAAGGCCACTCTCTGGTGTTGAACTCAAGGTGTGAGGATGTCCCCACTGTGCTCCTCACATGTCCCTGAGTCCTGACCATGACACCACCTCCATTCTCTGCCTTCCTTGCCTGAGGAGCCGGCTCTCAGCCCAGAAAGGCTGCACTTTTAATCCTAACATGCTGATTTTCACCGTTTTCTCTCTCTGCCTTTTTACTGTCTCCTCCTGATGCCCCCTGTCCCTGCGAGGAGAGGCCTGGGCGTTAGCTGCAGCCAGCTTCTGCTGCCTGCAGCCTTCTGTTTGCACTCTTTGCCTTCGAGATGTCAACAACTCCGAATGTTTTACACCTCTTACACCTTTTCTAAGACAGCCATCTCAGAGGGAGTTTCATAAAATGGCTCCACAAACCATGATCTCTAATAACCGAGCGCCGTTCCTTCTGTGGCGGCATGACTTTGTCAGGAATGGCCCTCAAACCCCCAAAATTTCTCTTGAAAAGCCATCAACACCCAGCCTGTCTCACCCTGACATCCTGAAGACCACAGGCTGCTTAACATTTGATGCATTTTGGCACCCTGACTGGTTTGTGGCCAGTTTTTTCGTGTGTTATTTAAGATGTGTTTTGGCGATGTGACTGCTTTGTGGCTGGTTTTCTGTGTGTTATTTGAACTTGGGTATGAAAATGTCTGTGATCTATTACCAGCCAAGGCCAGAGACAGACCAACAGCCTGATTTATTGTCTCCTAGAACCAGAAAACAGCTTCTGTCTCTGTACAGGCTTATCTCCCATCCAGTATCTTGAATTCTTCCATCTAATAAAAATTAAATATATCTTTGAGAACATCTTTTATCTTCAAACCTGTGGGGTTTAAGCCCTGGAGAATAGTTTAATACTTAGAGTAAAAGCTGCACAGCTCTAAATCCCCAGGTCTGTGCTATTCAGAAGGGGTGATTTTTAATATTAGAGCACATTTTCAGGTTTCTCTGTGATAGAAGCACATTCATTTGCAAGCAGGGAATTGTCTATCCATCTGAAATATTTTAAAATTCATTTATATAAAGTAAGAAGACAATCTGGGCCATCACTATATTAGGAGGCATTGAAAATCTTGTAGGACCAGCTAAAGTGCATGCAGGTACAGCCAATAAATGATTTGACACAGGTTTTTGCAACAGCTTTGGAACAGCCAAGGTTTTGCTGTTCCATTTTTCTTCTGTAGCTCACAGAGACTCTGAGTCACTTTATCAGTGACTGTTGCAGCAATCTGCTCTTGGCAGGGTGAAAAAAAATAATGCCCCAGTGGAATTTCTCGGCTGTTTTTGACCCTGAGGCCAAATCTTCAAAGGCAAACGCTTTTGTGCTTGCTGAACAAGGAAGGTAAAGGTGGTGGGCAGGGATGCAGCTCTGTGAAGGATGATTTGCAGCGGGCCAGGGTGTGCCCTACCACCATATTTTGGGGGAATTTGGCTTATTTTGCCCTGCTCTGCTGGTGAAGTGCTTTCCTGACTGTAGGAATGTTTCTGTTGAGCAACGCAGAGCTGCTGCTGGGATGAATAATTCACGGGGAAATCAACCGTGGAAGAAACTTTCAACATTCAATCAGATTTTTTTTTTTTCTTTTTAAATTCAGGCTGTTGCTGACCTAATTTATCTCGAGGATGAGTTTAGCTGATCTGGACAGACAGGGATTAATTCAACATTAGAAGTGGCGGGGAATGATGCGATTATGAAATATTAAACCCTTTTGCCACTCGATGCTCTTCCCCTCCCAGCGAGGGCACATCCTGTGCTGGCTGTTCCTGCTGCCATCTGGCACCTGGTGGAACATGTGGCTCTGTACCTGGAGTGTTGGACCAGGACTCAGGGATTTGGGATTTGGACACGTTTCAGCTTTGCCACTGCCCTGTTGAGCGAATGTGGAGAAGTTGCTTCCCCTTCCTGTGTCTGTGCCACCGCCTGCGGGGGATTGCTTTGGAAGTGGGAAAACAGAACAAAGGTTTGCTCTGGGAACACGTGCAGGGACCTCAGTAATGTGGTTATTCCCAGGTGCTCTGGCTCTGGAGATGTCCTCAGTGTTGGGAGCTACTGCAGCTTCATTTGGGAAAATATTTCTGGTGGTTTCATTGTTCTTTTTGCCACCGCTCTTGTTTTCCAGGGTTTGGGTTGGTTTTCTTCCTCTGGTGGACTGGAATACGCAAAGCAGGGCCTGATTTCAGAGTGGGAGGAGGGCTCTGAGGAATGAGCATCAAGTCAGAGACAGCCAAGGAAATCTGTGGTGCAGGATGACAAAGCCCATCCTGAGACAGCAAGGCAGCCTCACTTCTCCTGATTACTTCCAGGGTTTCTTTCAGTGCACCTTTCACTCAGTGCTTTGTGATTAACAGCTTTAATACTAGAGTAATATTTCCTTTAACTCCTCAATTGCTTCTGAATAAAACATTCTCCCTGTGTAAGACATAAAAGAAGACAGGATGTATGACTCAAGGAGCTGCTGGACCTTTTCATATTCCATAAGACCAAGGAAGCATCAGCAAGTGCCAGCAGAGAGCTCAGCAGTATCTGGAGCAATATCACACTTTGTCTTGATTGTGGTGGGGTGTTGGCCTGGCAGCTTTGAAAATAAACATGCAATTTTGAAGAAATTAGAAGCAGCAGAATTACTAAAAAATATCCTTTTTTTTTGGGTACAGTTGGAACAAGGGTTGAGATACAATCCCCTGCAGCTGGTGGTGTGCTGTTTGCTGAGCATGCTGGTAATTTTGGATCTCAAAAGTTGGTGCTTTTACTGACTGAGTGCATTGGTTTGCTCGGGGGGTTTGTCTACATGACTTTCAGCCAGTATTGACACTGCTGCTCACACTGCTGCTGTGTGTCCTTATCTTGTGATTTATCTGGAGGTACAGTGTGTTTTCTCACCTACTGCAGATCTCTGCTCTGCTTTATCCTCCTATCATCACTCAGGAGTCAGTGCTGGATGTGGGAATAGCTTCACTGCCACATCCCCCCCAAGAAAAGCAATTTGTGTGAGTCCTTCAGGTCACACACACCCCCCTCAGAGCTTGCAGTGGGTACCACAAGCTTTATAGACAGCCAGAACTTTCTCAGGCTGGCTCTGGTGGTTTTCCAGCCCCAGCTGCTGACCCTGCTGTACCCAGAGTGCTGCCCTCCAGCAGCACTTCCCATTATCCTTGAGCTTCCCATTGTCCTGAGATGGTGCTCAGCATGCTCAGCAATTCTGCCTCGACTCATTAGGTGTTTCTAAATGTGAGATGAATTTCACAGGAGAACAAGTTCAGACTTTAGTTACTGAGATTAAAGCGTGAAGAACTTAATGCTTTTGCTGTAAACCTGGAAACAAGTAATTATAAGAACAATCAGTCCCAGATAACTGGGGTTTTAAGTTATTTTGCTCCATCCTCTCCAATTCAAGGCCTTCTGATTTGTGCTGTGGGCTGAAGAGGTTTTCACATGCTGCTTACCCTTGGGAGCTGAGGCATTTTATTCTTCACTGCTGTGTCTGGAGTTGAGAATGGAGTTCACATCTCCTGCCTGTAATTGTCTTCTAAATTGCTTCTGCCCTGATTTGTCTGAGACAGCTTAATAGATATTCGTGAGCTCTTGATAGAGTAACAGTTGGTTTTTTGCACCGTACGGCAGGAAAGAAGAAGAGGTTAATTAGAAATGCTTTCTGTGAAGCTTGGGAAGTGCAAGGCATTAATTACCACAGCTCTGTGGAGAGAGCCCTGGACACCTTTTGGCTCATTATCAACACAGTTAACAAGGTGCTTTATCGGGATGTGTCTGCGTGAGCAAGCACACCCATCCCAGAGCCAATGCTGGGACCTTGTGTGCTGCTAACTCCCTGATCAGGCAAGAACTGGCATAAAATCTGAGATGGTGTGTGCTGAAGGGCTTGGCTGGGAGCATGAGGGCTGAAGGATGGCTGTTGTGGCTGTGGAAGGGGAGACCAGCCAGAGATGGCCTTGGAAGGCTGGTTATCTCTCAAGAGCTGAGAGAGAATCCAGTGGGCAAGGGAAGCAGGGATAGGAGACAGGATGGTGAACAGCAGGAACAGGGTGCTCATCCCAGCAGAGCTTGGGGACAGGACTGGCTGAGCTGTGTGTGTTACCGTGCTCCTGCCTGGAAGTATGATCCCACGTGAAGTTATTTTTACAGTGGGAACAGTGCACAAAGGGTCACAGGACATTATATCCAGCCTTGCTAAGCCAGTCTCGGTCTAATGATAGCAGCCATTGGCCTCCTCCCAAAATCGTGGTGATCATCACAAAGGAATCCCTCACCCCAGGCTAACGTTAGCAAACCTTTACTTCCAAGGACAAGTGAAGTTTCAGTGCCAGGTGAAATCTCAGGTCTTGGTACCCACTGCACCTTGAGGGAGCTTCCCAAGGCCTGCTGTGACGTCTGGGTGCTGTGGAGGACCAGGGGCTGGCACGGAGCTTCTGACTCCTCTGGCTTAGCCAGGCCCCTCCTGCAGAGCAAGACTGGCCCTGTCAGGAGCTATCACCCAGCAGGGTGAGAAATGGGGGAGTCCCAGGCTGTCCTGGACAGGGACCCTGCTCGGGGGCAGTGGGCAGGAGCTAGAGCCCCAGGTCACTCTGTGTGTCCTCTGTGGGGTGGCTCATGGTGAGGGGTCATGAGGAGAGTGAGAGTGGGTGTAACTACTCAGGGTAAACTCTTGAGCCACCTCACCTGTTTAATGAGTTTGTTTGAGAATCCTTTTCCAGTTAGAAACCAGAACTAGCAGTAGAGATAAAATTTGACTCATATCTCTTGTCACGTCAGAGGAGGAGGAAGACAAATACGTGTGAGAAAATGCCTTGAGCTTTCATTTAAAGTGACTTTGATTGTTCCGTTGAGCTGACATCCCACTCTGATGCATTTCTAAACTTGCACATTTGAATCATGTTATGGCAGTTAATCAAAACTACCTCTACTACTAATGCTGTTCCCCGGAACAGGCTGATAAAATCCACAAGAAGCCCTAAGGCTGCTTAGTTTACAGCACAAATTATTACCAAGCTCAGTTTTTATGACCTGTGCTCTTATCCTGCTTTATTTTCCTGCTCCTTGCTGCTCAGTGCAATGCAGCTGCCAGCTGAAGTACACCCCAAAGCATGGGAATTAGCATCAATATGCTTATGACAAGTGTAGCTGGATGGTTGATGTGGAGCCACAGCATCCCAAAGCCTCCCTAAACCAACCTGGCTTTTGCTGATGCTGCTGCGATCACATCTCTGCTCCCACACCCTCATCCCAGCCCCTCTCCCTTTGCAGCCCTCAGCTGGGGGCTGGGAAGACCAGTGGGGTCTGGGGACAGAAACAGTGAGTACATGCTGAAAAGCACCATCGTGTTTTGTAATTCCTCCTTCTCCTTGAGGAGGTTTGGGGACACATTCAGAGCTACAGCCAGTCTGAAGGTCTCTTGCACAGTGTGCAGCTGAGCACTTCTGCTCTGTGGAAGAGCTCGAGTCTGTCCCCAGCTTAACATGAGACTTCATTTTTTATGCAAGTGTTACAAGCCAGGCTTGTTTCTGTGCTTTGGGGCTTTGTTTCAATGAGGGATATTAAAAGTTAATTCCAGCAGCATCCTGGGAGTGGTAGTTGATGTCTTTTGGCGTGACCACAGCCAGATAAGACCCTGCAGAGTACTTTTTAAAAAAGCCTTTGGCACTAGAACCATGTGAATTGAACAAATTCCTGTCTGATCTGACCTAGAAATCCAATTTGTTTTGTACTTTCTTATCTTTGTTATATATCTATGCATAGATCAGTGCAATTATTTATATAGATTAGATCAAGCTTCTATTGCAGTTTGCCTTAAAAAGCTGTGAGCAGCTCCTGTGCTCTTTGGGCCAGTCATAAACTTTCCAGCTCAAATCCATCTTTGGTCACATCATTAAAGTCCCTTTTAGTGGGTTACAACCTCCAGCTCAGCTGGAGGCAATTATTATCTGATATGTACCCTGAGTAGGACATAATTATACTTGTCACTAAGTGGCACTGTGTAAATTAGTCTTTAATTGCTGCACATCAAATGAGCAGCTACCCAGTCATTTTTCTGTGAGATAAAGAGTTCCAGCATTAGCTTCAGCACTGTGGCTTCTGCCTTCACCCAGTTTTCTCATTTGTTCTCTTTGGTGCCTAAGATGCAATTTTATACGGCTTTTGCCCTGTGAACCCGCTTTGGTCTTAAATATGGTGGTAGAGAGTTTAACATTAAAAACACAGGGAGTAATAGAGAAGATGTGTCCTTCAAGTACTGCTGTTAAGATATAATTATTGCATATCATCCAGGGCCAGAAACCCTTTTCTGGCTGGTATGTTGATAAAACGGGGGCCATCTCAGGGGCTGAGGAATGCAACCCTTTAGTGTGATTTAGCTGGGCTCTTCTTTGGGTTTTTTTGCCTTGATATGGGGTGTATCACTGTGTCTGAACCCCATCAATGTGTGTGAACTTTAGCCCTCTTAACCCATGATAAGTGAGGAGTTAATAGAGGGGAGGAAAAGTCTGATTGCTGCGGTGCGAAGCTCTCTATCTTATCTGGCAACATCTGGAGGCCAGGCTGTGGACCAGACTGCTTCCCTTGGCTGCATTCCCGTGCACTGGCTGTGTTTGGGATGGATTGACACGTATCCTGCTTGTTCCTGCTGCTGAGGAACACTCAGGCACACTCACAGTCTGCAAACCGCCCTGCTCTCAGCTCCTGGGGAACCTTCCCCAAACCCCTCAGAGTGGCAGTTCTGAGTGTTTCTCACCCAAAACAGCCTTGCTTGCTTTCCACACCAATGCTGGTGGATCAAGGAGCCATTTCAAGAGGATCAGTTCCGTGGTACTGGGGCAAAACCCAGATGTGGATGGAAACGTGAGGGGAGTGTAATTACTGGAGGAGGTGTTTTGTCCCTGTGCTGGTTTTGGCTGTCGACAGTCCAAAATGTGGGTTCTATTCTCCCCTCTCTTGTGGCACAAAGCAAGCAGTGCTGGCTAGTAGGGTGGATGGCTGCTGGAGCCAGGTGTTTGCTTTTTTATGCTTCTGTCCCTGTTTCTCTTGCTGACACCAGATACCCTTTGGCAGAGAGGCCTGGAGGCCCAGCCAGGGCCCACAGCCAGCCCCGCCTGGGTTTACATTCCAGGCTGTAATTTCTACAGCAGTTTATGCCGTGAAGTGTGGACAGACTGTTCAGAATAAAAGAAGGAACATTTCCAGTCAGAGAAAACCTCAGCACTGTGCTGACGTGAAGCCTTTCCAGTCCTCTGCCTCAGCGAGCAGGGTCCGTGGCCTGAGGAAGCCCTCGCATCCTGGGAAGGAGCTGCTGCCCTGGCCAGGAGCTCAGGCATTAAATTCGAAGATTATTCATTCAAAGTTATCTACCAATATGTTGTCATCAACCTATAAGAGCAGTCAAAAGCCAACCTTCCAAATTCCCTGCAGCCTGCGAGCCTCCCATCACAAGGTTTTGATTTGAGTTCTTTACAGTGAATTTTACAGAAATTCTGTTTGACTGAGGAGATGCTGCATCAGGAAGACCCCAAAAGGCCTTTTTAGTTTGTTCTTCTTCATTATCTTTATCCTGCCCTTGTTTTTGGCACAAGACTTTCCCAGGATGTATGTGCGAGGTTGGGGCAGTAAATCCATGGGTAGCAGGAGCATTAGCCTTGAGCTGAGGCAGAATTCCAGCTGGGACTGACTTAGGTAGCACAGGACAGTATGAAAAAATAAACCTGGGTTTCTCTTGGTCTTCTTTACCACACCTGTGAGCTAATCTGAGGGGCTAGAAATTAAACTGTATATATTTTTTTGAAGTAAGCAGATGTTTTCCAACAGTCCAGGGATTTCAGGAACCAGAGTGTTTAAATAAAATCACTTTACATATGAGTCTTAGTAGAAAACTGTGGGAGCTGGTGGCACAACGTCCTGGTTTAAGCTTGACAGGGCAATGACAAATCTGGTTTTAAAATCCTTGATTTCCATCTCTATGGAGTCATTATTCCTGCCTTGTGTGTACACTGAAAAACATAGATGGGCTTGGACATTTATTTTGCATACATTTGGTTCATCAAAATCTCAGTCGGGGTGCTATTTAAGTGATGAATTTACTGTTATACAACACTGGGGAAATTCAGGGCTGCCTCAAGGACTCTTGTGGTTTAGAGCTCTAGATGTTTACTCTAGACACCCTACCCCTAAATGAGACCTCAGCACGCTGCCTTCAGTACATTCCAGCCCTGAAAATCATTGTAGGCTGACCACACAACTGTGCACTGCTAATGAGAAGTCTTGGCAGACTCAGTGCCTTTGATAATGAGCTGCTTCTCTCTGCCCCACGGAAATAAATCAAAATGTGGCTGCTGGTTCCCAGCTCTGATGGCTTTTCCTGCTCACCAGGGTGGTTTGCTGCCACCTCTGCCTCCTCCAAGGGAGGGATTGCTTTGTTCCATCCTAACCAAACACTTTATTTACCCCGTGGGTGTCGATCCTACAATCTCCATCCAAAGGTGATGTCACATTTCTCTTTTTTTGACTCCTGTGGGCCGAGATCCCCAGGATACAGTGAAACTTCTGGAACTGTAACAGACATAAACCTCTGTAATTGCATAAACCAATTTTCTCAGACTACCCTTTGAGAGGTTTCTCACTGTCATCCGTGACAAGTAAACCTGTGAGCTCCCTCAGCCTGGTGCCCTTCAAAACCTGCCATGCTCTCCCTTCCAGCTGCTGCCAGGGACTTACTGATGGGTCAACATTTATTAAACACAGACTTCCGTAGCCTACAGCTGGCAAAATTTGTCCTTAAGGCCTGCCTGGGAGTTTGGCAGGGCTTTTGGTGGCTGGTTGCATAAGCTAGATTTTATTCAAGGTAAATTTATTTTCCCCTGAAGAATACAGATGATTTCTTTTCATTCAGGCTTTCTAAATTAGACAGGCATGCAAGGAGTATAAATTTCTATGGGATGGCTGCCACAGGGGCTGGGTGCTGGTTTTTCTGGTAAATATTTGTCAAATTAAATGTTGTGTTTGCTTCTGCTGTTTTTTGTACCCTTTTTTTGTGGTGAAATCCCCAAATACCCGAGCTGATGCATTTGCTGTCAGAAATGCCTTTGGGAAAAGTTACTGTGAGCGATTGGCAAGAAGCAAATGTGTCAATTTGCAAGTGTGAAAATTTTCATCAGAACTCCAGCTCTGTGAGTCTGTTTCACCTGGTTGAAATCTCACCTGACACTGGTGTCCAGCCCAAACTGAGCAGCAAAAATCAGAGCATTCTCTGAAGAAAGACTTGCTGGAAATTAATCCAGTTGAGTAAATGATAATGGGGTCTTTTTAAATCAGGAGAGGAGAAGGAAAGTAGAAGAAATTACTGTCTTTGCTTCACTCTGAGACATGGCTCTGGCCACCTTGCACTTGCTGATGACAGTTCTGTGGGCATCAGAGGAGTGTAAAGTATCTCTCTGGACGCAAAGAAGCCACGTCACAGGATGCACAGCCGGGCTCAGGGACCCGTTAATAGCATCATGACAGGTACTTTCATGGTCTGTTTTATTATGGCAAACGAGGGCTATCTCCACTGCATGAATCCTTGGAACTTGTCACTTCTAATACACTGTTAATACATCAGTTGCCCAGAGCATGAAGGTGATTGCTGTATCCACAGTGGTGCCTGCAAACTGTTCTCATATTTGCCCTTTTTTTCTTCCCCATACTCGTTAATTGAGGGGCAAAAAGTGTTGTGAGGCAAACACATTATGCTGGTAGTTTAATGAGTTTTTGACTTCTGTTCCATAGTGCAGAACAACTAATTTAGAGAAGGTCATGAGAGGGAAAAATGTGCCTGTGGCTTTAGTGCTTCAGCATAAAGTACAATTCCTTTCATCTGCCCAAGGGAAGTAAATCCTTCAGCCAGGCAGCTCAGATTATAGAGAGAAATGCAGCTGCTGATTTCTCTTTATGTTTTGATCATCTCCAGAGGTGATGTGAAACTCCTTCACATCACTCCTATGAAACTCATACTCATTCCTGTGAAACTGTTTGATCTGTTCCAACTGGGACCAGCAGAGGAAAAGCTGATCTTTAATAAATAACTGGGTAATAAATAACTATTAACAAATCAATATTGGATAAAAGAATATAGATGCCCCTGGTTGTATCTATGGACTGTAGCTTGGGGGATGGTGTGTGTGCTTTCCAGGTCCTTCACATACGTGGAGGGAGTTATTTTGGAATGACCAAATGTCTGGGTTTGGCTGGGGCAGTCACGGAATATGGAGCCCTGTCTTCTTACCAAAGGTTTCTCCAGTACACTCTCATTCATGATTTTGGTTTTGGCCACAGGATTTTCCTGTTTCCCCTTCAGGTTATGACTTCAGCAATTTACCTATTCCCAACCTGTGGCATTAGACCAAGAGACCAGTGGCACATGCCTTTAGGAAACCTGGTATGAGGTGTGTGCCTGTTGAATATCCCAGGGCAGGCCACAGGCAGAATTGTGCAGAGCCCTTCGCTCCAGGTTTAATTTGCTACATTTGCAGGATGTGATTCAGATGCCTTTTGCCTGCTGTCAGCACAGGTTGAGTTTCCCCTGCTGAGGGTAACTAGGCTTATGCACTGGTAAAGCTGTGGAACAGCAGGAGTAGGAGTGCTCTTATCCTGCAGGATATCTTCTTCCAGCATTCCCAGCCCTGTCAGCAGTCCCACTCCATCAATTAAAACTGGCCCTCGTGGTGGAGAAAAGCAATGCCAGGCTCTGCAGTGTGCCATCCTGCTGGCACCAGCAATGCTGGCAGTGCTTGTGCGAGGGCAGCGTGGTGCCTGTGTGCCCACATGGTGTGAGCAGCACTCCAGGCCACAGCTCCTGGCTGTGCTGAGGATCCTGATGCTGGAAACCAGCCCTTCCCTCAGCGGGAGCATCGGGGCTCTCTGTGCTGAGATTGCCCCTGTCCAGCTGCACTGGGCACTGCATGGGCACTGGAGGGGGCTCAGGACAGATGTAATCAGGTCCCCACTGCCCAAGGGACACCTGGCTCCATCTCTGATCTCTGCAGGATATCCCTAATTCTGCTGGGGTGGCGTCTGACCGATGAAGGTGAGGTAGGGACAGCGTCTCTTAGTGCCACTTACTTCTGCCTTTTGATATTCTTATCTCCTGCTGGGCCTGTAGCATGTGCCTGCTCTTTACTGGGGAGCTCAGACGTGCCAGCACCTCAGTGCCAGCAGACCATGCCCCTGAGGAAGGAGTGAGCCCAAACCTCTGCAGAGACATGGGGGTTCTGTGCGGTGTCACCCCGTGAAGTCCTGCCCCTGGATTCAGGTCACCTCCTGGGGAGGGGGACTGCCACATTCGAGCCAGTAAAGATGATTTTTAAATTGCCATCAAACAGCTGGACACCAGAAGTCATGGGGGCTTTAACCATCCTGAGCCTACAACGTGAGAGACAAACCAGAGTTTGTTCTACTTGTTGGGCACGTAGAGATCAGAATTCCTGGATGCAAATCATGCTGGAGTGCTTTGGATAGCTGCTGCTTCTGGAAGCAAATGATACCAGGACACTGAATTCTTTCAAATGTCCATTCAGCATGACATCAGTGCTGGCACTAAGATGTCTGTGTGTTCTCTCTCCCACCGCTGTCTGCTTTTTCACTCTGCTTTTTGCAGTCCAAAAGCCACTAGAGCTGCTGCTGATTGGAATAAACAAAATGCAGAGTCCCATGAGAGACTTAGGATTACTTAGAGGAAGAAAAGAAAAAAAAAAGAAAATAGAAACCTGGAATAAATTTCAGTGCTTGTGGGAGATGAAACCAAGAGCCCTCTCCAGAGCAGGCGCTGTGTGAGTATGGGTTTCTCCCAGTCTCAATGCTGGGCCAAGCCCTCCTTCTCACACTCTGCAGGGATTTCAGTCTGTGCTCTGTCTTGGATAGAGAGAGAGAGATTAAAAGCCCTGGTGACTTCATAAGGTGGAAAAGTATCCACTTATGAGAAAGTTTACACCACCAAGCCCTTCTGAAAAGCCCTGCATTGGATGCCAAGGTAATGTTTCTGTGAAATGTGGCATTGCAGGATGACTCCTAGGTAAAAAATCAGTGATGATAACATCCATTCCTCTCGGGAAGGATCCAGATTCCTTTCTTGCCTGCTCTGTATGGTCTTGATTTCTAAGCATCTGTCTACTTAATTTGTTGTCATTGCTGTAGTAGCACCAACAGCCAAAGCGTTTGCTATCCATCCCTTGACACCATGCCTTGAAATGGTAATTTGCTCCTCAGGCCTCAAAAAAGGCAGGACCTGGATGCTTTCCTCATCCCAGTGTCCTGGAGCCAGCCAGTCCTGTTGGCAGCAGGAAGGACTTAATTCCTCCCATGTCTAGTCCAGTGCTGCTGGTGGGTATCTGAGCCTGCTGTCACAGCCCCAGCTTTGCAGGAAAGCTTTCCTCAGAGGGATTATAGGAATTTGACTGATTGGTGATGATTTCTGAGGTCACTCTTCATGTAAATGCAGCTGCCCAAGGAAGTGGGAACCCATTCCCTTCCTTTTCCTTTGGGCAACGCCGGTAAAAAATTGGAGCTATTTTGCAGTTCGTAAAATTAGAGGTTGACTTCTCAGACTTGGGATGTGCTTCCATACCTTGAGTGTGAGGTGATTCTTTCTGCTAGCCTTTGAGGCAAACCTGTGCAGGTAAATACCTCGGTTTGATGAGAAGAGCAAAGGGCTGGGAATTAGGAAGATGAGTGAATGTGTGTGGGACTGCAAATAAAGAAGCACATTTGTGGCGATGTACTCAGAATTTTTGCTCAAACTGAGGAAGAGGGAGGAGCTGGGTGTATAATGGGACAAACAGTGTTTTCAAAGTGCTTTGGGGGAGAGTGAAAATGCTCAGAGAAATGTGCTTTGCACCCAGCATGGCTATGAGATAAAGCACAGATTTCTGTTGTGCCTGTGTGAGCAGAAAAGGCTCTGTCAGTCCTGCCAGCTATTAATGTGCCATTATCTAAGTGGCTTCAGATACAACATTGTTATCTAATAATTGATTTTAAAGCACTTATTTGAAAGCTTTCCCACCCGTGTGCACACCTGCTGTTTCTCTCTATAGCAGCTTCTTTTATTTCTGACGTGCTGGATACCATGGGGATTGTGACAGAAAACACCAGTAGTCAGCACAGGGGGAAACAAAAAGGAAAAAGGAAGATCTGCTCTCTCCTGTGTGCTGTCTCCTGCTTTCCCTGCCTGTATCTCTGCCAGGACAGGCAGCATTGATTTCACCCCCAGCTGAACTGGGGCTCTGAGGGATGTGTCCATGTGCTGCAGAACGTGGGCAAGGGCTGCAGGCAGCAGTGCTCCGTCCCACAGGGGCAGCAGAGGTCGGCAGGGTGCTCGTGCCCATCTGCAGCAGCCTTTGAACTGCTGCCATATTTATGGTACTTCAAATAACAGTGATTTGCTGTAGGGCCTCGGAGCACTCAACTGCAGAGTTATATGAAGCTTTTTGATTGTGGTTTGGTCCAGCAAGGTACAATTTTCTGCAGGATAACCACAGGCCTTACAATGCCAATTACGCTGATTTTCTGCTGCTGTCACACAGTGACTAACAGCATTCAGGCCCCACCAGCTACAGAGGGTGTGGGAGCTCCTGCCATGCTGCTCTGCAGAGCCAGGCACATCTCCTGTGACCCCTGTGCTATCCACAAAATGATGAATCAAAGGGAAGGATCAGAAGCGTTGATCTCTGACTCTGGTGTGGTGCAGCTCTAGCCCAGAGCTCTGTGTGGGGATTCCCATCAGATGTAGCCCGACTGAGAGGGAAATCCCCCCAGGATGGAGAGGCATGTGGAGGCTGTAGGTCACCTGCTCAAAGCTGGGATGGGGTCTCTGGCTGTTAAGAGACTGAGCTTCTGGGCCACTCTGGATCTGTCACTGGGCAGTCTTTACATCCATTTGTGCATTATAGGTGTTATAAACTGCTTGCAAGTGCTGCTTTTCCCCCCTGGTGTGTGCAGAACCCAACCCTTGTCCCTTCTGGCTCCAGCTGGGTTTGCTGATTGTAATGTGCTCCTGACAAACTGCTGCTGCTGTTGAGGTTTTTCCAATGAAATGGGTGCAGAGAAAATAGAAATTCGCTGTAGCCCAATACATCTTTCTGTTTCAGGAGTGATGAAGGGCAGATTGTTCCTCCCTGTGGGGGTTTTAGGTGCTGTTATTACCAGGCTCTTGTGTTCCCTTGGCTTGGCTGAGCTGGTTTGGCACAGGAGGTGCTCGGAGGCTGTGGAGGTGATGCTAAGCAGATGTGATACAGACCTCTGGGAAAGACCTGGAAAATTCCTTGGATGAAAATCAGTGCTGGTGGGTTTTGCTTGTCTCCAGTGACCCTTCACCCAAAGAACACATTTACTCTTTCCAGGACTGAAAGACAGCTCTGTTATCTCTGTGGCTGATCCACCAGGAATGTTAACACAGCGGGTTAGGAGGAACATGGTGCTTTTGCTCCTGTGCACACCCCACTCACCTGCCTCTGTCAAGCACAAAAGGACTATCCAGTTGCTCTTCCAAACACTTCCATGCTGACACGACCACATTCATATGCCCACAGCTCTGCATCTGCTCTCCCACATGGTTACTAGGCTGTCCACAGGCAGTTTTGGGTTCTCCCTCAGTGGTCAGTGTGAGCCCTTTCAGGCCATGCCAAGGCCTGAATGAGAGCTCCACATTCACAAGAAGTACATAAATAAATAGCATGGAGACAGAGAAACCTCCACAGGAGTGGGGCTGCCTTGGACGGTGCCAGAACAATCCTGTTCCGCATCCCCGGCCAAACTTCGCTCTGCAGAAATGTCTGCCATTTGATTCAGCGTGGGTATATTTTTCTTCCATTTAAAAGAGCACCCTTATAAACATCACTTCAGCTCAGGGGAGACGTGCCAAGGATAACTCAGCACTGTCGGGAGCGGCAGAGGGCTGAGCAGCGTTCCCATTTCAGCAGTGTTCCCACTTCAGCAGCGTTCCCATTTCAGCAGCGTTCCCATTTCAGCTCAGGACAGGCTTTTCCTTAGCCTCTCCCAGGCCCCACAGCCAGGAGAAGCCAAATCTCTGGGGGCTGAAGCTGTCATGCACTTTGCCAGGCAGATGATTTTGGCTCACGTGGCCTTGAGCAGAGCTCTCAGGTCTCCCTGCTCACACCCAAATGTTTCTTTCTGCCTTTCCCAACCAACCTGGCAGCTCCTCTCTCTTCTTGGAAATTATTTTGCTCAGAAATAAAGAAAACACAGAGCCATGTGTTAGTTTATGCCAAAGAGAAGATCCCAGAGGTATAGGGCATACTGTTGTTTCATGGATTGATCTCAGAGGACTCCAGGAAGGAAAACAAACATTGTGAGCTTTTCTTTGTCAACGGGAATGTGGCAGTACTGGTTCAAGGTCCAGACCTGAGGATGGAGCTCACCTTCCCTCAGGAGAGGCAGAGGGGACACCCTGTCACACAGCTCCTCCTGTTTGGAGCTAAGCAGTTTGAGAGAGGAGCTGTTCTGGAGAAGTTTACCAACCCCCAGGGGACACATCCACAGCCCTTCTCCATCCTGGTCTGGCAGACTGTTACCCCAAAACTCCCTCCCTCCGTGCACACCAACTTGTCGCTCTGTCTCTCAGCCCTGTGGGGAGATTTGGTCCCTCTGAGGTTCCCAGGTATTCTGCCATTTGCTGAGCTTCAGCACAGCACACCCAGGAGCTCACAGGCCTGTGTGGAGAAGGCTCAGGAAAGCCAATTTCTATGGATTTTAAATCCTTCCAAGCCAGTTTGCAGGAGCAGTTTGCTGGCTGGGCTGTGGGCTGCTGCAATGGGTGTCAGTGCAGCTCTGGGTACTGCTGTGCATAACTCAAGCTTCCAAAGCTGCAAATTCAGCAGCTTCTCCAAGGAGAAACAAATGCACTTAACTAATCCTGGGGTCATCTGACAGTAGCTTGCTTTCCTCACTTAAGCCTTTCCTGCAAACTGATAGCTGATCCCTTTGGGCAGCATTTTTGCATGTCACTGATGGATTTACCTGACCAGTCAGAGAACCTCTAAATATGCCAGGGCAGCTCTTCCATAAGCACATATCCAGAGATATCCATTCTTTTCACAGCAGGGCAGAAAGGATGCTTTATTACTCAATGGAAAAAAAGAGAAGGAAAAAAACCCCAGCATATTTGCTGCAATGACTCTGGAGGCAGCTGCATAACCTGGCTCAGGAAGGGCAGAGCTGTCTCACAGAGGTGGGAACAAGCACAGGGTGAGGTCTGTTCTGCTGCAGAGACATGTCCTGTCCCTTCCTTGCTCAGGAACACAGATGGTGGGTGCTGTCTAAGTGTGGACATCTAGCACAGCACCAGCTTTGTACAAGATTAAAGCCTCTCTCTAGTAAATACCTTTGCTTTTGCCATTAGCAGCTGAAATTTGCTGCTTGTGTCACATTGCTTTTGAAATCACTGGTTACATCTGTGACCCCACTGTACTGAGCATCTGCACAGGCTGTGCAAGAGGTACTCGGTGTCCTGGGGAATTTGTAAATAGAGAAGAGGGACAAAACCTGAGGAAAGAAAAGGCAGGTTAGTGATGAGAATCTCAAACACATAAAAATTAATTGGCTGACCTGGGTTCACATGAAAGTCTGTGTTGGAGCCAGTTTCACCAAAATTTCTTCAGTTTCAGCCAAGTGTCTTCAGCACATCTCCATTGCTCCCCTCCATGCCATGGGGATGTGGATTTCCTCATGTGGGAAGGGTACAATAACCACCTCCTGCTCTTGGGAAGGGTGTTTTGTTCTTTGGGTGTTGGGATATAGGCTGGGCTTTTGCGTTTCATCACATTTAAGAAGGTTTTTTTTCCTCCAGGGAAATGTTTAAGGCAAATATTTGTGATCCTTAAGCTATGCAAGATCATCCTCAACCACTGCACACCTGGGTTTGAGAGCCTGTGGGTTTCTCTTTTTGGTCAAAGATTTTAATATTTTGGTGTTCCTGTAGAACAGGAGAAAGAGCTTTTAGGTGTCTGCTGGCTGAGCACAGCTGCGCCATGCACTGCACTCATTTTTCTCTTTGACCTGGACAGGGAATCTGAGGGTGGGAGCTCCATGGGTGGGATGGAGCCCTCTCCCAGCTGGGCATGGATGTGCCCAACCTCCCTGGGCAAGACAACCGTAAAGAGCAACTTCAGTGGGGTCTGCATGAGTGTCCAAAATCCTGCTGGTGCTGGTTGTTTTCTCTTAGAGGTAATTACATTTCAGCTCCACCCATTGATCAGGGAGAGCATAAATTAAAGCTCCTTCCTTGCTGCAGTGCAGGAGTGTGGCAGCATTTGGTGCTTGCCTCAGGGTTTGTTCTGGTGCAGGATGGCCCAACAGCAGATCTTTCCAGACACAGGTTTCAAAGCAAGGAAGAAGTTTTAGGCAGCAGAAAGCAAATCAAGCCCCAGCAGTTTCCAAAGATGTTTTCTTCCTTAATTAGCTAAACTAATTCTTAATCAGCCCACCAGTCAGCTTGATAAATGCCCAAAGGGAAACTGCTTTTACTATTTTTGGTCCATCAAAAAGAAGCTGGGGATGATGGTCTAAATGAAGCCAGATGGCCAAGGCTGCTGTACTGAAACCCAGCCATGGAGGAGGAGGAGGCTGGAACAGCACAGGCTGCCTTTAAAGAGAGGAAATTTACCATTCTCTGGTACTCCAAGAACTGGGAAACTTTGGAAATCCCCCCTCACATCACATGGTTTTGCACATGGTGGGGTAGGTCTCACTTTTGAAGACTTCAAGTCCTAGTAAATGGAGAACCTTGTCATTCATGGCATTGTTTGGTATCTTCACTGTTACTGATGTGGGCAGCTGAAACACAGCTTTCCTGGAGTCAGAGGGTCAGAAATGTCTGGGGTGCTCCTGGTTTTGAGTTTGGGTTGGTTTTTTTTCTTTCTTGTAAACCGGTACAACTGCACTGCCTCCAGTGGAAACAAAGCTACTTTTATTGTTTAGAGACTTGTGGCTTTTCCTTGGGAAGCTTAATTTGCATGAAACAAGAAATTAATAGCCTCAGTTGAAAACATAGGATAGGCAGGCTCTGTGCAAAATCAAACATGTGTTTCTTCCAGAAATCTCAGCCTGAAAGTGTCAGTCCTGGGCTCCCTGCTTGGTTTGGCCCACGTTCCTCACGTTCAGGCTTTCTTTTCCTTGGGCTACCTGCACATTCCAGCCAGTGCCAGGTGGGCCCTGCCTGCTGCTCTGCTCCTGCCTTGCTCCTCTCCAGGTTTTGCCAAGTGTTGCCAAACTACCTGAGTATTTTTTCCTCATTAGACTTCAGTGGAGATGCTGCTCTCAGGGGGTGGGATCCAGCATCTCTCAGGTGGAGTGGCTGGAATGGTGAACCTCTGACCCCCAGGGAGGGGGTCTTGGCAGGGCAGCTGGGTCAGAGGCTGCTGGGGCTGTGCCTCATGCTCAGAACCGAGCTCTCTACGGTCCCTGCTCTGGATACTAAAGGAAATTCTCCTCTAAGAATACCAGAGAGGACCAGTGACTTGAGGATTCACATAAACGTTTTGCAGTTCACATAAACATGGCACAGTTCCGTTTGTGGAATGTTTGCAGTTAATGAATTAATTATGTTACACTCTCCCGTGAGCAGCAAGCCATAAACTAAACTAAGCAATCAGCAGGAGGCTTTGCTGCCTGTGTTTCCTGGTGTGTTTCAAATAAACACAAACACAGAAAAAGCCAAAGTGCACTTCTGCTGCCCAGTGTGCTCAGATTTGGACCCCAAATTCAATAAGAAAAAGAAAACCCTGGCAGCAGTGTTGCTCCATTAATTCCCAAAGCATGTGGGTACCTGTTGCCACCGGGGTATGGATGAAACCTCCCTCCTTTTAAGATTTTTTTTTGTTCCCTTGGTGAAACAGTGATTAAGAATTAGAAACCTTTGTCATAATATTTGATTCTCGTGTTCACGGGGCTCAAAGAATTTCCTTACTGATGCTCACACCTCACTCCTGGCATGGCCTTTCTTTCCCACAAGGATCAATTTATTTTGAGGGTCTGTCCATTGATGAGTGCACCCCTTCTGCAGCCTTTGGCACATCTAAGAAAAAAAAGGTCTTGGATGTTTCGTGGCTGGAAGTGCAGTTGATGCCAATCAATTAACTCTGTTATGGGAGTTCCAGGATGTCTGTGAAAGGGAGATGCCAGGATTGGCCAGGGATGGTCATAAGAGTCAGAGCTGGTGTGGCAAATCCTGTCCTGTCTCCTCCTGTGCCTGTGGATGTTCCACTCTATCACTGAGGCAGGTTATTTCACTGATTTTTTGTCGTATATTTGCTCTTATTGTGCTATTTTATCATCTTCCTAGACAGCTTTAAACTAACAACAACAGCTACTCAGTATGTAATTAAAGCTAATAACACTAGAAATTATGCATGCTTGAGTGGTTTGGTCTTTGAAACACAAATTGTGATATTTGCACTTTCTCTTTTGGCAAAAACATGTGCTTTGCTCGCAGACAGATGGCTTCACAGGTGATAAATGTGTGGGAAGAGTGGATTTAGCAGCAAGCCTTCAGTGTGCATAGAAAACTCTGACTTTTTGACAGGTGGATTCCCTGATCTTTAAGTACGTTGGTGGGGTGTTTGTTCCTGGGAAACCAGAATAAAACTGAGCTGCTTTGTTACTACCAGCAATGGATTTATCTGCTCAGCTTTCACTCAGAGACGTGGGATTTTTTTTTTCTGCAGTGTTTTTAGTGAGTTTTCATTTTTACTGCACTGAAAAACTGGGAGTCAGCAACAAATCACCTGCTTTCGCTCTGCCTTGCCATGTCCAGCCCACTTTCAAATACCCCTCTATATTCTGGCAGCATAATTTATTCTCTGCTACTGCACTGTTTCCTTGATTATCTTGATTCCACCATCCTTCTGATGTGCCTGGATCAGCACCCTCAGCTAAAAATCAGGTCCAAGCAGGACTTGCAGATGAGGTGCTGATTTTGGAGGTGCAGAAGTGGTCAGGATCATTTAGAACTGATACTATTTTCCAGGGTATGGCAGCTCGTGCAGTAAATAGATGGCAAAGATCCCCATGGAGAGCTGGCCTGGGTCCAGGGATGCACAGGACAATATTCAATGTGCCCAGATGTCACTTTAAAGCAAAGCTGCCAAGCACAAGACAGGGTCTGATATTTTCCTTTCAATGAACTCTTCACTATTGCACTGGAGACAGCTGGGGCTTGATCAGGACAAGGAGTAGCGGCTGTGTGGAGGTCTCAGGATTTAATTGGGCATTTTGAGAAAGAAAAACCCCCAAGCAGTCAGTCTCAGTGTGCTGCTCGGACGTGGCTGGGGCAGATCATTTCAGTGGAGCCACCCTGGTGTGGCAGCCACAGCAGATGCCAGTGGGGCAGCACTGGCAAGAGGAATGTTTTTTCTAGGCAGCTCTGCCAAGGTGTGGATTTGCTCTCCAAGCTTTGCTCAGCCTCTGGCCTCTCCTCTTAACACCCTGAAGCAAACAGTGGATTGAGAGGTTGCTGAGCAAACACCCCAGAGAAATGAAAGATCACCTGAAGATCTGGAAATCATCACACACGCCAGCCCTCACCCCCCGGCCCTGTGAGGTGATCGCTGAGCTGCTGACCAAGAGCCAAAGTGCTCCTTAAATCCCACCTCCTCACCCAGCCAGCCTGGCCCATCTTGAGCTGTCAGTGACCCAAAATGTGCAGAACATTGCCCAGATCCCCTCTGGGAGCTTGTGCTGAGGTTTTTCTGGGTGCTTGGAGGCCAAGGAGCTCCTGGACTGGCTGTGTCCCAGCAGGTGAGGTGGGACAATCACAGGAGGAGAGAGCCTCAGTCACTGGGCTGCAGGAACAAGGAGGGGCTCAAACTGGACGTGGGGTTGTTGATGAACTTAAATCAGGCTCCATCAGCAGGTGAGGAGGGAGGATTGTGCTGTGATTGCCGTGGCACGTGGGAATTGGGCAGGGGGTGGCAGTTTGGTGGGTACCACCCTGTCCAGGCAGGGTTTGGACAGAGGGATGCACAGCTGCTCTCTGCTTTTGTTAGAGTCTCTCGGGACTTTTGTAAGAGTCTTGTGGTTTGAACAAAATGGAAAAAGGCTTTTTAAAATGAAGTGTAAGCAAACTAATGGGTACAGCTTCATCCTGGAGTGAGAAATTGTGCTGTTTTGCCTCCTAAAGGCTGAAACGAGACAATTCAGAATCTGGAGAAAGAAGAAATAAAAGAATTTCCAGAAGGATTCTTAAATTTCTGGGTGGATTTGCAAATAGTTTGGGTAAACATAGACGTCATCCTTTTCTGGCAAAGACCACATCCAGCTGAGAGCACTGCCTGGCCCCAGCTGTACTTTGCTGCCTGTTTCAACCACCAGAGTGGGTACCTGGCCTTTCCTAGCTGTAGGAGCACTGATCCTTGCCCAGGCCCTTTTGGAAAACCCTGGTGTATTTACAGCTGTACTTCCTATGAGTAATTGTTAATGCTTCCTGGCTTAAATGAGAAAAAAAATTGGTGTTTTGGCTTCCACTATCTGGAGTTCAGCTGGTGATTCCAGCCTGTGGGGCACCAAATACTTCAGAGATGAGAGGACTTAAGGATTCAGGATCATGAAAAACTCACCCCACAGGAGAAAACTAACAAACAGAGTCAGGTCTGAGCTATGCAAGCACACAGCCACATGTATGCACACTTCCCTTTCACCAATTTCAGATTTTACTTATGCAAAGGCCTGCTCTTGGGTCTTTGACTGATGATAGTTTCGTGCAAGGAGGAATAAATAGGGCAGAATAATTTTATAGCTGTCATTAAACACACAATTTATCTATGTCTTGGAGGAGGCAGTTCCTTCTTTGGCTCTCACTGGCTGCTCCTGCTCCCCTGTTAACACTCAGCAGGCTCTCGGGGCTGAGCTGCTGTTTGGTTTCAGGCAGAGAACAGCTCCCTGATGTTTTGTATCTGAGTGTGGCTGATGCCCTGTAAAGTCAGTTTGCGATGCAAGGCTGGGACTCATGCTGCTTGGGAAGTGCTCAGAGCCTTGCTTGTACCTGCAGGCTTGGAATAATATTCCCTCCTTGTTGCCTGAGCCGAGTGCTGAAGGATGTGAGTGTTTGAAGGAGCAAAAACCAGCTCCAGCCTGGGGTGGGAAGGGAACAGCTTGAATGAGACATCTCATCGTTCAGAGATGACCCAGCACTGACAGAAGCATCACCCACAGCCAGCCCCTGACTTTTCTCTTGGCTTTGTTGTGCTGATTTGACAAACACATCACAAGGCCCTGCTGAGACAGCACAAGCTTCAAATGAGAAAGGAGACTGTGTAGCCCAGGGCTGAGGCTGTGTGTCATTCCAGGGAAACTGGGAATCCCAGCTCCTTTCCCTGGACATCTGGCATGGCCTCGTGCCCTCACACACTGCTCATGCTGCTTTCAGGGTGCTCTCTGCACTGACAGAGCCATGAAAGGCTTTTTGCATCTCTTTTCTGTGAGATGGATTGCTTGGGGAGAGCTTGGAGAGGGCAATCAGAGCAGAGCTGCTGAGGTTGAAGGGGTCAGACTGAATAATTGAAGGCAGATGTGCTCTAATATCTTTCAGTAGCTTCTGCTCCATCTGCATTGATGTGTGACACCGGGATGAGTTGAGATTTGCAAACCCCCTTTCATTTTGGCTGTCTGATTTCAGGCAAGATGGACTGTGCTCTCTAAAGGCTCAGGCTGCAGCAGCTTTCCTTCACAACCATGGGAACTGCTCATCCTGAGCTTGTCTGGTTCTTCCTGAGCAAGGAGAAGCTAAAATTGCCATTTGAAAGATAAAAAAGGTGGCTAAACTTTACATTCTGACTCATGATAAACACCAGACTCTGTAAGTGGAAAATGGGTTCCGGAATTTAGATTGGATATTAGGAAAATTTCTTCCATGAAGGGGTGGAACAGGCTGCCCAAGGAAGTGTGGAATCACCATCCCTGGAAGTGTTCAAA
Source organism: Oreocharis arfaki (assembly GCA_013398015.1). Lineage (NCBI taxonomy): Eukaryota > Metazoa > Chordata > Aves > Passeriformes > Paramythiidae > Oreocharis > Oreocharis arfaki. Next base: position 28,998 of record VZRR01013241.1, on the reverse strand, counting down.
ATGTGTGTGTATGTGGCACTGGGGGATATGTGGTGAGCGAGGTGGTGTTGGGGTAAAAGCTGGACTCACTCTTGAAGGTGTCTTCCACCCTTTATGATTCCATAACAAACCTCTTCACCTCCATCCATGGGCCCTGCTGCATGCAGGGCTTGCCCTGTCCCCATGAGTAATGACCATTTAAACACCTTGAAGGGGAATAGATGGTTAAACCCTGGATTCAGCCTCGGGCTAAGCAAGCAGAGCTCGCTGCCAAAGGGATTTCACACCGCAGTTCTGGGTTCACTGCTCAGCATTCATTTGGTTCTAATTCTGTACCTTGGTTAGGGTTGTGCTGGCATTGCCCCCTCATATCCCTGCTAATGAGGTGGCAGGGCTGATGCAAGCAGAGGACTCTTGTATGGATGTTGGCAGCATCCCACGGAAGGCACTTTTAGACTCACTGGGGAAGTGCCAGACATCAGGGATTATATATTTGTACTAATGATGCCTGATCATTGGTGAAAGCCAGGACAGGCAATGTGTTCTTGGTGTAGGCAGGACCCAGTTTGCTTCTGTAGCAGAAAGGCCAAATCACCTCCAGTGAAGGGAACAAGTTGTCTCCTGAACTGAGAACCAGCACTTTTATAACTGGGAGAATTAAGCATTTCTGAGAACATTGCTTTGCCCAGGGAAAATCACATCTCCTCAACCCCCTCCTCTCCCTCCGTCCTTTCCTCCTGGACTTGGCAGTGGAGGTCTGGTGCTTCAGGCTGGACGTTGCAGTTTGCCACTGGATGCCCCGAGGATGGCAACACCAGGGGTTCCCAGTTCCCCCTTGGAGGAGGGCAGAGGGTGGATATGCTTGTCCAGGACAGACGATGCTGCTCCCCATGGGTGTTTGTGCCAGTGCAGTAGGGGATGCTGAGTGTTCCCTGCCTGTGGCACTGTCATGGGGAGCCAGTGCTGACATGAACCATGGTGTGACTCCACTGCACACACCCGTGTGACTGGAGAATCCAGCCCAGTGCATACACAGGAGTGCAGAGTAAATGTAAGTACGACCCAAACCAGGACAAGCAGCCCTGGATATGCCTCATCCACGTTGTCCAGTCCTACCCCAAATGCAAACTGCATGGCGTGTCACAAACATCAGCTGCTTTTTCTTTATTTCATTGTTTCCAGTCCTCATACAGCTACAAATTTAGCGCTACTGCTGAAGAAAAAAAAAAGAGCAAACTACAGCCATTCATGGGGTAACATAATTTTAAATGTTGTGAGACAGCTGATACTATTAAAAATCATGGCCCTGTTATAGGCTTTCATTATTGATGGCTACTTGAGGAGACATACACTATAAAATATAAAGATAAAAAGTGAAAGGCTATTTAGATAGATGTTCAGCTGAGTGCTGCTAGCATCAAATCAGTGGCACTGGAGAAATGAGAACAGACACACGGCACAGCCTCTGGGCTAGATGTGTGCACATTCTGGGTCTGCCAAGGCTTTGCCTGTACAATGTACACTTTAAATCAAACCAACACTGAAGTTAATATTGATTGTTCTTGGAGATGTATTTTACCTTCAGGCACTGCTGTTTCCGAAAGGAGCGTGAGCAAGGACGTAAGTCTCTGTGCAGTGCTGGCTGCTCGTGGACAGGGATCTCCCCGAAATCCTCTGAAAACGATTCCTCCTCTGGAAGTACCCGCTGCTGCTGCTGAGGGACCTCTGCCTGTTCTTCAGGTACTCCCGGTAGTTTTTGGTGAGCAGGGTGTAGAGGAAGGGGTTGATGCAGCTGTTGCTGTAGGTCAGGCAGGTTGTCAAGTAATTAATGTTCTTCATCACCTTGGGAGATAAAGGGAAGGATTCATAATACTGAAAGAGGAGCTGCCATATCCAGAAAGGCAAGAAGCAAGCCCAGAAGACCAGCACTATGGTGAAGATTAAATATAGCACCTTCTGGTTGGGCAGCCGCTTGGTCTGCTTGAAGGACGCAGTCTGTGACACCCAGTAAATCTTAGCCAGGCGGATGTAAAGGTAACCAATGACCACCCCCGGGCCCACGATGCTGGTGCCAAAAAGGATGGTGAGATAGACTTTGTAGGACAGCTTGCTCCACGTGGGCAGGCAGATGCTTTTGTTGTCCCTTTGCACCAGCTGGATCATGATGAGCATGGGGAGGGTGAGCAGCAGTGACACCAGCCAGATCATCACAGCAATGGCCTTGCGGTAGCTCTTGGACCTCTTCACCGTGTCCAGGGGCTTCAGCACGGCAAAGTAGCGCTCCGTGCTCATGACCGTGAGGGTGAAGATGCTGGCGTGCATGGTGAGGAAGTCCAGGCTGAACAGGATGCGACAGCCAACGTCCCCAAAGTACCACTTCTGGATGAAGTAGGTGCCGACGATGAAGGGGATGGTGAGGAGGTAGAGCAGGTCGGCCAGCGCCAGGTTGATGATGTAGATGTACATGGAGGCAGAGGAGCGCAGGTAGTGGCACATCACCAGCAGGGTGTAGACGTTGCCCGTCACCCCAATCACGCACATGAGGGAGAGGATGGCCCCGATGGTGCAGATGGCAATCATGTCCTCCGCGGAGCCGGCGGCCCACGCGCCATCCCCGGTGGCATTGGCGGAGACGTTGGGCCTGATTCTGAACAGGCTGTCCTCACTTGTGTCTGTCACCATGGAGGGGGTGGCAGAGAAGTGGCTCTCCAGCTCGTCAGTTAGGGACATCCTCCTGGGTTTAAATGCCAGAGGCTTTGCTCATGTCACAGGGGTGTGAGGGGGTTCTTTCTGCTCCGAGAAGTGCGGCTGCTGGGAGATGTTGAACCATTTCTTAGCGGGGTCTCATCCGAGGACCATCTGCATCCTCCACTAGAGAAAAGACATCAAAACCAACATATTAGAAATCTGCCAGAGCAACACAAAAGATCATCTAGAAGTTACCTGTTCCTGAGCACGCATCTGCACTGCCTGAATGTACCAAAGGTCTTCGGCACTGAGGCCACTTGTGCAGGGCTCGTGCTCTCATTACAAGAGCCCAGCTGTGAGGTGTGTCCACGGAAAAGGGACAAAAAAGTTGTGTGGATCACTGGAACCACTTACTGCAGCCCTCAGTTTGGGGTTGGAGGAAAAAAACACCCTTCCTAAATTCATAACAATGATTTACAGAGCTATCAGCATGATTGCATGAACCTCTTTGCTACATTCTTAACTCTGAAGGAGCAGAAGACCCCTAAAAAAGGGAAAACAAACTTTAGATTTATCATTTGCAGCCAAATTGCCTGTTAATGATGCACTCAAAGTCCTGTCCAGCATTGCTGCAGTGTTTTCACAGAGCAGCTTCCCTTGAATGAGAAGCTCCTCCTCTGTCCTGCAGTTTCAAACAGTATTTGAGTGATGGAGAAAAAGGCACTTTATAAAGCAAAGTGTAGTTTCCCTGTGGGATTTCTGTGTCTGTAAACACGGGGTTTTTCATGTTCCCTGTCCAGTGTGACACCAGAGGCTTCTGTGTGTCTATAAAAGAGATCTATTTGAGCCAGAGCTGGGTGTGAACCTGCCTGAAGAGCCTCGAGCAGCGAGGCGTGAGGTTGCTCTGCAACGTGCGAGGCAACTCTGGACGTGCGAGCCTCTGCTTAGCTCAGGCTCAGCGCTGCACAGATCAGGGCTGTGTTGCTTTGAATTCATTCTGGCCATAGGCAAAAGGAGAGCAAACCTACCTCAGGGAAATGCTGAAGAAGTAGCTAAAATACCCAGATTTTAAGGCATACCAAAAGCCTGTGCTGTCCTAAAGGTCACTGCATACAGGAGTGCATTTGCACTGTGTTTTACAGCACTCGGACTGTCTCTTTTTCTTTGGAAAATGCTGAGGGGGAGGGGTGCTGGCCTGCCTTGTCCTTGTAGGGCTCAGCAGGCAAAGACTCCCCTCTGCCTTGTTCCACTGGGCAGGTTGGGTTTGTTTTACCCTGGGAATTCACAGCTTTTACCAGTGAGTTAAGTGTCCCTTTGCCTCCCCACCAGCTCTGACTCCTTTGTCTCTTTCCTCCCACTATCTCCTTGGCGGGAGGATTACAGTCCCAGGCCCTCTCCTGCTGCCCTTGTGTCACCCTGACAGTGACCTCTGTGGCACTGGAGGATGGACAATTTTCATCCTCTCCGTGACTTGCCCTCACCTTCTCCCCATTCCCACCTGCTGAGGATGCTGGGGGCTAGAGATGGCATAAAAAAGCTCCATGTAAGAGAGGACAATCCAGTACAGAAGGAGATTTCTCCTCACTTAGCAATTGGGATAGAAGTGCAAAAACAAAGAGAAACACACAGAGCCCATCTCCCACCCCAGCCCCTTGAGTACAGGCCTCCAGGAGGGAGAGATGAGCGTGGCTCTGCAGTGGTCAGTGCTCCTTCAGGACAGTGCTGCTCTGGGCTGGTCCCCAGCAGCTCCACCAGCACCAAGATCCATTTCTTGGACCTTGCAACCCCAAATCTGCCTCGTCCTGCTCCTGCTGTGCTGTGCAGTGCCCTCCTGCTGTAGGGCAGGTGTAGCCAGTCTGTCCCGCTCCCTCATTGTCCCCTTTATCGATGTTGGTGTCCAGGCTGTGCTGGCAGTGAAGGTGTCTCCCATGAAGGAGGCACAGCTGCTCCAGGAGTTGTGGCTGCTCCTCTGCCACACAATCAGCAGCACCCTCGGTCAGAAATGAGCAGCTCTGCATGGGATGCTCCAGCTGAGCCCGGAGCTGGTCCCACACACAGCTCTCGGCTCGGTGCCAGTGATAGGTCATTTTCAGGAGCGTATTTCCATGGCTCAGGTGCTGCCTCCTTGCAGCTGCCTCACTTGGTGTCCCAGGGACTTGTAGCAGATTTGTGCCAGGCTGGTGCCTGTCTGTGCAGTTCCCTGGAGTGACAGCTCCTGCCAGAGAGAGCTGAGCCTGCTGCATCTCCCTGCTGTGCTCCTCTTCTGCTGAACCTGCCTTTTGCTCCATTCATAAAATTCCTACAGCACCAATTCCATTCAGACACTTCACCTGTCTCCAGACAGAGCTAGAGGAGGAAAATTAAGCCAAATAGGGAACACTTGCATCATTTTAAAGTTCCCATCACCGCTGCACTCGTACACAAGCACACACTCACACACATGCACACACAATAGAGAGCTTGTTATTCCAAGCAGCCATTCAAGCACCTTACGGTCCAGGCGATTTTCCCAGCCAATCTTGCCTTTCCCTCCACGATATCATCCCACAGGAGTACCACGCATATTTGCAGCCGTAAACAGAAATTAATTTCTCCTGCTCAAACCTTGCTTTTAAATCCGGCAGATGAAGTTTCCTACCAGAAAGGAAATTTTAAAAATTGATCTAGTGGTAGCTGAAACTTAAAGGAAGAAAAACAGGAAAAAGAGGAAAAAAAAGAAAGAAGAGAATCCTTCTTCATGGGCAGAGAGTGAGAGATCCCAGTGCTCCGTCGCATCTGGAGCGTGCTGCCAAGCCAAGTATGTTTGAAATCTGGGCGCTCTTAATACTCACATTCCCCTCCCTCCACTCGTGCCGGCTATTTTTGCTCCCCGGTGACGTTAGGCATGGCGTGGCTTTGACTGCAGGCAGTGAAGAGCTGTTTAAAGAAGCAGAGTTTGATAACCATGGCTTGTTCAGCTGCCTCCCCCTGCCCGGATGGGGATGAGAGACGTTCAGGTTGTTCCATCCCAGGACCGGTGAAAGGCAAAGCACCCTCCGTACACCGCACGGGAGAGGGCAAATTCCTAAATTCCTAACGCTGCCTGAGCAAAGCCAGCTCGGCTGGGGAAGGAGAGTGGGCCAGGGAGGGTTAAAATCCTGCAGGAGGGTCAAATTCCTGCGGGAGGGTGGGCTGCCCAGGGAAACAGCAGAGCTCCTTGATTTGGAGATCAATTCCAAAGCGAAGCCGAAGTTTATGTGGGTTGGGTGGCGCATGAACAGATGAATCTGTGCAGTGGTGTCACACACCACAGCACCTGAGACAGTTCAGGCTGGCAGTAACGAAATATTACCTGAGTGGTTTGGGGTTTGGGTAGTTCCCTTTCCCCAGCAATATTCACAGACAGAGTGAGATCAACCCAGCACCTTGAAATGGAGCAGTGTCTGGACAGGACTGGTGCTGGCAAATGCTAAAGCTGAACTCTGGATTGTTTTGTGAGTGGCTGAATGTTGTGCTGGTTGCTTGCACACAACAGGATTGCTCTTCTTCCCAGTTTCCTGCTTTATCTCTGTGGGCTGCAGGGAACTGCTCCTGGTTTGTGCCAGGGGGAAGGGAGGAGCACTCACCTCTGCCCGGTGTCTCCTGCAGGACACAGGTGTGTGGGAGATGCCTGGCAGGCCCATTGCCTGCTTCGCTGGCTGGCACTGGGCACCCACAGGGAGCAGGTGATGCCTCCTTGGGAGAAACCAGCACCTGGCACAGCAGCTGGCCCTGGCACATCCATCCTGCATCGCTGTTACCAAGTGCTGCTCCCTCCTCTGCCTCTTTCCCTGGATGTTGGTATCACTGCTTCCATGTTCTCAACCTTCCACGCTCTGCAGTCTGGGTGCCTTGAGGTACATCTTGTGTCTAAGGCCTTGTCCTCCTGCAGTGGGACCCCAGTTTGGCTGCAGCTGCCCAGGGTGGCTGTGGTAGCACCTGGACACCTTGGTGGGCTGTGGCTGTGCCTGTCCCCACAGTGGGGCAGCTGGTGGGCAAAGCAGGGCCCTGCTCAGGGACAGGCTTTTGAGTGGGGTGAGGGCTTGGCTTAAGAGCAAATCCACGTGGAAGCCAGATTTTACAGTAAAAATAGATCTTCTGTTAGCAGCTCTAACAAGGATTGGCTGAAAAACCCCAGCCTGATCACTCTCAAATGTACATGTTTTGCTCTAACTTTGCATTTTGTGTTTGGCTCCTAGAAATCTTCGGAAGAGCTTGGGATGGGAGCTGCTTCTCAGGCCCTCTTCTGAGGAAGATCCAACTTCCCATCGCCTGTGTGACTCCAGGGAGCAGAACAGCCCCTGGGTGGGCACTGAGGGTGAAGCCATTGGCAAAGTGCTTTATTTGCTCCCACTGGGAGTGAGAAGGTCATTGATGTGGCAGTGTCCTCCTCCCGGGCAGAGCAGGGACAACCTGCTGCTGGCCTTGAATCCCTTTCCTACTGCCTGCACGCGGCCCAAAGGGCTGGGGAGTGCAGGGGTGCTGATGGGGACGTGGGTGCCTCTACTCAGCACCTCCAGCACATGTTAGGTGTGGGCAGGTCTCTCTCCAGGCATTTACACTGGAACTGCCACACTCCTGTCACTCCTCTGTCCCCAAAGGGCCACTCCGGTTGGTGTTGGTCCATCCCAGGGAAAGGAAGGAGTAGTGGGATGGAGGAAGGGTAATCCATCTGGGCAATCCATCAGTTTTCTGGGCCTGTGGATCCCAACTTGATACTTCCTTTTGTGGCACTTAAACCTTTTGGAAAACATGAAACCGGTGATTTCATTTATCAGGAAATCTCGGTGCCCACGGGGTTGCCATGGGGAGAAGCTGGGCTCCCACATGTCTGTGTCCTGCTGCAGTCATTAGAGGAGATGTCTGCAGAGGTGGCTGGGGGCAGTGTGGACAGTGTCAGGTTCACAGCCCTGGCTCAGAGGGCCGCTGGTGGTCGTGGTTTTGCTGCTTCTCCTCCTCTTATTTCCTCATCTTTAAAGCAGAGATCACTGTACTCACTCGTCTCTCAGTGCTCTGAGTTTCAGGGGTTTTAACGTTTGTCTGATCCTGCCAGAGCTACAGACAGGGGTGGCAGCCCCTGGGATCTTGTGTGACAGGAGTAGGAGCTGCACAGTCAATGCTGGGTGAAGACAGGAGTCCTCTAAAATATGAGGTCTGTTTAATCATTCAGACAACGTCCACTGCTACAGGGCTGGAGTTCTGCACAGGAGCCTTCTGAAGTTACTGCACAGGCAATAACCATAATTATTCTATCAAATACAGGGCAAAAGAGGCTCTTTCTCCTGTTTGATGAGAGGACTTATGCCAGTGCTATTGGAATTTAATTGTGTTTGGTTACTCATTCAAATCTCATGGAAATAGTAAAATTTCTGGTGTGTCTTAAACTGAGCTGTGCCCCACCAGCTGTGCCCCTACCAGCTGTGCCCCACCAGCTGTCTGCTGCCTTCCCAGGTCTCTGCAGGGCCCTTTGGGATATTCCACTTCTGCTGGGGCAGTTTTGAGTCCAGGTTTGCCAGCAGCCAAGGGCTTCCTTCTGCTCCAAGCTGGACATGTAAGTTTGTCCAGGTATCACACTTTAAAAATCTAAAAAGCGCTGCTTCCTCCTTCTACAGAAAAATGTGTACAAATGCAGCCAAAATTGATAAAAGAAAAGAATCTCATGAATTTGTCTGCATCCTTGGTCTGGGTCAGGTCTACAAAGGTGTGCAGGCTTGGGATGAGATGTGATTCCCGTTTGTCTGACTTGGTTTACTCAGCTCCAGACCCTGTAACACCCACAGGAGTCACAGCACAACTTCCACCTTTGGAGTCGCCACTGCTGATGTTCTCGTGGTCACACAGAAATTCCAATTAGCTCCTGAGAAGCTGTCCTGACTTTGGGATCAACCCAGAGGAGAGCAAGGATTTGCAGTGTCGTGCTGAGCTCAAGTCCTCCTGAAGCTGTGCTGGTGGCCAGGAACACACAAGAATGGCAGCAGCTCCTGAGGAAAAGCATTGGTGAGACCTGGCAGCCCCTGGTTGCCTCTTGTTCCAAGGAAAGTTGGATTTAAACCCCTCTGTTCCAGCACTCATGGTCTTGGACACATGCAAATGTGATATTCAAATTCCCAGCTGGTCCCCAGTTGCTTTCTCCACTCTTCCCACTGTCTGTCCCCACCGGTGAAAGAGCCACCCAAACTCAGCCAATGCATTTGGAGACTTCACTGAGGTATTTTGACTTTTGATCTCTTTTCTCCCTGTTTTTTGGGGTTTTTTTTTGCAATATGAGACTCCAGTTGTCCTTCTGGAGTCAGTACGGCTTTGCACTTGGCTGCTTTGTGTGGAAGTGAAACTCCAGGGGCTGAAATCTCCAGTTTGCTTTCCCTCATCCAGGATCCCTTACACAGATCTGGGATTTATAGCTGCTCTGCTTTCCCCCTGCTCAGTGGGAATTCCATGGACAGTTCAAGGGGTGGTGTTAAAAGGGGATGGAGAGGGTCAGTCCCATGTTGTTGGTCACCATGTCTGTGGTTTTCCTGGCCCAAGGAGTGTCACTGCCCAGGGCAGGGGAAACAATCCAGATATTCCCACCTGGCTATTGCAGGGATGCTCTGAAGAAGCCCACGGATCACCTCTGCTCTTACACAAGTTACAGTTTCTGGACTCCTATGAGATCCAAATCTTGCTGTAGGGTGCTGGGAGGTGCTCTGGGGTCCATATGGGAGTGTGGTGGGGCACGGGGGGCCAAACTGCACCCCCAGACTGGTGTGGCCAGGGGCTGGTCACCCTTTGAGGCTGAGGTCCCTGCTTTCCCAGGGAGGTGTGTGATGGGGGCTCATTCCATGCCCATCAGGGGTGGGGTGAGTTGGGGTGAGGGGAGTGCTTGGTGAGGTGATGGTGGGACAGGGAGCAGCAAAGCTGAGCTGCCTCAGTGCTCCCCAAGGCCCTGCACAGCTGGGAATGGGGAGGGACCACAGCTCGTTCCTGGGGAGGGCAGGTACGGGGGCAGCTCTCAGGAACATCTTGGATGTTCTCCTCTGCCCTGATTGTCCCATCCCACCCAGGGGACTCCAAGCTGTGCTTAGGCTGGATACTCTTGACAGACAATCCCTGTTAGGACTGGATGTTATTCCACCTCTGCAGCTGATCTGACTGCAGCCCCAAGCTCTGCACAGCAGGCAGGATGGCATTTGTTTTCCCGTGTGACATGCATGAGTGGGCTCCCTTGGCCCCTGTTTGGGCAGCCTCAACATTTGCAGATGGGTCTGAGTCTCTGCAGATCTCCTGGTGCTGGCCTTGGGGCCAGGAGCACTCGCAGGGCTGTGCCAGGGACCCCAGGAGTTTGTGTTTTCAGAAACTTTCCCCCAAACTGATTACATTGATGTGCAAACTTTAGAACTCCTTTATTCTGATCTTTTTTTTTCCTCCTGACCAATCTCTCAGGTCTTCCACCACCACTAAAAGTTCTCACACAACAGCTCGAGTCCTGGATCTGAGATGGCAGGAAAAGACCGAGCATCCAGGAGCTGCTGAGAAGTTTGCCTCACTTCTCCACTGCTGTAGGGTTGTTCTTTGGGGTTTTTGGCAGAGGCCAGAGGCAAAGGATGCTGAAATCTTTGCTGATGAGCCTGTGCTTTGTACAAGTACAGAGAACCATGATTAGCAGTGCGTGGTTTTATATCTCCCAGCAGTGATTAATACATCTGCTTATGGATTTGCCACAGTCAAACATGAGCCCAGCCAGGTGCTGCTGCCTGTGGTGGCAGAGTGGGTCCTGCCTGTGGTGGCTGTGCTGTCATGAGCCTGGCTTAGCCTCAGGTGGTTTTAGGAGAGGTCTGAGCAGGGCTAAAGCTCTTTTATAGCTGGGTGCTGCTAATTCACATTCACTGGTGGATTTCTGGCAGCCTTTAGCATCCTACAGCGTGGCCAGCATGGCACAGCTGCCTCATTGAACTTTAAATCAAGCCATCCTGCCAGGTATTCCACGATTTTGTGGAGACAGTTGCCCTCTCAGTCTGCACAGTCCCACTTACTCTTTCATTTGCAAGGTCTGAGATGTGCTATCTGATCTTCTTCATCCTTTGACCTCCCCACCTTCTCTCCAGTTCCTGGAAGAGCTGCAGTGAGTGCAATCATCAGGGGGAAGGCAGGCAGGCAGGCTGTGGGAGTCAGAAGAGGTCATTGCTTCCCTCCGTATGCTGAGGAAAGCTTCCCTCTCACAAATGTCTGCTGGGGAACCTCTTCAGGAACAGGATTTGGGCTGGGTAATATGTCACATTTTCCTCTCTGTCAGTTAAGAGCTGATCATCTCTTTGGCAAGAGTTTGTGAGTGCTGGGATAAGGGTCACAGACAAATGTTACTGAATTCTCTTTATTGCAAAGCATTTGAGATCAACAACAAAAAAAATCACAGCAGAATTCACCTGGAAATCCTTCAAATCATCAGGAAAGCTGTGGGGAGTACAGACAAACTGAGACACACCTTCCACGGGCCAGAAGCTGTTGCTAGACTAGAGACAAAAGCCTCTTTGACATTATTTTCTATCCCATATATCCTGATCTGCCTGGTGCTGACCACACCATCCCTTTGCAGTTTGGTTCCCTGTCCTCAGCCTCTCCTGCTCTCCAGCTGCCCTGCTCCCTCCTGGGACACTATTCTGTATTTCTCACCTTGGTTCCTCATAGCTGTGGGAATTCAGGAAGATCCAGGAAAGTGCTCCGAGGCCAGAAAACTTGTGGGGAAAAAATCAGGCTGCCATAATTTCCAGCTAAAGCTCCTGCTGCTGATCCCAGGTGTTTTCTCAGCATGGAGGGCAGCACACATCCTCAGCCTGGCAGCAAAGATTTCTGCTGGAGCTCTCAAAACCCCGTCACAAGAGAGAAGAGATGAAGTGTGAAAAGTTGTCTGGCAGCGCATAAAGAGCAGCAAATGTCACCGCACTGAGTTGATGCCACTGTGGGCTCGGTGGTGGCATTTGCCATCCTGCACACAGTGGGGTAGAGCTGGGAGAGGCTGGGGATGGTGACAGCTGGTGCTGGTGTGGGTCACCTCTCTGGAGCAGCAGATGATAATCCAAATTCTCCTTTAAAAAGTTGCTTTTCTACAGCAAATCACACTCGCACAGAACACGTGTCCTTGCTTACTCTGATGGGTAACTCCCACTCCCAGTGGTGATGGCTCAGTGCTGACTTCTAGTGCCTGTCTTCACTTCGCTGGGAAGACAGTAAAGGAGGCAGTGAAGGAGACAGTGAAGGAGGCAGTAAAGGAGGCAGTAAAGTCCTTTTTTCCCCCTTGTGACAGCGTCACCAAACTGAGCCCGAGTCCTGACGCTGTGCCAGCCCCTCTGGGGCTGCAGCCCCTTTCTGCTCTGCACCGTGTCCCCTCGAGTCTTTCAGGGCATCAGAAGCATCCAGCCCCTGCCAGCCTGTGGTGCCAGGGGCAGTCTGGGGGTCACCAAGCCGGGGCAGGGCTGTGCCCCCCTCCATGAGCCATCCCAGCGTGGCTGGGCTGTACAGAGGGGGTACCCCAGGCCACGGGCAGCCCCAGCTGATCCAGCTGCCTGTCCCCTGGCCAGGGGTTTGTCCCCGTGGCTCAGTCTGTGGCATGTGGGGCCATCACGGGAGGGGTCAGGCTGGAAGGGAGCACCGAGGCTCATCTGGTGCCACCTCCCTGCTCCAACAGGGCCATCCCAGAGCACAGGGCACAGGACTGTGTCCAGGTTCTGGAATTTCTCCAGCGAGGGAGACTCCACAGCCTCTCTGGGCAATCCAGTGAACAGGGAAGTTCTTCCTCATGTCCAGGTGAGGTTTCTGCCTGCTCCTCTTGTCCCATTGCTGGGCCCCCTGGAGCAGAGCCTGGTCCCTGCTCTGAGCCCTCCCTGCAGACACTGACAGCCGGGGATGAGGTCCCCAGGTGCCCTCAGTCATCTCTTCTCGAGGTTGAGTTGACGGAGGTGTTCCTGCCACCAATCTGTGGTTAGAGAGGGCTGCAGGACAGGCTGGGTCACCCACTGGCTGGGTGATTTGGGNCTCAGTCATCTCTTCTCGAGGTTGTGTTGATGGAGGTGTTCCTGCCGTCCAGTGAGGGTGGTGGCACTGGGTACCAGTCTGTGGTTAGAGAGAGCTGCAGGACAGGCTGGGTCGCCCACTGGCTGGGTGATTTGGATGAGATAAACCCTTGCTTCTCCTCAAAATCTAGCAGCTGAGTCTCTCTCCTCAGGGATTTGTTCATGAACCTCCCGTGCTCCGTGCACTGCTGTGAGCTCCCTGCCGAGGCAGGTGGGAACAGCTCTGTGCAGGGGCCTTGAAAAAGAAAGACTTTGAGGTAAAAGCACTGCCAAAAATGACAGGTGCTAGTTAAAAGACTCAAAAGTATGTGCCAGTTTTTAAATGAAGCATTTTGCCCTCCATGGGTTGCTTCCTGGGATGAAGAACAGGGAGCAGATGCCTCATCCGTGCCAGTCAGATGGTCCCTCTCTGCAGGGACATCTGTGTCACCAGCACAAGGTCTGGGCAGCAGCAAAGGACCCTGCAGGGCACAGGGAAGGTGGCTGGGCAGTGTTTGTTCCTCTGTTGGCACTTTTGGTGCAGGAACAGGCTGGAGAATGTTGGCTGAAGTGAGCAGTGGATGTGGCACTCCACCTGTGCCACACTCTCTGGTGGTTTCTTCCTTCATTTCCCTTCTCCCAGGGTGCAGCACACCCCTGCCCACTGTCCCTTCTCACCATTGTTTGCTCCTGCATTTTGAAAACCCTTCCTGAGAGGGAGGTGGCTGCTGGCATTTTGTGTCAGAGGAAAATTCCCCCTGGAAATGGCTCTAATGTAGAATAAGTGGCTTAATTCCCTGGTCCAAAGCAGTGGGAAGACGGAGCAGGTGCCTGGTTCCACAGTTGGAAAGCATGTTTGATTGTCTCAAAATGCTGTTCCTTGCCTTGGTTTGGTCCAGAGTAACACTTTACTTGATGGAGGCTTTTTTGTTTCCAGGTGCTGCCCCACTGGAGGGGAAGGGGCTGCTTGCAGCAGCTGGGGGGGACTGAGGGTGGGCTTGGGGTTACTGGGGGCTCACCCCAGCACTGGTGTGAGAAGGGGGTGCAGACAAGCCCATGAAACTGCTCATTTGCAGCCCAGGCAATGCCCTTCTGCCCCTGTCAGACTGGCTGGTCCGGTGTGACTCAGTTTATCTTGAATTTGCATCACTGTGGTGGCCGAGGCCACCCCGAGGGAAACACCCGACCTGCCCCTGCTGTGCTGCTCCCACCCTGCCTCCCTTCCTGCTCTCACCCAGGCTGAGCTGCTCCGACAGTGCCCTCCTGGCACCGTGAGATCATTTCCCTCTCATTCCTCAAGCACTTGGTACCATTCAAAGCTCCTCTCACCTCGCTCTGCGTGTGGACACAGCACCTTGCCCGGGTTGGACTCACTGCAAATATTTCATTCTCTCTGCTGATTTCCCAGCTGTGGCACAGAAAAACTCGTGGCAGCAGCCACAAAAAGTCACCACGGAGATGTTGCATGAAAGTCACCATGAAGATGCAGCATAAAATACCCTGGTGGTACATTTCTATTGTACCAGTGCTGCACATTTGGAGGTCTTTAAATTTAAAAGAGACCATTCCCGGTGGGCTGGGAACTGCCTTTGCAGTGTGCCATGGCCTTTGGGTGCTTCATATGGCTGAAGATGGGGAGGGGTTTAGGTTCTGAAAGGGATGTCAAAGCTGTTTTATTGGCGAGTCAAAGGGAGCAGCATCTCTCGTTTTCTGTGCCTGTGAAAATACACAAACAGACTGTGTCAAAATATACAAACACCTCTATCAATGAAAAAACACCCCACAGGATAAAAAAAACCCACTCGGTGCAGAAATCAGCAGTAGTTTGACATTCTCTTCTGTGTCTCCAGGCCCTGAGCACGTCACCTCTCGATTTCCCCTCAGAGTGCTGTGGGATGCAGCTTTTGGCCCCGTGACTGAGCTGTTGTCTCTGGAAGTGGCTGTTCCAGCTGCACTGCCTTTCTGCAGTTCAATCCTCCTGTTTGGCATCCTGTCTCAGGCTGCAGCACCCCAGGGCTGTGCAGATGAAGAGACTCAGGTGAAACTCGGCGCATCACCTCACGTGCTCGCACGCCGTGGCTGTGCTCAAAGCCACCCTGACTCCACCGTGAGGCCTGCTCTGCGTGTGAGCAGGGAGGGAATGTTGCCTCTGAAATGTGTGCTCGGAGCTGCAGAGAGGCTTCCCACGCATCTTCCGGGCTCAGAGCGCTTCAGGCTGCTCTGGTGCCCTCCTAAACCCCTGGCAGAGGGGAGCCTGTCTCATCCCTGCCACCACAATTCCTTGCTAGCCCACGCCCTGGCGATTCTCGTGTTGCCAGCACTATTTTTAGCAGGGCTAGAAAGCCAGCACTGTCTCCAGCAGGCTGTTTGGAATAAGATGGTTCTCCAGGCTGGGGCACTGCAGGTGAGAAGCACAGGCAGGCTCAGGGGCTGAGGCTGGCAGGGTGCCTTGAAGAATTTCCCACTTTTCAAGTCGGCTGTGTCCAACGCAAATGAGAGAGGCTGGGCCCCTCCTCTGCAGGTGCCCAGCCTCTCTCATTTGCGTTGGACACCTGCTCTGTGGGAGGATGGTTGTTGTGAGCCTTTAAACACCTCCAGTGCTAAGTGCAAGCAAAACATTCGAGGATTTGAGTGGCTCAAAGCTCCTTTTGCCAGCCTGCATTAGCAGTGCGTGACTCAATTCGGCAACGACTGCAATTAGATATCCCACAGCTTCTTGCAAAGAGGCTCTGGGTGACCTGTGCTGACCTTGGCTGAGTTCCTGTCCCCTTTGGGACATTATCCAAGTGATGGTCCAGGACTCTGTGCCAGTGCAACATCTGGCTGTGCCTCCTCCTCGCAGCACAGCAACGAGGAATCCCTCGGCTGTGCTCGGAGAGCGATGGGAGCTGACAGCGCTTCACTGGGGCACAAGGGAAGGGCAGAGTTTTGCCTCTGCTACCTGTGCCACCTCTGCCCAGTAGTCTGAAGCATTTCCCTTTCAAATTCTCATTGGCAGACCTTTCCATGAGCTGTCCCTGCCATGGCTGTGCCTTGGCAGCCCCACAGCCGTGCCCAGGGCACGGTGCAGGGACCCACTTGGCTGTTCCGTGGCCTGACATTGATTACATTGCAAGGGGTTGTCATGGCCTTTGTAAGCACATTAATTACACTGCAAGGGGTTGTCATGGCCTTTGTGAGCACATTAATTACATTGCAAGGGGCTGTCAGGGGCTATGTGAGCACAGAGGAGCCTTTGCTGCTGGAGCCCTGCTGTGAGTGCAGCCCTACCTGGGAGACTCAGGTATTATGAGGATCAAGAAGCAAACAAGTTCAGTGTTTCAGCTGGATTTTATCTTCCCTCTCCAGAATCTCTCTGCATCATCAGCAAACTTTGTCATTTTTGCCTTCACTCCTTTTTCCCCTGCTCACTTAGGAAGGTACTGGATGATTGGACACCATGGGTGATTATTTCCTCTGAAAATTGGCCATTTACCCCCACACACTTTGTTTCTTAACTTTTAACCAGCTATTTATTTGTCTGATGACCTCTACTCTTGGCTCGTGGAACATTGGCTGTTGGAGGACCTTGCTGGCTGCTTTCTGACAATCCAAACAAATTGCTGGGATTATATTTCTACACCCTCATGGGCTCCTTGAGAGAGCTCCAATCTATTCCTGAGGCAGAGCTCTTTTGAGAACCTGAGCTGCCTTTTCCCCACTCTGTTTATTCAAGTGCCTGTTCACTCTTCTCATTCCAGTTTGTCCTAATTCACCATCCTTACTCCTCCACAGTCCCTCTACTCATCACTGAAACCCTCTTTGGCAAACTGGCATCACATTCACCACTTTCTAGTTATTCACTACACAGAGCGTGAAGCAAGAAGCAACACTCCACAGCTAAAGCTGAAGCTGTTTCATCCCTGGGTTTCTTCATAGCTTTTGGGTGAATACAGTTCTGGCATCCTTGAAATAAGCTCAAACAGCAGGGGAGATCATAGCCAGGTGTATTTATTTTATTTCATCAATTTTCTGGCCTTTAACTCACAGCATAAAAAGAAATCTATGTTTTAAGGCATGTGGTGCTTGTGGTGCTGAGTTAAGAATACTGAGACTGGAAATGCTGCTTTTAAAAAACTGTTTGAAGGTATCAAGTCTGAACTGCTGACCCCAGGTCCTTTGAGAAGAGATAAAGGAGCTGTTAAATGCACCAGGGAGCATTCTTCGACATCTGCAGCCCTTAATACATAACCCTTGGTGTTTTCTGGAGGGATTTAGAAAGAAAAGGAACAATGAACAGGAAGAAACATAATGATAAAAATCATCTTTCTGTGGTACAGAACAAATTCTTCCATGCAAGGGCTGGTTGTGCCCAGGCTCTTGCTGTTCCAGGCTGCCTTCACGGGTCCCTCTGATCATAGATCTTGTCATGAATCTGAGTGTTTCAGTGTTTTTACACATCCCTAGAGGCATTTTCTGTCCATTTTGCACACATGAGTCTGGAAAATAAGTCCCCATGGGGCATGTCAATGCAAATTGGTGTGTTTAAGCTGAGGGAGCTTGGGGAGCTGTTTGCTGAGACCGAAGAGCATCCAGTGTCTCACCAGCATGGCCAACCTGCCCCCTCTCTCCTGTTTAGCAGCATCCAGCTGGATGGAAGAATGGCAGACAGCTCCAGCCTGCTCCTTCAGCAGGTCCCTGTGCTGGGAAATCCTTTCTTCTTCGTCTCCCTGCAGGGAAGTTCAGTTTTGCACAAAGAAGCAATCCTCTTTTTCCTCGCACAATCTCTACTGGTTTCCAGGTGATTTTGTGGTATGTGCAGCCTTCTGAATGCTGAAGTGCTTCAGCCTCTCCCTTCTGAGTCATCTTTCTGCTCCAGGCTTTCTGCATTTGTCATTTCTGCTCATCAGTATTTTCTCATTCTCTTCCTTCGGGGTAAGATAAAGCTGACCCCGTGGTTTTCCTTCTGATCCATCTCATGTAAAAGCACAGCCCTCCATCTCCTGCTGCTGTGGCCCAGGCTGTGACAAAGCAGATCAAAATGCAGGGGGTGCTGGTTATGGCAGCGGTGCCTGGATTTGGGGTTTAAAGCTGGCAGGCTGTCCATGCCCTTGGTCTGACAGCAAACCTGCTGCGCCTCTGCTGGCTCAGCTTCCCCCACGTCTGGGAGGTGCCAAGATGGGGAAGATGCTGAGAAGAGACCTGTGACTCCTCCTGAGTGGAGCAGGTGAAAGAGCCTGGTGAAAACCCATCCCCTCCCAAACTGGAGCTGATGCTCTCCCCTCCTTCCCAGCCAGATGAGGCTGGAACAAGAGACGTGCACAGATTTGTGTCTCTTTCCTACAAGAGCATTCTATTTGAACAGTTTGCCAAAGGAGCAAGAACTCCACTCCTGGAGCCTTTCCCAAGAGTAGCACTGGATGTTCCCTGGAGCTGTAACTCACTGCTGAGCAACACAGACCTTTTCCACCAGGATGATTTTTCAAGACTTTAAAATACACAGTGGGAGAAGCGTGAGGAAATGGGTTTTCTCCCATTCTGACAAGAGCTCCTGCCTTCTCTCTCCAAACTGGCAGCATGTTGTGCAAAAACATCCCAGCTCTCACTGGTCAGCACTCCTTGAGAAAGCTTCTTGTCAGGACACTCGGTGAGTTTTGATGTGGTTTCTGCTGGTGTGTGCCAGCACCTGGCAGGCAGCACCTCTCCAACTCTCTCATCTTTATCCCTCTTTCCTCTCTCCTGTGCCAGATTCCCACCTCACCTGTTTATCTCTCGTCTTGCACAGCCCTTGCCGTGTGCCAAACTTCTCCATCTCTGCCACTGCTTTCATTCTGCCTGTGTCCCTGTGTCCCGGTGAGCAAACCCCAAACGTACTCATGTGGGTGGGTGTTCAGTAACTGTGGAGCACACACAGTCTCTGAGCCTCCCAGACCACCCTTTGTGTGCATCTTTGGGCATCTTTCTGTGTTTTTGTGGATTGCTTGGAGACTTAACCTTGCCAAGAACTGCTGTTCCCAGTCCTGTGCTGATCTAATGGTCCCCGTGTCTGGGACATCTCAGGTTGCAGCAAAAATCTGGTGCCTTGGTGGATGGGAAGTAGGACTTGTGGGAAAGGCTTGTGGGAGAGCATGGAAAAAGATGGGAGTGGAGAGGAACCATGAAGTTATGGAGTGACAGGGGAATGAGAAAATCTGGTGGGTTCTTCTTTGGCTTGCTCCAGCTCAGAAAGCTGCTCAAATGGCTACTGGCTACCCTAAAGGTTACTAAAGCTGCTCAAATGTTTATTGGCATCTTTAAAGGTCAGTGAAGCCCACCTGGACCCTGGTGAAACCTTGAAATGTTCTGCTCACGCTGCTGAGGATAAGCTGGACAGACACAGGTTTAGTGCCTGGGGACCCTGGGGCCTGGTGTTGGGGTTACAAGGACCCACCTCGTGCTTCCAGCCTGAGGGCCAAGGGGAGGAGAAGACACCCTTGTCCGAACCAGCTGGGCCAGTCAGTGTCTGTGCTGGGCTGCTCCTGAAGCGGGGGGTGGAAGGAAGGGAAATTCTGCGCTGTCTCATGCAGAAGTGCCTGAGGATGCACCTCTGCCCTTGGCGTGGCTTTAGGATGTGACGAGCAGCAGCGGGGAGCTCTGAGCAAACTGCTGTGTCCGGCTGTGCTGGGCTCCAGCCCCCGAGGCAGGGCACCCACACCAGTGCTGTGTGGTGCCAATTAGCCCCGCAGCTCCCTCCAGCTGCTTCATTCGGGTGCAGGCCTGTGCTGATGTGATTACGCTGCTTCTGCACGCCAGGCTGGCTCGTGTGGCATCGCAGCGACTCCGTGGGGCTGCAGAGACTGAGCAGGCAGGAGTCTGCTCAGAAATGAGAGGGGAACTGCAGGAGGGGGGAGATGGAGAGGAAAGCACCCCTCGGAGCAGTCCCTTGGGGTGAGGAGTGGTCGGGTTTGATGCTCTGTGATGGAACAGTATTGAAGCAGACGTGTCCCAGCACGGCCCCGGAGCTGCTCGGAACGTGGTGCTGTGCTGCTGGGATGGGCAGGCTTCCCAGGGAGGGAAAAACAGGCAGGCTGGACACTGATACCTTGGCAATAACAGCTTGTGCACCGTAAATTAGGAGCTGGCCTGACCCTTCAGCCCACAGCTTGGTGTTGCTCCACTCTGGTGTTATCAGCCCAAGCTCCCAGCTGTGGGAAGCATAATTTGCCCAAATCCTCCTGCCACTTCTCCTTTGGCCACACCGTGGCAGTGACAGCTGTGCTGACATCCCACATCCCCTTCTGCCGTTGCTCAGGTTAATGAACCCAGGTCTCAGCCCTGCGTGCACTGAATAACAGAATAACCACGGGCTAATTCTTTGCAGACAGCTCTCTTGCATTATTTATAGATGAGGAGTAGCACACTGTCCAGGAGGGAAACATATGGGCACCTGGCTGTCAGCATGTCATACAACTTCTGTTTGGCAGCAGCCTGTACTCAGGCACGTCTTTTTTTTCCATCTCCTCTTTCCAGTAAAGTTGGCTCCAAAAAAAAAAAAAAAAAAAAAAGCCCAAAAATGGTGAGCTAAAAATGTAGCTGATAAGACTTTGACTTGAGTCCCTTGTCCCACTGATAGTGACTTAGCAACTTACAGCTACCTGTGCTGTCCATGTTCCCTCAGCCTGAAATCCTCCCTGTGCTTGCACAGAAATCCCCTCAGCAGAGCAGCCTGCACATCTCACCTTGTCTCCTGGCTGTAATTCCTACCTACAGATAATGTAGGGATGACACAAGTGCCCTGTTGAAATGCTGCTTTCCAGCCCTGAGATTTCACAGCTCGGCGCTCTCCTGCAGCGTTAATCAGTAATTCATACAGCTCCTCCAGAACCCCAGCCTTCCCCAAAGCCTCTTAAAACCACAGATGAGTAATGCTAGAGAAAAGAGACTTCTGTAATTTAAAAATGTGCTTCCACTGATATTTTCCATGGTAAATATTAATTGAGACAAGAACTTTTTAAAGCTTTTTTTCCTGTTCCTTCACCTGAAGCCCACAAGTACTAATATTTAGCAAAATGCTGTGATTTTACGGAAAAGAAATACTTAATTTCAATCTTTCTCATCCAGGGCTCCCTAAGGTCTCATTTTCCAGTTCATGAGAGACCTCAGCATTCCTGCTTTCCATTCTTGTTTGGAATTGAAAGTAATTTCAAATGTCTAAACTCCTGGTTTAAATTCCTTTTTGGGGCTAAGTGATGATTTTCCTTATAAAAGTTTTCTACTCTCTTTTCTGCTTGGTTTTAACTGATGAGTGGGTACAAACATTTCTCTGATATAAAGAAAATCAGCATCTACAAGAAAATTAATGTTCTTCCATTTTTCCTGTGCAGCTTTAACTTCACCCAGCACCGGCTTCTGCCTCGTGCTTCCCAGTGGGAATTGTGTTGGCAAAGCTAGTGGTTTTCTCAGTATTAGTTCTAACCAGGGAAATGATCCCATAAAAACAAAATTGTTTATTTAATAGCCTTAATCGTATTTTTATGCACAGAGAGACAAACACAAATGCTGTCCAACACAGCTTTCCTCTCCCCCCTGCACCTGGAGCCTGACTGATCGATGGTACCT
Source organism: Oreocharis arfaki (assembly GCA_013398015.1). Classification (NCBI taxonomy): domain Eukaryota; kingdom Metazoa; phylum Chordata; class Aves; order Passeriformes; family Paramythiidae; genus Oreocharis; species Oreocharis arfaki. Next base: position 7,711 of record VZRR01013241.1, on the reverse strand, counting down.
GAAGTGCTGGAAAATTGCTGTGGTCTGCAGTCAGAGCCTGTCTGGGGCAGCACTGACACCAACCCAGGCCCCTGCTGTTGAATTCAGGTCTGCAGGCTCCCTGTTCCCATCAGGAATTCTCTCCTCCCAGTTCTCCGTGTGCACACTGTTCAATTCCTCACCTGCCCAGTAAAGCAAACTGGCACCGTGGGGACCTCACTTCTGGGAGCAGCTTCCCAAATCCAGGTGCTCTGAGCCTCTGGTTTGCTCTGTGTATCTGTTGGGTGTTTTTTTTCTGGCAGCTGGATGGGCCCTCTGCCCACTCTGCTGCGTTGGGCTGGGCTCTGTCCAGCTGCTTTTCTCTTTGAAGCAGAGATGAGACCATGACTAAATGAGGTTTTGTCTGGCTTCCATAAGGAAAACATCTCTGCACTGACCCACGTCCAAGAGAGATGACAGAAGTTTGTGCTCTCCAGGCTCCCACTAGCAGAGAAAGAAGGAATAAAATGGGACTTAAAATTCCTCCCAGTATAATTTTCTGCTTTAGGGAATGAACAGCTGTTGGGCCTTGCTGTTCCTCAGAGCCAATTGATGAAGAATTGTTGTGTGACAAAAGTTTTAAGCTTCTGGGTTGCTCGACTCCCCCAGATCCTCTGTGTCCATGTTTTGGAAACTGCAACTGCTTTGACAGCCAAGACATTTACCTGTGCTCACACTCGGAGGGTGAAGCAGTTTGTCTGTTCCTTCTGGAGGTGCTGCCCTGCTTGCCCAGGAGCTGGGAAGGCAGATCTGAGGGGTTGTGATCCTGCAGGCTCATCCAGCTGCTGCCAGTGCCCTGGGAACTTCCCAAAGGCTTTGCCTGGGTGTCAGTGCAGGTGGCAGTATCAGAGGGCAGTCAGTGAATGCCACGGAGTGATGTGCATCCTCTTTGCCTCACAGCAAGCAGTCCAGAGGTCAAATTTTATCATCCCTCTCAGCAGTCTTTCAAAACAGAGCCGTTGTTAACTTGCAGCAGTCCGACAGCAGCACCTCATGGGGTTTCTTACAGGGCACATTTGTCCTCTGAAAAAGGCCACACTGCATTGCAAGGGCACTGCTTTTTCCTCACAGGTCCCCTGCACCCGTCAGCTTTGGTACCAGCTGCTGGGATTTGGGTTTTTTGTTCTAATGGGAATGACCGGGGAAGGGGAAGAGGAGGATGGGTTTTGCCTTCATTTATTTTTTTCTGTTTTTCCCCCCAGTTTCTCATGACACTTGGGCTGGCAGAGCAAGGGGTAGCTGGGGAGAGGTTGAGCATCATGTGGTGCAGCTGTTCCTGCTGCTGAGGTGGCTGCAAGGCCGGCTCAGGAGCCAGGCACAGGTGAGGATGCTCAGACTCCCTCCTTTCCAATTTCACAGTTCATTTGGATGCACAGAGAGGAGAGGAGGATTACTGCAAAGCCAGCCCTCGTCTCTCCTGACTGCAGAATCAGAATGGAAATGGAAATCTCTGAACCCTGAACTGGCTCACTGAAACCTTCTCGGGGTGAAGGACCTGGAGGTATTCCCTGCTCTGCCTCTTCTGGGAAAGCTCTTGAAGAGGGGATGTCTCTTTTACTGGGAAAAGAGAAAGATTTTTGAGTATTATGCTGGGGATTTAGCTGCAGCTGTGTCTTAAATGATTTTGGGAATAAGAGCTGACTATTCAGAGTGAGAATCTGCCACCTGAGCAGGTGGAGGGAGGGTGCAGCGTGGCCATCTCCCTTGAGGGGATTAGGGAAGCTTTCCTGGGTTTATCCTGCCTGTGGAGCAGAGACTGGAAGGAGGGTAGGGAGCTGCTGATACACATTGCAGGGAGGTCAGGGCAAGGTACGGAAAGATACGAACAGACAGACAGTGTTAGCTGCTAAATGTATGAGTAGGTGACAGTTTAAGGGTCCCTGGGACATTCCTGCCTCCCAGAGCAGTGCCCAGAGGAGGCTGTAGGGACCAGGTGGGAGCTGTGCCAATGACTGAGGTTGATGGGTTTACCCCAGCACTTGTGTGGCTTGGTGTTCCCACTGCAGCAGTGCCCCAACAGCCCTGCTGGGTGGGGATGGGCTCTGTGCCCACCGAGGGGGCTTTGTCTTGGCCAGAGGTGTGTGCCAGGTACTTGTAGGTGTGTCAGGCGCTGTGTCCTGGCTCACCAGCAGCTTCCAAGGGCCAGCACTGGGCTGAGCAGGGGCTGTGATATCTTATCTCTGCAGGCAGGAGCTGGGCTGTGATGCTTCACTCTGTGACGAACTGTTGGAGAAGTTGCTGCATTTTCCTGCTGCAGATCCTGGGAGTGTTTTGGATCAGGGAGTGCTCCTGGCTGGGAGGAACCACAGGGCTGCAAATGAGAGCAGCCCTGGGGTCGGTACCCTCTGCCCTGTATCACATCCCAGATCACTTCCCTGCCCTGGAAATGCCATCCCAAGAGGATCAGCAGTGCCCAGAGCCAGCCCCAGTCCTGGCACTGGGTGTAACATCCATGGAGAATGGCTGTGATTGCTCCTTTCTCACAGCTCCAAGAGAGTTTGGAGATCTCTCCTCATCTGGAGCTCATCTCTGGCTCTGAATCTTGGCACGTTTGACTGAGTAATTCCCTTCCTAAACTGGAAAACCTTAATCCAACAGGGCAGAGGAATGTGGGGGTGGGGGGCTTTGGAATTTGTTTTATGGGCGGGGGTTTTTTTGTTTGTTATTTTCTTCCCAGGCTTTTCTGTGTTATCAGCACATGCCCAGCAGTGGTACTTGCTTGAGCAGCTATAATTTCCTCATTCCTTCTAGTATAAACCTGCCCAGCATCTCAATGCTGCCATTAGATGTTTCCTCTGAAGTATGAGAGGCAGCAGCAGCGAAAAAATCATCCTTTATACCGGTGGATCTGTTAGTCAGGATTATGGCAAAATCAATTCTTTATCTATCTCTGCCACCTCTTCCAAGGTCAGGACTTATACTGATTTTTTTTTTTTCTTTTCCCCCCCTCTTTGGTAGATCTATCTCTGCTTCAAAAAGCCTTGTCAGCATGTTATAGCCAGTTTCACTTTGGAAGGTGCTGGATTTGAAGGAGCAGACCGAAGGCACCAAGATATTCATTTCCCTGTTTCTATGCAGTTGTGCATTGGTTGTCAGCAACCTCAAGAAATGCAAGCCAGGCTGCTTTTTTTGATGCTTGTGAGCATCAAGAGGCAAAGATGCTGTGCTGCCAGCCTAGAACCATCCCCCAGCCTTGCACCCCCAGGGAACAGGCTGTGGTACGTCATCTCACCTGGGCAAATGTTTGTGGGGTAAAGGAAAAGACCCCACGGGGCTGTTTGTGTTTCAGCCACCCTTGGGATGCTGCTCTGTGGGCCAAGGCTCTGTTACTTTGACAAAACAAAGGAGGGATTGAAATTGCTGCCCTAGTTTTGGGGGGATTTACTTTATTCTGATATTTTTTAGTGCTTTGCAGTGGCTGCTGCCCACTGAGCTTGGTAGGACCCTGCAGGGGCAGCTGGTTCTAAGGTGGGGGATTTGAGGGCTGTAGGGCAAGGGCAGGGCTGTCCCTGCCTCCTGCACATCCAGCTGCTGGGGGATGGGATGGGATGGGATGGGGGGGGATGGGATGGGATGGGATGGGANGGGGTGGGATGGGATGGGATGGGATGGGATGGGATGGGATGGGATGGGCTTCAGGCAGGAGGTTTGGGTGCCACAGTTTTTGTTGGATCACAGCTCCCAGCTCAAAGCAGCCGGAATCTGAACCCGGTGCTCTGAAATCTCTCGCTGAGTTTCCGTGTGAATACGGCTTCAGTCACAGGAAGGCAACGCTTGGGTGATTGGAACTGACCTCAACGGCAACTCTGGATGCTGTAACAGCAATCTTTATCTATAGATGGGATACCAGGAAAAAAATCTTCCCTATGAGGGTGGGGAGGCCCTGGCACAGGGTGCCCAGAGAAGCTGTGGCTGCCCCATCCCTGGAAGTGTCCAAGGCCAGGTTGGACAGGGCTTGGAGCAACCTGGGACAGTGGAAGGTGTCCCTGCCCAAGGCAGGGGTGGGACTGGATGAGCTTTAAGGTCCCTTCTAATCCAAACCATTCCGTGGTATTCCTAAACAGACAGAGATGAAGATGACAGATTGGATTAATGCCTCTGCTGGTTTTGGTTTTCTCCATCCAGCAAAGGTACCCTGCTCCACCTCAGTTTCAGTGCTCCTGGTCTCAGTGGTGCTCTGTTACTGTAACCCTTCCTCTCTTGCAGTCTCTTCTGTTAATTAACCCAGCATCCGGGAGGGAGGGGAAATTTTAAAACCGAATTATCTTTTTTTTTTTTAATATAGGAAACACTTGTTCAGGAGGGACTGTTTTTTCTCTTGCAGTGGTGAGCAATTTATGTGGCTCTGTGCAGTGGTGAAATAAAGCCTCAAATTCAGTGTTTCCCGTGCAACATTGCTAATGTTTCTATCTGCTAAAATAGGTTTAATTTGACTGACAAAAATTTCTTAACTGTTGTCAAGTGAGCAGACAATGGCAAAGTAATCCATAACCAAATCCTAGTGGATTAGTTCTGCATTCGGGATGTGGGCACTCTGTACTACTATTTTTACTTTTCCTTTTTTATGAAGATTTTTCTTGCTGAAGAGAATGCAAGAGGCTGACGTTGCGAATGAGGCACCGAGCTGAGACTCGAGGGAGGAGTGTGTGAGGTCTGTGTTCAGCCTCCAGCTCCGTTAATCCTGCTGTAAGCCTTATTGAAAAGGATTCAGCTCCTTTAAATTGCCTTTGCAAAAGCTCCAGGTCGAGTTGGAGCCTTCAGGCTTTATCCTTGAGCTGGGAGAGGAGAGTTTGACACCTAATTGGGGAAAGGAGGGAGCTCTGCATTTTAAAAGCATCAGGCTGCAGATCCGTGGCTGGGAGGCAGCCAAGCATCCCATGAGGAACGGTGGGACTTGGATCTCCCTGGGAAGGGGGTCACTCTGGGGTGGTGATTCGTGCCTCAGTCCTGACATGGCCGTTCCCACATCTGCAGCCCCCCAAAAGCTCTGGTTGACCCATAAGGTGATGATTTCTATTTTGGGGGCATTGCTTGAGGGGTGGCTGCTTTGTCTGGCAGCTGAGCTGGTGCAGTCACTGGGGAGCTGGGTGGATGATTATCACAAGTTTAAATTGTGAGATTCAGTAGGGAAGTTGCAGCGATAAATAAAATCTCGTGAAAAATGGGGTGGTGACCTTGCCAGCAAGAAGAAACCCAACCTGCTCAGTGAATAAACTTCACGGGTTCGCATTTCCCTTTCCCAGAAAGGTGAGGGCTACTTAGGTTCCTCCTCCCTGGCAAAGTCCTGGGCTGCTCACCAGGGCCATGCAGGAGCCTTTTGGGTACTTGGAGCTTCCTGCAGCTGAGGGGAGTCCCAGAGCAGCACTGCTCATCCCAAGGGGGAAGGAGGAGCAGGCTCGGCTGCCCTCTCTGCAGCCCTCACTGGGAATAAAGGACAAGAGCTTTGAGACAAAGGCTGAGGCTGCAGTGAGCCAAACGGGCTGTCAGCCTTCCCGGGAGCTGCCAAAGGGAAAGGGAAGGAAGGTCCAGATTGTGTGATGAGGCTGTCTGAGGCTCTTACTGTATCTGCTGATTCCTGGAGGAAGGAACTGGGTCTCTGCCAGGCTTTGAGTCTTCTCCTTATCTCAGCTGTGGTGATGTTCCCTCTGGGCTGTGCTCTGCATGTGGGTGACCTCCCGGTGAGGTGGAGACACCTGGAATCCTGTCCCGGCAGGAGTCATTAGATTCTTACCAACCAGAACTGCCCCGTGGCCCCGAGATGGAAGGCAGAGAGCAGGCAGGAGGAGAAGGCACCGCCTGCAATGTGGAGGCAGTAATGGGGATAACGGGAAATGGGGTGTTTTTCCTTACAAACCAGTGAGGCTACAAATAAATCTGTCCTTTCCTTGCCCCCCGCAGAGCAGCCAGACCTTGCCCTGCACGGGGCCCCAGGTCCTGTCTCCCTTTGGTTTCTGTGGCACTGCCAGAGCACCGGGGCTCGTCTGGAAGGGATGTCCCAAAAGTGCCACATCTGTCCCTGCTCCTTGTAGGGCAGCTCTGGGTGAGTTTGTTTGCTCCTGCTGCTGTTATGATGAGCTGGGCTGTGGGGACAGGTCTTGCATCACTGGTGACTCAACATCCCACTGAGTCATGGCATTAATATTCCAGAGGGAATTAGCACGTGGGTGAGAGTGTGTGCCCGAGCCACGAGGAAGTTCCTCGGCAGTGATATTGTAGAGGAAGTGCTCTCATTAGCAGAGTGGTGTAAACGTAATTTTCACATTCGGGGGGCTACTGAAGTATTTCTGTAGGCCTGAAGGAAAAGCCTGCTGGAGAATAAAAATACAAAATTAATTGTAAGGCGTTTGGGTCTTCTACCATGAAGTACAGCAATCCTGATCTGTGATTGTAATGATTACGAAGGCAGGTTATTAAAATAGTTTTAATGTAAAAATAAATTGCATTTGTCATGGAGGGAACGCTACACTTGGCTGGAGAAGATAAAAGCGTCCGTGTTCAAAATACATCAACTGCAATTGTTGAAACATTTTTGAGGACCACACAAGATTTAGGGTGCTTGAAATGCTGCTCCTCCATTACAAGTATTTCTACAAAGGCTTGTGCAGCTCTGAGTTGGCATGTGAGCAAAATCCTTTGGGGGTTTTGTGCCCATGTGACTCACGTTTGAGTCATCAACCTGCTTAAGTTCTGAGATCAGATGCATTCATACCTTTTACAGAAACCCTGGTGGCCAGATGAAGTGAGGTCATCAGTGAGAAAGTGCTCGATCCTGAGAGGATGTGTTATCCTTGTTATCCTTCTGGATCCATTACTCTATCCTCAGAGCCTGTCACCCCATTTTTTCCAGTTGAATGTCCTTCTTATTCATTTTAATCTCCTTCAAAGTGTTGGTTTTGTATTCCTGCCGCTCATAAAGGTGTTGCACTGTGCCATTTGTGCTTTTTATAATTTGCTGTCCCATCCTTAATCTCTCTTCTTCCTCAGCCTCTGAATTCAGGATGAAACAAATATTTCAAATACTATGTGGCTAAGAAAATGAATTGGTCTCCACAAATTCACCTGTTCTTGTAAAGCCTCAGCTTTGCTCCAGAGGACACATTCTGCTGCTGAGCAACTGCCTGTGGCACTCTGAATTACTGCCTGGGAGTTTAATGCTCTTACATAGAAGTACCACAAGTTCTGCTGCCCAGCCTCGCCCCAAGTAAATCAGCCCTGCAGCCCACTCTGGCCTTGTAATGGAGCAGCAGTGGATGATGCACTTGAGGTCATTGCTAATAAATATCCGAACCTCTCCAGGAGCAGGTAATGGGGTTGAGAAGGGCTGAGAGCAAAAGTTCGTTTTGGCCTCCAATCTTTTTTTAATATGTAACTACATTTGCATGAGAAAAGGTCCCTCCAGGGGCAGATGTCCCTGTCCCTGACCAAGGGGGCTGAGAGCAGCTGTGATGCTCAAGGGGAGTCTGTTTCCTCCCACCCTGCAGCTGCCCCATGAGCTGGCTTGGCTGCTCCTGCAGCACTGGAGATCCTCAGCTCAGAGCAGCCAGAAAACCCTTCTGGTCACCTCCCTGTGCAGAACCACCTGCAATGGTGGCTTGTCCCACAGCCTGCATTTATTCTGCCACACAGAAAGCAATCAAGGTGTGGGGACAGTCGGTGTTCAGGGGGGAATCTGCTCATCCCTTGTGGGTCCCCT
>VZRR01013239.1:194478-214402 GCA_013398015.1 Oreocharis arfaki | reverse complement strand
GAAAGTTCAGCGCCGGGGCAGAGGCTCGCGGGGCCGCGGTGCTGCCGATGGGTGGCCGTAAAATATATTTATTTGCTACTCGGGGCTCTTTTGTCTCTTTGCCCCTCGTCCCCCCCTCCTCGCCCCGTTGCTGCATGGGTTACCGGGGCGCTGCCCGCTGCCGCGGAGAGCTGCGAGAGCAACGGTTGCGGGGGACACTGGCCGCGCACCCCGCGGAGCCGGGAGACAGAGTTCCCGCGGGCAGCCGCCCTCCACGGCTGCGCGCCCCGCGAGCCAGCGGGACGAGAGGGGAACCGTGCGGAACGCGCTGCTACGCGCCCCGCCGGCGCGCAAACGAAATCGGGCCCTGCAGGCTCCGGCCGCCGATGGGCTCCACGGGCAGGGGCGCGGAGCCCCACGGGGGCGCAAGCTGCGCAGTCCGGAGACGGCCAGCCCCGCGCTCCCCGCGGGCGGGAAGCGCGCCCCGGAGGAGAGGCAGCTCTCCCTCAGGAGCCGTCTGGGACAGCAGACAAATCCCGGTGCCAGCGGAAGGCGCCGTGCAGCGCACTTTCTGTGGGAATAGCCCGCGGTACCGAACCGGCGGGACGGCGCGGCCCGGCCGCGGGCAGCGCCAACTTTGATGGGCGCCGGGCGGCTGCGGCATCCCCGGCCGGCGGGACGGGAGAGGCGGTGCTTGGCGACCCGCGGGTCCGACCCGGCCCTGCTCTGCCCTGGTCTGCCCTGCCGCGGGCCGCCGCCGTCGGGCCGGACGCTGTTCGCTCCCGCGAGTTTCCGCAGCGCTCCCAGCCCCCTGCGCGGGCTGCGCTTTGTTCCACGAACTCCTCGTCCCCTTCAGTGCCCTCGCAGGCAGACCCTCTCTCTGGTGGGCACAACGTGCAGGGAACAACACGGCGCTTGGCTGCTAATATTACTCGGCGCGACTTGGCAGTTCCACGCGAAATTAAAGCTAAACAAACACATACTTTCTCCACTTTTTTTTTTTTTTTTTACAAGGATGACTACGGTATAAAATATAACTCGGCTTTCTAATGAAAAAGGCTGGTGCGTTTTATTTGTTCCTGTTTACGGTTCAAGATTTCATCTGCACAATTGTGTTTCTCGCTTGAAATAAACTGCTTTGGAACCATTTCCCTTTAATTAATTTAATGTCATTTCTCTGTGCTGCTCGTAGTGTTAGGTGTCTATCAGATTCCTGTTTTCTATTAAGATTATTTAGAAAGCAAACAAGAGCACATAGCAGACTCCTCTTCGAACTAGGTGCGCTCCCTTTCCTCCCTGCGTACTGCTCCGAGACACTTGGGAAAGAGCAGAAAATGCTGGTTTTAACCGAAGTCAAGTCGAGGAGAATCTGTATTACAACATCAAAGAAAAGGAGACGTTACAGAATTGGTGGAGTTACACCACCATCTGTCGTTAAGCTTCGGGACTACAAAAGTTCAGACGTATAATAAATCTTAATGAGAGATGGCAACTTTCGGTTTTTTCTCTTTCACCTCGAACTCCTGCCGCCTTGGCAGAGTGGGTTTCCCGGCGCTAGATAGTCCCGAGTGATGGGCAGCAGACTGCCGATGCCCTTCACAGACGTGTCTGTTCACTGCGCCCTGCCAGGCCAAAGGGTTTCTTCTGGCACCTGATATCCTCAAGCAGTTGCTCATCAAAACACCCAGGCACTATCACTTCACAGTACTTTTTGGCCTCGGGAGGTTGCATTCATAAAAGAAGAAGACTAATTTTTAAAAAATGAAGTAATAATAATAAACCAACAAAACTAAACCACCCTCACATACTCACCCCCCCCCAAAAAAAACCCCAAAACAAACAGAAAAAAACCCGAACAAACAGATCCTTTATGTTGCAGTTGTAGAATTCAATTTAGCCCATTTTGTATACCTGTTCTGCAGTACTGCATTCTGAAAAGGAAATGATTTTATATTCCATATTGTAAACATGGCGCTTTCTATGTCCTTTGTCAGATCTCTCCATCAGGCTTTAGCCCTTTCTAAATTCTTCAGTTAAATGGCTTGCAAATGCCCATTTACTGTAGTTACTGAAGAATCATAAAAAGAGGGAGTGTTTTCTTTGGGATTTTCTGAGTATTGGTGTTCTCAGAGGCCAATTGGTAGCCATGTAAGCAGGGATCTTCATTGAACTCTACCATAAAAACCATCAAGTTTATCATTATTTTCTCATGGTTCCTATTTTAGGACAGGTGTGGTTTAGTAAGTATTGATCCAAATGTGTTGCTGGATGGAATGCTCATCATTGAAGGTTAACTTTCAGGTTGTTTCTGTTCCACTATGGAAATACACAGAACTTTGACTGTCTTCAGGCTGGTATTTCACATGTGCTCACAGACCTTAGACTGTAATTAGCACTGGGCATCTCCCAATATAAATCCTATTTCCAGTCTTTTTCCTAGGCCTAGAGAAACTCCATTTCCTAAATCCTACCAGTAGTTGTTGACACTAAGAAGGAAATTCTCACTTTTAGTTTGTGGACATTTCAAAAGAGAGAAACTCATTTCCTCTGAAGGTCTATGTCCGCTTTCCAAGCTATCTCATAAAATGCAGAATTATGCTGCAGACAATAAACACTTTCAGCATTTCTTTGTCTGTTGTATTCATTTCATGGTATTTTAAAAAAAAATCTTCTCTGTAGTCAACTAAGCTCTTTGTATCAACATTAAAAGCTAAGGTTTGTGAATTGGTGAAAAGGTGTTTAACATTCATCTGATTTAAATAAATTTTGTGACACTTACTCAGCTTTGAGAAGTAACTAGGCCACTACAACCAATAGCTGATTTAGGAATGTTTGGTAAAAGACTTGTGTTCAAGAATTTGCTGATGATTTCAGTGTTTGCACTGCCTACAGTTTCTATACCTGTAATAAATAATAATTTCAATTTTAAGCTATTGAATAGACATTATAGCAGCAGCCAAAATTTTAAGAATCAAATAATTGAGAGTTGCTGGGGAAAAGAAAAATAAAGTATGGCTTTCAAAGTTGTCTTGCTCGAGTCGAAAGAGATGCTGCCCTGAGCAGCACTGACCGAAACAAGAGATTACACTATGTCAGTCCCATTTCATCTTTCTGGATTCTTTTCCTATTTTGTGCCAAACAGGCTATGCTGACTCTTTGAGTTCTGGTCCCCCAACCATTAGTTGTATATGTGCAAGTCTTATTTAGCCAAAGGTGAGGAAAGGTTTAAGACTGCTAAACCTTTTGGTGAGTTTCCAAAGTATAACCCAGGGAGCAGTATCACAAACATACATAAACAAGTAGCTGTGTGAGTCTCATGAACAGCTCATAACTTCTGAAAAGCTTGGCGTCCAAACCTGTAAGGTGGTACTAAAATTTAGGCATGTAAATCTAAGATGGTAACCTTTCAAATCCTTGTTTAGCTTCCAGAAGTTAACATTGATAAAGTGCCAATAAAATTGCTTAGGCTCTTAAGGCACTGTTTCTGAAAATAGTCAAAATAATAACTGTTACATTCAAGATGAAGAGTTTGATGAGTTTCCTCAACCTAACCAACCTTCTAAAACTGGACATCTTCTGTACAGCTGAGCTTTAAACTGTAGTTAGATAAAATACCCAGCCAGTCCTTAGAGCAGCCACTGGCCCAGGGCTCCTATTTCCTGGGTAAGCATCCCACCTGCTGCACTGCACATCCTTCTTCTCCTGCTGCTCCCACTGGTCTGTGACCCCTGTTCTGCAAAGGAACACTATAGCCCTGCTCCAAACCAACCAAAACCAAGGGCTCAGGTCATGGTCCTGGGAGGTGACTGATGGCTTAGGTCCAATGAAGGTCTAGAAGTCAAGTAGAATAGCACCATCGTTTATCTTATATATATACACATATATACACATAAAGACATTGCAGCAATTCCTCTTTGTTGTCAGTTTCAAACCATTGGTGAGAACATCTGTAGCTTTTATGAAACAGACCGTAAAAACACTTGTCTCCAAATGAGGATTCAGGGTTCTGAATAGCAAAATAGCAGAGCATGGCAACCTTGTGAAGGGCAGCGGTTAAGGCAGTGTTTTCTTTTCAGCCTTTTCTGCAATTGCTTTCAGCAAGTCAGAGCATTGACCACTGTGAATTTCACTCCAAAGCTCCCAACTTCCTCAGCCTGATGCAGAGGCAGCCCAGATGCCGTTTTCAAGGTTATGGAGTTTATGAGATTGCATGTAGGGACCAGATAAGCCAAAAAAGCAAGGTCAACTACAAAAATGTAGTCCTGACTCTAAAACACTGAGTGTCCACAAATACCACCCAGGTCTCAAGTCCAACTTTTCTATCTTTTGCTCATTTATTTGTGTTTTTCCCCTTCATGATTTCCTCAGAGCAAAACAAGACACTGGGACTTGCAGATATTTTTCATTAAGGCTGACAGAAATCTTCCTGACAGGCAGATTCTTGTCTTTTATTTGTTCTGTTGCTTTTACTCTCCCAGCTATAGTACTTTCACACCCCTCAATAGAAGGTTGAGTAGAAGTGCCTCTGCCACAAACTATGTATGGTCCAGTGGGAAAGCATCACGTTCAGATGAACTGCTCCAGCCTCACTCAGAACAAACAAGCTGTGTGGGTTGGTAGAGAAGTAGAGGAATAGGTGAGTGGGCTTCCTGTGGTAAAGCAGCAAAAGGTGTCTGATAAACTTGCTCCATTACATCTTCACAGGGTACACATGAGTTTCCCAGGGGCTGTGGTTTGATCTCTCAGAGCGGAAAATCATCTGCTAGAAACTGAGGAAGCAACAGACAGGGTTCTACTTCATGAAAGAAAACAGGATTGATTCTGTTCTCTTCCACCCTAGATGTAGTTAACTGATGTTAAATTATGACATTGTGATACCAAAAAGAGCATACAGTTATTTTCTAGCTCTTTCTTTTTAAGCCAAAATTACTCACATTTAGGGAAATATATAAGTAACCAAACAACAGTTACAGCTGTGCCAGGACAATGCTTTCCTTTCGTAACGCAGACACACAGACCACATTAGAGATGCAAAATTCAGTTTAGTTTCATGACGTTTACACATCTGCAGCAACACTCTGAGAATTCTAGAAATTTGTCAGTATTTAGGATTACGGGACAGAGCTGTCTTTTTAAAAACCATTTCTATGTTATACATACAAATTAGCATGTATTAAGTAGTCATCTTTCCACCCACAAGCACTTTTATAGAATTCATGGGTTTGGGAAGTAAATTGAAAGCAGACTGTGGATGTTAACAATATGGTTAGGTACAGGAGTTTTGCACTAGTCAAACACTGAATAAACAAGCCTCTTTTTTAGATTTGTTTAAGAGGACTTCAGGGACACAAGATCAGGACACATTTTGAAGGCAATAGAGAGTGCCTTGTCAAGGCAGAATTAAAGAGTTACGTGATTCAGGAGCAGCAAAGTAACTTTATTTTCCAAATTTGTATAAACCTGTAATCAAATAAATACTGCTTGTTTCCTTAGCATTCCACTTTTCACTTTCCTTCACCAGGAGAAACTGCTTTTTTATTGCTACAGCTACACAACCAACACAGCTAGGAGGAGAATCAGAGAAATTTAGGATAAGGTACCATCTACACAAGTGGATATTATAGCACTGCACTTTGAATTGTCAGTTATTTTACTCATCATTTAAGAAGCAAAGCAGCAGGCAAAGATAAGTGACGCAGAAAAACAGTAATTTTTAGAACAAATTATTTGCAAGGAGAAGTACTAGAAGTTTAACAATTTCATATCTAGTTGTTAAAAAGAAAAAAAAGTTCTAGAAGACACTATTTGCACAGTCTCATTTTTTGGTGGTAGACATCTTTTCTTTTCATGATAGCAAACTTCAACTACTCTCAAATCCTGCTAGTAATTCACTCTTACTGATTGTGGTTGAACGATGGACTGTGCTAGCTCCTGTGGTCCATATTCCTCACAAGGCTCCGGCTGAAGTTTAATCTAAGTATTTGGAAAGTGTGATGAGGCAGCTGCTTGAACCATATGCACCTTCCTACCTCAGTCCAACCATTCAGTAATTTTGTGTGCCTTTGCTGGAGTGCTTTGTCCCAGAAATCTGGCAGTGAGCATCTTAGCCATAGGAGAGAGGTAAACATTTTCTCATCAAAGGAATGGTTCTTCCATCTGTGAGTGTCCTTTATTTGTCAGACTTTCAGAAGTCACCACTTTAGGAGAGAAGTCAGCACCTTTTAAAGAAACCAAATTATCAAAGGGTACAGCTGAATGTTGAAAATTTGGTCTTGAAAAGAGCTTAAATGGATGCTGACTTCTTAAAAATCTTTTCCAGCTACACATATAAAATTGTGGCTTTTTTTTAATTGAAAATATGCCACTGCAGCACCATGCTGCACTACATGGATGCCCAGAAAACCTTTATTTTGGACCTACTTCAAATCCATGTGGAAGAAAGGAAAAGCAGTAAGTGTCCATTTGAAGAATTACCTGTACAGCAGATATGTCTGCATACTTCTTACAGTAATTTATTGAATTTAATATAACAGGTGAACTGGTGCTACTTGCTGTAATAAAGGTTTAAGAGGGATTATTCTAGGAGATAACTGCTAGTTTATTCATGGATTTTAATGGCAGCTGGTCTGGGCCTATTACAAGTATTACCCGAAAGCTTACCCAAAGCAAGCATTACTCAAAATCTACAGAAAGATTGCTGGTTTTGCTGTGACTATGACAAGCTAACTACAAAGCATATGGAGACAAAGAATTAAAATACAAAATTACACTATAAATATTAACAATTAATCAGTAAGGGATGCTTCTTATATTCTTTATATTGATATGAAATGAAATTCATGCTATAGTAGTCTGTGTAGCACAGATTATTTAAAATGTTCAACTTTAATATAGAAATGGGAAAATAGTTCGGCATTTCAAAAAATATAACTTTTTTTTTTTCAAAATAAGCTTTGACTTCTTTTTGAGCAGGCATGTTTGAAAGGACTTCAAATACCATGGAGAAGCTTTAAAATAGTAGTTAACTATCAAAGCAACCCTGAACAGCTTCCGCGCTGTCCTTAGCTTATACCGTCTACCCACACTGGTACCAATGGATATGTAAACAATTATCCTATGACATTTCAGTACTGACTCAACCCTCATACCTGAACAGAAACACTCATCCTGAACAATATTCAGGTACTCATAGCAAAATAGAAGACCAAATTCGGTACTGTACATCAGTATCAGGAACCCAGGTGCTGCACAAGTGAAATTGATATTGTTCATTTATTCAACGACTTTGTCTTAGTTATCCAAAAAGCTGACAGGAATGTATATATATGATTGGATTACTAAAATGAATGTTGTAACCTCCTTAGGAAAAATGTAGAGCAGGTAGGCAGAAGTAAGAACATAATCAAACAACAGAATTGTAAGCACTTCTTAGCAATTTATTTTATGAATGATGTGGTGTCTTTAGGTTTCTTAAATTGTTAGATGAGACAGGAGATTCATGTTGATGCTTTGAATCCCTGTAATGTCTTTGAGTTGAGTACAGGGAATGAGACAAACTAACTTTCAAAATTGAAGACTTAGTTTGGCTAATATGTGTTATAACCACCAAGTAGAAGAACGACAATAATTTACAAGTTGTGACAAATTGCAAACAAGCACTAATACATGAATGTCCTAATGGAGCAACAGGGGTTGTCCACTGCAGAATGTTGAATCATACTGTTTTGGCAGTACTTTCTATCTGTACTACTATCTGTAGCAATGGAGGGAGAATGATTGTCTTGAAACTAGGAACATCGACACAACCATAGCAAAATAGCATTCACCACTGCCCTTCCCAACAAATGCAATAGAATTTAAAGGGCTGGTTATTCATACCAGCAATAATTTTTTAACTTAGACAGTTCCATCCACTGTAAGATAGAATTAGGTGACAGCATCATATATGGAAAATGTGATCACAAAATTGAAAAGATAAAGCAGAATGATTTGATCATAGCACACGATAAATAGTTTTCAACTTTAGAGCAATAGAAGAGGACAATTAACAGCAGCTACAAAAGCTAGAGATTTCTAAATACATAAACATAGATAACTGATATTCAAGAGACTTAAGAGAGTTGGATGAGGTTTTGCTTTAACATGAATATAGATTTCCAATAAATCTAGGAAAACAAATGGAGTTCTAAAAGAATGGAAGAATGCAAAATCTCTAACTGTATTTCTAAGTGGTAAACAGGACAGCATGGACAGGTCTGTCAACCTGATATCAGTACCAAACAATGAATGAAATACAGGCTAAAGTGATACACGGGGAAAAAGGAATGCAAAATGTGCAGAGGGTATTTGCTGGGAGCGAAATAGAGTGTGAGACAAAAACTTGTGTTGGAAAAGACCCAGCAGTTTTAAAAATCACAGGGATCAGGATAGATAATCAACCAAACAGAATTCTTGCTCAGGCATCAGTGCTAGGTTGTGATCAGAAGGAATATGTGTCTGCAGTTGTAGAGAGGTGGTTAAAACCTGGAAAAGGCTAATGGAAGAGTAACAAGAATTCAAACACATTTTAAAAACACTTATCACAATATCTGCAATATGTTTTGATAATAGTAGGGTCTTCACTGTAGCAGACAACGCGTAAGAGATTCCAAAGGATGACATATGCAGTGAGACAAATTCAGACTAAAGTGCAGAGGAACATTTTAACAGTAAGATTGTTCTGGACAGTGAGAGTGTTCTGGAATTATTTCTTACATGCTGTCAGGGATTCCCCATCATAATCGATTTTTAAAGCAAGTGTGGATATTTTCCTAGGAATATATTATTATAAAATAAAAATTAATTCAGAAAAAATGTGTAGCCTAGGTGGTGCAGGTGTTAAAGCTCCATGGTCACAAAAGCCAGGTCTGACTTTCTAGTCTATGAGCAGTGTTGAGTTAGAATTGTCATCACCAGGTACTTAACGCCCCATGAAGATAAATGGGACCATACGTAATATTCCTTATGGCTGCTCTTTCAGGCAGTTTAAAACTTCAGGAACACTGCTGTATTTTATTTCATGTAGGAAGATCTATGCATAAGCAGAAAACAAATATTTCTAAAAGAAATGGGTTGTTGTTATTATTATGAATACTTAAGATGTCTCTGTCAATAATAGTTAACACTTGCAAGCTGAGGACTCTGTTGTACCATGCACTGTAAAAAGTCTACTTCAGTTATTTTCCAAAGGATCTTACAACACAATTTGAAGACAACAGTAGTCTGTAGCCAGGGAACAGACGTAGTCATAGCTGTTGAAGGTAAACATCCTACTACTTGGAAACACTTCTCCACTAATTCATGTAGCATGCATCACTTCAATACAGCATGGAAAAATTCTGGGTTCAAAGCTTAGCTGTTTTCTGTTTTGGAATTATTCTAAATCTTTTCTTAATGTGCTGAAGTGAGTGGGAAAACACAAATATGAAATTAATGACAGCACATTTGCAAGTATTTAGTGGTTCATTTTGTTAAACAATAGTTTAAGACATAAAATTTACAGTGTTTGGTAGTCCACAAAATATCTGTGTAGCAGTAGTGATATTTTTGTATTTGACTTCTTTGTAACATTGCAGATAAGAGGAAAAATTTGCAGTGAAACTAAGGATCTAACCTCTCTGGTAAAATAAAGGGATGTTCCTCACAAACTAAGATTACAGGTATTAAAGAAATCTACAATTATTNCCCCACCCCTTCCCCATTCTCTTATCAATTTAGAGTGAAGACTTGAGTCCTGGGTGGAAAAGCTTCATTTGAACTAGCCTGAGCAACTTCTATGTTCATCATTTTCTTAATTGCTTTTCACTGTCTTGTCCAAGGAAGACTTTGCAAAGCTTAGCTGCATGGGCTATGATGTAATGAGATCTTATTAGTTAAACAACACCAGACCTCAAGCTTAAGCAAAATAAATTCAGATAAAGTCTCTGCCCCTTGACCCAGCTATTTTGCAGTCTTCGAACAGTAAAGAAAATTGGAATCTGGTCACAGATGCTAGAGTGAAAATTCCTCTGGCTGAAGGGAGACTGTCAAACAGTGTAAAACCAGAGGAGCTGGTTCCCACTGCTTTCTGCCTTGTCCAAAAAAGCTTCTTAAGGGGGAAAAAAAAGCTGAGAAATTCAAAGGGAAGATGAACTATATCTTCCTTTTGGGTGATTTCTGGCCAGAATATGGTCCCATAGGAGCCAATGCCAGCATCATAAATTACAAGCATATAGAGTTAACAAACTGAATTTCTACTGTAACTTCAGCTGAGGAGCCGAACAAGGCAGGACAGGGCAGACTAAGAAAGAAGAAACTGTAGCTAGTTCTGGAAGACCATCCAGCATTTCCTCTGAGCATATTTTTAAAGTGGAGCAAATATACCCTTCTATGAAGCTTTTTGCAAAATCTGCATTGTTGGTCTCCCAAGAAACCTACAATAATAAATATATTTACATATATGCAATAAAGATATATGCAATACAGATATATGCAATATACGTGTATATATATATGCAAATATACATAATAACGTATGTCATAAATAAATCTGAATAACACTGAAGAAAATAAGGATTACAAAATAGAAATAAAGCAGCACATATCATGTATTTGTAGTAAGAAGTACAATTAACCTATCCTTTTCTGCCCACTGAAGGTTTCTTTCTCTTTTCATTACTTAATGCTTTATTTGAGACAAGTTGGAGGGATAGTGAAGCAGTGATATCTTGAGATTATCTACAGTCTCCTTAATTTAAAGATGGGACAGGATATTCCTACTCAGCATACCTGTAATATCTGTAATTTTGTGCACCACTAGCTCAAATAGCATCTTTGTCTAAATACTTTTATTTCAACCTAATCTTAGAGCTTTAAGAGGTTTTTTTAACAGAACTTTAAATTTTACATCTACTTTTCAATTACAACTTATCATATAATTAACTTCTTTGGCTAAGAGGTGAGAAAGGATGTTCTAACCAATTGCTGGGATTCAGGAGGACTAATGTTTTCTCTGACATTTCTGCTTTGCAGAATTCAACTTGGCAGAAAAAAAAAACCCAACAGTTTCAGGAGATTTAATTGGATTTTTTGGAATTGCAAAGATAATTTAAAGCTGTTTAACCCAGTGTTTGTATATGCTCTCATAATACATGTATAATTACAGTATCAGTGATGGTTTCCAGAACAAAGGAAAGAAAATTCATCTTCACATAGCAAGTTCTTGAACTGTGGTGTTCAATACCAAAAGATGATATTGACTACCTTTACTTTGAAAGGTCTTTCTTATCAACAGCAATGTGCAAATTTATCACTGGTTGAAGGAAAGTGACCGCCTTCCTTACTTATCTCTGTGGTATTTCCTGTTTGTTTTCCATCTTACCAAGTTGTGCCTGAGAATTATATCATTCTTACGGGAATATGTTTTGAAAGAATCTTCCTCCATCAACTGAACATTAGGGCCCAGGTGATTCACCAGAGCTGGGCTAACAGTGCTCCTATTTGAAAACAAAACAGTGTCTGGAGGAATGGTCATTACCAACATCAGGTAATCAAATCCCTTGTAAACAGTATTGAGCTTACTGTGGCAAATACATTTAGCATAACTTAAAATCTAAGAACTAGCATTTCAGCCTGTAGTTAAGAGAGTTCTGGGAACCAATGCTTCTCAAAAAGAGTTGAAGATCAGAGTTCATAGTCATCTGGGTATAATTTCCCAATGTGACACAGTGCACAAAATGTCTAATATGAGCTTAATAAATAGGCATCAGAGGAATAATGAATGAAGATAGGTGTCAAAAGTTATTATGCTACTGTTGTATTTAGCACTGATGAAATCATTACTGTAATATTTTGTCCAGTTCTGGGGTCCATGGTTCAGGAATATTGTTGAAGAAGTTCAGAGAGGAGTCACAAGCCTGACTTGGGGACTGTTAATCATGATTCAGGGTAAAAGACTCAAAGAGCTCAATCTGCTTAGTTTATCAGCTGAGAATACTAAAGATTGATTTGGACCTAACCTCTAAGCTGTTACCATGGGGAATTATACAGATTTGATTACGGACTCTTAAATCTATCAAATACATGAAATTAGCAATATAAGGAGATAAAATAGTAGGAAAATCTGGGCAAAATCATGCTAGAAATAAAGATGCGTATTTTTTGCAAACTGAAGTGAGCAACTTCCTATGGTCTATGGCAGATACCTTCTCAATAGAAATCTTTAAATATTTTTCTAAAAAATAATTTATAGCTCAAACAAGAATTAATGTAGGCAGCTCTAAAAGCTTGCTTTATGCCACAGTTTTATCTAGTTTTATCATCTGCAAAATTTTGAAAAGACCAGGTTGAAATACTGAGCTTTGGGACCTTGCAGCCATCAAAATAGAAGCCTTCAAAAGTATCTGTACAAAACCTATGAGTCTAAAGAAAGAAAAGAGTCCTCACTAGCAGCATATTGTTCTTAGAACAAGACTTTTAGGAGATACTACTCTATTAAAAATAAATTTTAAAAAAATCTCATACAAAAAAAAAATCCCAAAACCAGAAAAAAATTCCAAGAAACTCCAAAGAAGTTATGGGTATGGCACTGGAAGTTGTTTTACAAACATTAGACTAGTTTTTTAAGTGTATCCTACTGTATAAAGTACTAATAACTCCCTCAGTAAAACCTGGGACTTTCATATTACTTGCCAGTAAAAAAACCTCATAGACAACAATTAATGAGTCATGTCACTCAGAAATGCTGAGAAGTTAGTAACTATTATTATTTGTGTTACATAGAGGACAAATTGAAGGACAAAGAGTGACCAAGATCAAAGAGGAATTCTGGAAAGGAAACAAAAGCTTTTGGAGACCAGTTCCTGGGCTGTAACCAATGTTTTGTTTTGTTTTGTTTTGTTTTTTGTTTTCTGTTTTTAACCAGGCAAACTGTAAAGATCCTTTACAGGATCATTATGCAGGCAACATTCCTGTTCTTGCATCAGTATTGACCCAATGCTGTGTCCAGTGCAAGAAGACACACTGATGCTGAAAGTACCATCTCTTTCCAATGACACATAGAAAGAAAAGTCCTGAGCATTTACCCTGTAATTTATTCTCACTGCACTCATGTAAGAGAGAGGTGATATTGATTTTGGTGTCTTCTCAAAATTCCAGTTTAGGGCATTAGTTTATTCTTACTTAAACTCCTTGAATTTCTCTATAGATGATACTTTTCATAAACCTCCTTAGAGAAAAAAATCTGTACTATTATGACAGAAAAGTTTGTAGTATTAAATGAACCAAACTGCATAGCTATATAATATATCTTCCACTTCACACAATTTTTGTAAAGAACCGTGCAGGAAATCAATTAATGGTGCATAACTGATTTGAAATGGGTGTGAATAAAAATAAATTATTAAATTATGTTTTATACAGGACTGTCCTGTGCCCCCAAATCTAAAATACATTTTCATGCCTTTTTTTAGAAAATGTAGTAATTGCCTTCATGTTACCAATGTCCATTCCTACGGTTATGTTATGGGTGAAAGACAAATTCAAAGATAAATGATGAAAATGACACAACAAATTAAGCAACAACCAGCTTACTGCATTTAAAGCAACAAAAAAAATGGACTTTGCAAGAAAAAAAACAAGTCCCATCTGTTACTAGCATTGAAAAAAATCAACATAAAATGAACCAACAGTATTTTGGCCTTTGATCTCTTGGATGCTTTATGACAGAGGTTATAAAGCATGTAATTATTATTTGATGTCAAGACAGCTCGAACTAACCTCATATTCCTAAGGCAGCGAGGGCCTTCATCACAAGTCAAAATCTGCTTGTGTGGAATAAATAACCTTACTGATGGAAACAAATCCCTTTCCTCTCCGTTTAATCCAGGCTTTTGAAAAGTTTTTTAGTAGTTCAGACATGGAAAACATCATACTGAAATTCACCAGATCACAGGCATTTCCTGTTTGTTTCTGAAGGCTGTAGTTATGATTTGTAAATCAGATAATCACTTAGGTTCCAGCTACTTTTAATTGTGGACTTCTTCATTCCTTTTGCTCCTCTTCATAGGATATTGGAGGTCGGCTCAAGATGGTTCTATGTTTTGGCTGCTGAGGTCCAGGAAGATTTTTAAGGCCTTTAATTCTGACAGTTCATTCCTGCCGTTGATATGAAACAGCCTACATTTGATGAGCTTCAGAAAACACAGAAGAGAAAAGTACATACTTGGATTTTATTTTCTCCAGTAGGCAGTATTGAATAAGACTGAGCTTTGGTTTTTCACTTCCTTGAATAGAAAATTTCCAGGAATATCTGTGCTTCCTTTCTTTCTTTTAAACATTTTAAAAGTTTTTACTGTAAATTGCCCAGCAGGAATGATGGGCACATCATGATTAAAACACCTTATTTTTATGTATACAGCAGACAATCATTTGCAGCAGGCACCGTACATATATATTGTGAAAAACAGGCACACAATAGAAGTTCTTTAACAAAAGAAATGTACTTTTCCAAAAGAGTCATGTACCTGAAATACCATGTAACAAAAATATAGCAGCTAGGCTAAGAACATCAGATCCAGGTCATACAGAACCATGACCAATATTTCAGCATTTCGAGTACAAGAACAAGAAAAGAAGACAATACATAAGCTTCATAATGAAAAACATAACAGAATAAACAGAGAAGATTCTTTTACTGGCAACACTTGGAGCTGAAAGGCAGCTCAAAGGGAGATGGGATGGGTTTTGTGCAGGCCCTCACAGGATTAGGTAGCTCATAGAATGGTCTGTGTTTGAAAAAGTTATGTATAACTGCTGCCCAGGCAGACGGCAGGTCCTGTTTTCAGGCAGCCCTTGCACTGGTTTTCCCACCACTGAAACGAAAAACTAACAATAAACACAAATTCGAGAATCGGGATTTTTTTTTCTAGTAGCATGCCACTCTCCCTCTGATCAGTGTCTTCATGTTAGATTTAACCTCTTATTATCCAATGTGGCCAAACACTTCTTTGCTGCACTCCACTTTTTGCTCTGTTTATCACTACGCCTTAATGGTGCAGAATTATTATTTCTCTGCTTTTTAAATTATGGACTTACAATAATAAAGATGACTGTTCATATTTCTGAGTACTTAGCCAGAATTTTATAGACAGATATTGTATTAGATACTCCCACGATGAGCACAATCAGCTCCATGGCCTTGTGTCCAGCTGGATGCTACAAACTAGACTGGGAGCTCAAGGGAGCATGTAAGCTGTGCAGAGTGAGCTCCCACACAGACCAGAGCTTTGAGATAACAGGGCAGCACAGGTGTACCCAGAGCTGAGGTCCTGTGCAGTCAGAGCCACATTGAAACAACCCTTCTGTTTTCTGCAGATTCTGCATTTGTCACTGTCTTGGCATTTGCAAGAGATTATTAGGATCAGAGGAAGGCTTCTATTGCCCTTTCATTCTGCATGCATGCACAAAAGATAGGGACAGACCCAAGCAGTTCACAAAAATCCAGGCTACAAGGCACTGCTGTGAATCATACATCTAATAACTTCTCTAGTGCATGGGAAATAAAGTCCTACACAAGTGAGCAAGCACAGTTCACCATTTTCATAACTGAGACAGCAAAAAGTTAGGAGATTTTCTGTAATATTGAAAACTTAGTACCACTGATTTAGATGGGTAATTCTGGCACTGGGATCATCATCACTACTTCATGACTCAGTGTTCCTTCTTCGTAACAAAGAAAGGGAAAGACAATGTACAGTATGCACAGGATCAGGTATCAATCTCATGCAGAGCTATGAAATTATGAATGAAATTACATAATTGGATATATATATATTTCATTATGTAATGAAATTATATCGACAAGCTATGCAAATTGTGGTATATTATAAAGTTTATTAAAACCAGAAAGAATGGGGGAAAAAAAGACAAGATTTCTTAAAAAATCTACCATCACTATTACCTAGACAAGACAGCTTTCCTTTAAGCAAAGTCCACCTTTGGCATTTTAGTATAAGTTAGGGTGAAAGCCCCTGAAAATATTAGACATATTATTAAAATCTGCTGGAAAACACAGTAAAATATGACTTAGAAGTAGGGTCATGGGAGAATGTAGCAATAGCAGTTCTTTCATATATATTAAATATTCTCAGCAGGCTAACATTTAGTGGTGTATTCTCAAGTTCCCACAAATCTTCAGAAGGGTGTTTGAAAATTCTTTATTCTGCTATGCAAGCTATGATAGAAAAGAAAAATAACAATAAGAAATGTGTACACAGTCTATGTTTGCGTCTGTGTAATGGTAGATTCCAATGTGGAGTGTGGTGCACGAGAAGAACATGGCTTCATGCCAGATATATGTTCCCTTGGAATTGGGGTTGGCCCGAACATCAAGTCAAAATAACTTGTCCTTTATGTAAGTTGCATTTGTTCTAGCTACAAGTAAAAATGAAACTAAGGGAAGCATTGCTTTCTGAACAAAGTATGTTGGACTCATCTTTATCTATCTCCTCAATAAATTTTTTTTTGGTAAGCTAGGTTGCAAATATTCAAGAATGTCAGATGACCTCAGGCTTCTCTAAAGACATAAATCCTGGGGTAGGCAGTGTCTCATGATTAGAATAAGTAATCACCTGAAAGAACAATGTAAAGTCCATAGAAATCAAAAAGAAATCTATTGACTTCAGGGAATTTTAGATCAGGCTCTGGAAGAACTTGGGGATATAACTGCTCTTGCACATCACTTCATTCATCTGCTCAGCAACTACAACATACCTACACATTTTGTGACAAGTGAGTCTGTCAAGTAACTCCCACGGCATTTTCCCCTTTCATCCTGTAAACTCCTTCATCAGTGATAAGCCTCTGTGCCCTGGCATCCATGTACCAGCTGAAGGGAGGAACCTGTTTGTAAACCAGATGCTTTGACATAGCTGGAACTTGGAAGGGAGGCAGCAGTACTTGGCAAACAAACTTGTAATAAGTGCACTTTGCTTGAAATGTTTATAATTTGTTCTTGAAAAATATGCTGAGAAGATGGGCACTAGACATACTGGTCAACTTTGAAGTTCAAGTTTGAAGGTGGGGATCCTGAATACCTCCCGATGAACATTTGATAAAAAAACCAACATGGAGCTCTATAAAGTAAAGAATGTGCTTGAGGAGAGGGGGCAGGGAATGCTACTAAGTCCCATTGTCATGCCATCTGCAGAGAAATTACCAAGGTGCAGAGAAAGGCAGTTTCATTTATAAAGCAACAGGTTGATACGAAGCCCTCCTAATTTGCTGGTAGATCTTTAATAGGAGGCACACAGGTACACCAAACATCCCTTCCAATCCATGCGAATACCTTCAATTTAGCAACACACTCAAAAATTAGGCAAAGTTGTAAGCAAAAAAGGAGTCTCATTTTTTGCCTCTTGCTCTCTTAAAATTAGCCATATAAAGAAGGAGTTACTTTGCTCAGCTGAGCTGTATGTGATGCCTACTTATGATCCACAAAATGTCATTACCAAGGAAAGATCAGCAGCTAGAGGTCCTCCAGGAGACAGTCTGATCAAGGAGGAAAAAAACCTCAGGTGCTCAAAATGTGAAGACTGACCTGAAGGTTTCTTCCCTTTGACAGTCTCATTGTTCTGCAGACAGAGAAGAACTGCCAGGTTACCCTCCATTCTGCAGGTATGGAGGGTAACCTGAATAATTTTCTGAAATCAGGCTCAGCAAACTTACTGATGTTTGGAATTTGGCTAAATAAAAAGGGGAAAGGGCATAGCACTTCAATAGTTATATCTTTATGAACAAAGAAATTCAGATCAATGTAGATCTCACGCTGGCAGGAAATGCTACCACATGAAGGGAAGTTGAGGGAAGTTCAAAACCCTCAGGAATATTACATCCAGTTCACCTTCTGTCAACTCCATTTCTTTTCCCTCTGTACCTACCTTTCCTGCTTTGCTCTCTTTTAATTGGAGAAGTCCCCTCTTTCCTGTAAGTCTGTAGCAGTTAGTGTGAACCAGAAAGGACAGAGAGACGTGGAGCTTGTATAGCAAGTGACTATCCAGACAGGAGTTACCTCCTCAACAACAAAGGTGGTTGATTGTGCAGGGATATGCCTTTGAAGATGCTGTGAAGCTCTGGAGGCCGGTGGAAGGCAGGAACCTGGCATGAGCAAGGTGAATTGGCTGAGGCTGACTTGGTGGGCAAAGCAATAAAGGAGTCCAGACGGCTGCTCTTGGAAGGTGACAGGATCTGGGGTAGGGCAAGGTTGGAATGCTGGACTGAGGCATGTTAGCTGGACCTTTAAATGAAGTTTCATTAAGGAGAAACAGATTCTTGTACTCCAGGCCTGGTCAGTGTGGCTGAAAGTTGGGGACCTAAAACCCGTTAGAAAATGTAAAGAGCTGAACTGAAGTGACTTGGGAACCACTGCCTTAGAGTCTAAGTCAAAAGATAGGTAAGACGCAAAGAGCCAAGAAAAAGGATACCTAGAGATTAACAATTGCATAAAAAGCAAAATAATAATATCACAAAAAATGTCTGTGTTAAATTAAGCATATGAATAGTTTCAGTGATACCTAGTGGGACTACACGAGTAAAAATAAATACACAAGATAGAAACCTAAAATAGGAAATGGAGCATAAAACTGGGAAGAATGAATACAGGATCGAAAGGGTTGAGATAAAAAGTGGAGAGAGAAAAGAGAAGGGAAACAGTTTTTAAATGAAGCAAATTAGATTAAGGGGAAAAAAAAGACACTTTATCGATTATTTTCCGTTGATGGTTTAAATACACAAAAACATTTAATACTGATAATGCTTTTAAAGGCTCAACTTAGAATATATTAAAGAAAGTATATTCAGCTTCCTTGGATTAGTAAACCAGCAAGATTTGCATTTAAAGTAAGTGTCGAGACCATGCACCCTCTCAGGAAAGGTTAAACCAAACCAGAAAAAATGGCAGGGTCAGGGCCAAGGCAGCTGCCTGCACGCCTGTTATGTCTGTCATTGTTTGTTTTGTCTTTCTGGACTTGAAAGCCCTTCAGGCCTGGAGCACTCCCCATGGGGCCTGGCCAATCTCCACTGCCTTTGGTGGGCACCCAGCAAGGCTTTGTTTGTCCAGCGTTTGGCTCAGGGAAGTCAGGGCCTGGCTGGGACTTGTAAGTTATAGATGTAATAGCAGCAAAATATCATACACAGCCACTGAGACATGGCTGTGTTTGATAATGTCTTCTTCTTCTTCTGGGACTCCGTGCAGCCATGAAGTTGCATCCGTGTAGAGCAAGACAGTTTTGGGTTCTTGACACCATTATGATTGGTATGATTGCAATTTCACCCGGGACAGGTGAAAAGGCAGTTTAAAAGCTGCTTTTAAAAGCACGTATTCATTTTTCTCTCAGTTGTGGTGACAGGAGCTCTGCTGGCACTAGCACCATAGAGCAGCACTCAGAGGAGGAGTGTGTCTGGTCATTCTTTTGGTGGACGCAGATGACTCGCTGTCCTGTTCCCACGAGCCAAGAGCAGGTAATTCAAGGGCAGAGAAGAGCTATAAAAGGTGCTGGAGAAACCCTGCCAACACCCGCACCCTGGCACTGGTAAACACTCCATTCACACCTGACGGAAGGAGCAGTGAAGGCGCCTCGCCCGCGGCACCCTTCAGACAGCTCTTCCCTTCGCTCAAAGACCTGATGACGGGTTGGGGTTAGCATGGCCCGGGGGCGCGACCCGCCAGGCAGCGCAGGGAACGCGCAGAGCGGGGCAGCGCAGGGAACGCGCAGGGCGGGGCAGCGCGGGGAACGCGCAGGGAACGCGCAGAGCGGGGCAGTGCAGGGAACGCGCAGGGAACGCGCAGAGCGGGGCAGCGCAGGGAACGCGCCGGGAACGCGCCGGGAACGCGCCGGGAACGCGCAGGGAACGCGCAGGGAACGCGCAGAGC
>VZRR01013239.1:56293-194456 GCA_013398015.1 Oreocharis arfaki | reverse complement strand
GGGCGCGCGAGCCGCGGGGCAGCGCAGGGAACGCGCAGGGAACGCGCAGGGAACGCGCAGGGAATGCGCAGGGAACGCGCAGGGAACGCGCAGAGCGGGGCAGCGCGGAGCTCTGGTGCCCCCGCGTGGCCGGCGGCGGAGCAGGGCGGGCGAGAGGGCGGGAGCCGCCCGCCCCGCGCCCTTCCGCGGTTAATTACTCCTCACCCTGTTAGCGCCGCCGGGTGCGGGCGCGTCCAGGATGGGCCTGTGCGAGACACACAGGGAAACATTACAGGATACAACAGCACTTAACAGAAAAATTCTTATTTGTTTTTTTTTTTGTTTGGTTTGAATTGTTGCTGTCTGTTTTGTGTGGACTAACGCGGAACCTACAGGGGCGGGGCTCAGCAGCGCCGGCGGAGGCGGTGCGCGGGGTGCCGCTCGGGGCTGGTCGCTGTGCCGCACTTGCGGTCCCGTGCAGTCCCCGGGAATGCGCCGCTCCCTGCGCAGATGATGCCCGGACAGAGGCATGATATCGGGTGGAGGAGGCTCGAGGCAGCCCGTGGTGCCTGCAGTGCAGCAGGCCGAACTCAGCTTCTTTGTCTACTCTTGGTTTGGTTGGTTGGTTGGGGTTTTTTTCCGAAGTATGTATTCTCAGGACATACATTTTAGAGTCATTGGGTACAACATTTCTTTTAACATTGTGCCAGAGATCATGAATTGCTTCTGAAATGTTACAAATCTAGAGAATAAATCTCAAGGTAAATTTTTACTACTGGAATTGGAAGAGTCTTCATGTGTATCAGGTCTGTGACACCTTATTGGGTGTTTCATGTAGAAGCCTTGGACATAACATGGTGTAGTTTGGGCACTTTCTCTCCATTCTGTTCATTGGAGTAAACAGTGTCTGAATAAAGTCTGTCAGAGAAACTAGGAGTAAGCACAGTGCTTGCTGGAACGGTGACCCCTTATTTTATGATGCATTCGCAAAAAGAATAGCAAAATCTTCTCATAGTGCAGCCGTTCACCCACTTGGCCCAGTTTTCCCCCTTTCTTTGTGGCAGTTACCATCTGAGGAGCAGGATCAACCTGCTCTTCACAATTAGGGCATGCAGAAAATCCAGTCGACTGGTAGTTAAAGGACCAGAGGGCCCAGAATACTCTTCATTGCAGACTATTCTTGGACCTTTAGAGTTGAAACTTAAAGTCCGAATTCCTCGTGCTGGAAGCATATTTCAAGTGTTACTCTCTGTGTGCAAATACGTATAATGTTAAGTGTAATTCAAGGTTGCCTTTACTGGACTTTTTAGGCTTTTTTTCTTCTTTTTTTTTTTTTTTTTTTAATTGTAATTTTTCTACTTCTAAGGTATACTTTGTGGCTATGCGCTAAATTTATGTCTGAATTTAAGAAAGCACGCTGCAGTGTTAGAACTAACAGTACGAAGTACTGCTTGAGCATTTGGACAATGCTCTCAGGCACTTTGTGTGATTCTTGGGGTGTCCTGCACAGATGCAGGAGTTGGACTCAATCCTAATGTGTCTCTTCCAACTCAGCATGTTCTATGATTCTATGAAAGTAAAACTTGCTGTGAGTTCCATGATAAATTTCCTCTTTGCCCGGGAAATTCTGATCCCATTGAAGGCAATGGCAGAAATTCTAGTGTTTTCAAGAGTGCAAGAATTTCCTGCTACCTTTTGTTTATATAAAATTGCTCAGAGAGAGTGACAAACATTGCAGAGTTTATAGCTCTTCTTGGAAATAAATTGATCCGAAATCTACAGGTTTTTTATGTGGTCCTGTGTATTATTTCAACTTATGAATCAGCTTTGGGGCTGCAGAAAAAGGCTTTATATGCTTGATCCTAAGGTTAAAGTTAATGTATAGTAGTATAAAGGCCATAAACTATCTAATCTATATATACATCTAGTTCGTGAACAAAGCCACTTTTTCGTAGCAATGGAAAAATGCGTAAGTTTCATACTAGAAAAAAATTCAAACATTGCAAGCCAAGAGAGAAAGAGCCAATACCATGTATTGCCTCCAAGTGGAAGACTAGGACCTGTCACGTTCTGTAATTTAGTGATGACCCATCTTGCATATCTGAACATCTTGCACACTACTTAGAGCTGGCATTAGCTGAGTCACTTGCTGCTTTCAGTTATAACTCCCTCATAGAGAAGGTATATTAGAAAAATCGATAGAGAAATCAATACGTTTTACCCAAGTTATCAGACGTGCTCCGGATGCTTAAGTTGCTAAATAGTATTTGATTCAAATAAAACGGATCTCACATCCTTTCTATTAAACTGGAAGTTGTCATGTATTTCTCTTCTCTCTCTTCTCCTTTACCGGTTGAGAAGCATATGCACTCTGGCACCAATTTATGTGGAATTCCAATGTGGTTTTGAAATAAAATTGATTAGCATTTTCTCTTCTGAAAAACTGTCTTAACATCATACCAAAAATTATGGGAAATTAGATTGTATAGAAAATACTTTTAGTTTATTTCCCAAATAAAGTAGTAATGCAGCATAATGAGGGGTTGCACAAGGGATCTCTAGGAGTACTTAGAAAAAGCAACAGTCAGTGAAGTGGAAAAATGAGGGAACGAAGACTGGATTTCACAGCAAACAGTTTCCATTGGATTTCATCTCTAGATATTACATTGATGTTTTATGTGCATACAATTTATGTTCCATGGGAACACTGTGGAGTAAAATAACAATGCATTGCACATGGATTTAGGCATGCAAGTAACAAAAATGGGAGATAAGTATCAAGAAATTGTGTCCCTAAACCAGCATGTACTTAACTCATTGACAAACAGGAACATCAGGAAAGTATTTTAGGACATACTACATTTTATAGGAAGACAAACAGCTTTTGGTAAAGGTGCTGGTAATGCTCTTATTTTTGGTAATGCCCTTACTCTTCAATTCTCTTGCAATAGCATTAACCTTTAGTGTAAGGCTGATAAGCTTTTTTTTTTTTTGGCAAACTAATTCTTATGGTAGATATATGAAAAAAGGTACATCCAGGGACTGCATGGCTTCATGGTGGTAATGGGGCCAAGTACCTCTTGTATAGGTTAGAATAGCACCCTGGTACCCTGTCAGTGAACTTCCAGTGGAATGGGAATTGCTGTTATTTCCAAAGCTTCATAGCCATGTCACCAAGGAAAACCCACCACTACAATTTGCAAAGAAGATAACCCTTACCGACAGTTCTAAGCAAGTGACCGATGTTTGAAGGAATGGAAGCACTGGCACTATGAAAATCTGGGGAAAGGATGAGGTTATCGTACTGCATGTGCAGTTCCTCCATGCAGTTTAAGTTGCATCTGTTTAACAGACTTGCAAGAGAGCTGAAGAATGACTGTTTACAAGGGCATGTAGTGACAGGACAAGGGGTAATAGCTTTGAACTGAAAGAGAGTAGGTTTAGATTGGATATTAGGAAGAAATTCTTTACTGTGAGGGTGGTGAGACACTGGAACTGGTTGCCCAGACAAGTGGATTCCCCATCCCTGAAAGCATTCAAGACTAGGTTGTATGGGGCTTTGAGCAACCTGGTCTAGTGAAAGGTATACCCTCCCCTGACAGGAATGTTGGAATTAAATGATCTTTAAGATTCATTCCAAATCAAATTGTTAATGATTCTATAAGACACTCGCAGAGTAAGATGTTAGTTAGACTGTTGTTGACGCAGACTGCCAGCATCGCCCAGTGTCTTGTTTCAGACACAGTCAATGCACAAAAGGATTTAATCTTCCATCTCAGTCTCTTGTGCTAGTCTTGTGTCACTTGCCTCTATGAAGAAGACTGATATAAGGCACAACTTGGGATAGCAGGATGCTACTAATACACTAGACCCAACCAGAACCTCAGAAAGATTGACCTAGCATCCCCCCTTCGGACCCATTGCCAACCAACCTTCTGCCTCTGAAAATATCTCATTTTGAGCTGAGTATCACTGCTGAGCGGACTGAAAAGCATGATTGCACATGCTTTAATTAAAGGTCACAGGTCTGACAGGCTGTGACGTTATCTAATATATAGCTTTTCCTTTAGAGTTGCAGATCATCATTTGTACATTTTCTGAGTTCTGAGCACTGCTCTCAGTTCACTGACTCACACCATTGATGTGATGGATCCAAAGAAGTGATGAAACTTTGTGAGAATGCAGTAGCTCAGCTCCTGCTTGTGCCAGGTCACTGCCACTCCTCTTTTTTTTCAAATTTCCTCCTGACTGAACCAGGTTTTTGAGAGGCAGCTGGAGTCTGTGATAAGCCAGAGTGAGCAATCTCTCTGATTCGGGAATAAAGAGGCTTTATGCCAGAGCCTATCTCTCTTCACCCCTTTGTCTGTCTTCTCCCCATTGAAAAAGTGGCCCTGTCCCTTCCACGTGCTCAGAGTGGTGACTTCATCTGTATAAAACCTTGTTTTTCAGAAGTCCTGTTGGTTCCCACAATTCCCCTTACAGTTGTGTCACAACTGCAAAATATTAAAAAAAATAGGAAAAAAAAGTAGAAGCTTGTGGAGCCTTCCAAATCCAGGTCCAAGTCCAAAACAAAGAGAATTCTCAAAGATAGTAATTCAAAGACACAGAAGAAAGAGGAAGGGCTCTTCCCCTTCTCAGGGCCTCTTTCGGGGCAGGTAGCTGCCAGAGAAAGGATGCAGGGCTGGAGTCCTGCCATGGCACAGGAAAATGCCACAAAAGGCCAGAAAGATGCTAAGTCAGATGATGAGATAAAATACAGGAAAACTTTAGTGAGGAACATGTACCCACATGATGCTGTTGTCTTCTGCATCTCTCCACCATCCCTTGACCCTCACTGGCTCCCATTCTACAAATTTGGAAGCATTTCTTTTGTTATCAGCCTTCAAGTACACATGCTGTTCTTACTTCTCTTTCCCTTGTAATATGTGTCCCTTTGACTCTTCCAATCAATCAGTGTCATTTGAGGCTGTTAAAGGATTCTGGCCTGATCTGAAATACCTCTAAGAGGTTGGGATAATAAATAACTGTTAGATGATCTGCACTGAACCAAGGCTAACATTTGGAATTCTTCTTTTATTCAAAAATGTGGTGTTGGTGCTTTTAGGAACATGGAGATGGTTTGCTTCACTTGTCAAATTAAGATTTGTCAAAAAGCCAGGTATATTTAATATGTTGGATAAATTTCTGCCACTTGGTTAAGAAAATAAACAGTGCAACAACAGGTATAAAACCTCTGCATTTAGTCTGTCTCTCTTCTAAGTCACAGAATATGAAAGTTCATAAAAGTGTATTTTGAAGCTATTGTCTTCACTCATATAGCCACAGAAGGCCATATTTTATGTCAATACTGGCTTGCACTCTTCAGTAAATCCTGGACACCATTATTTCACAATAGGTGCACATAGGTAATTTGCCTGGAAGAGTCAATCACTGATGTGCAAAAGTCTTAGGTATTTTCTTAAGATGCTACAGAGAAGTTTACCATTCTGCAGACGAAAGAGTAGTTATGTTTTCAGAGTAGTTGCTGTTTTCTGGAAAAAAGTTACTTTTAAAAAAATTCTGCTTTCCAGTAGAATTAAAATTTTGTTTCTTTTTTCAGTATTTGTCTCTTGTAGGGTACTATTGAAATCACAGCATAAATTCACAGTAGTATCCACTGGCCACGATGGGCATATTTCTTCCTTGGTGTTTCAAGTGACAGTGTTCTATTGAAGCACAGTTAGAAGAATTAGCCGTTCCAGTTGCTTTTCATGTGCATACATTGAACTGCCATTCTAGGAAACAATTCACTGGCATGTTGGATGCTGGAAAGTTGCTTTTGCTTTTTTTGCTAATAGATTATTAAATCCAGAGGTTTAGCCAGCACCTTGTTTTTCTTCCAGCAGAGTTTAATTCATCTGTTCTCGCTCTATATGAATAGATGTCTTCTGGTCACTGAAACGTAGGACTTTGCTTTCACATTCATTCCCCATACTAATTATTTGAAATGTTTGATAACCCAAATGTACAAAATGTCGTTGGTCTCTGTGTAGTTTGTCAGATTACACATTGGTGGTGGATTTTAAAAAAGCATTTGGGCATGTTCTGAGTCTGCAAAACCATGTCTTTATTCACTGTTACCCATTGCTCCTGTTTTCTACTGCCTTTCACTGTCATTTACGTTGGCACAGAAGTTACAGCTGACTTCCATAAGTTAAGAATCAGGCTATTAAGGAAAAAAATAAACCAAATATGTATTTGACAAATGAAATTTCAGTTTGTATTCTCAGAGTTGTCATGACCAAAGTAGTTTTTGTTGCCTTTTTTTTTTTAATTTCTATTGTTTTCTTAACAAGCTACAGTGCTACTAACACTCAAACATTCAGAAGTCAGGTGCCTAGAAGATCAAAATATTGTCGTGAATGCTGTCCATTTTGACTATATTCTGAAACAAAGAGAAAGGAAAATTGGAGAAAGGAGGAGTGACAGTCTGTCTTTGTGAGTGTGTTTATGAAACCCATTTGAGAGGCAGAGGAAGATCTCTTACCTGGCCCCTGACCTACCATGTATTTGGAGTGAATAGAGAAGGATGTCCTGCAGCAGGGACTGCATTTTCAGACATCCCTCTTTGCAAGAAGCTGCCCTTTTCTGGGCTGTAGGAAAATACCATATCTAGTTTAGCTTTTACTGACTGTGTATTCCTAAGCTTTGCAGAGGGAACAGCTTCTGCAGGAAGATCAGTGTGCATGGGAAATATCCCATGACGTCTTGGTGGGTGGTGCATCTTCCGCTAAACTGAGGTTTAAATCTTTTGGATATAGTAGAAATACAGCTAAATGCTTTGAAATTGGTGGAAAACAAATTTTGATTTTTAGTTTAAATAAATGCACACCAAAAAAAGCAGTATTTTTTCATCTTACCTTAAGGTACCACAGGTTTACTGAAGTCTTTATGTCTCTATGCTTGTGATGCACAGTAGTCATCAAGCTGGCTGCTGAATTATTTCCTTATAAGACCATTTAACTTCAAAACTTCATATTATACAGGTCACATGCTCTGGTGATATTCAGAAGGGAATTGTCATTTTTAGACAACTAATATCAGTCATTCTTCTATCTATATTTGGATTGCAGGCTCAGGAAAGTGTGATGGCAGTTATTAACTGCTCTCAAGAAATCCACTTGCAAGATGGATTTATTTCTTGATTAATGATGGAGATTATTCAAGTATTAATTCCAGTTTTTTATATCGCAAACTTGATATCATCCTTGTTCTCTCCACCCTTAAAATTACTATGATTACTCTAATTGTTAGAAAGCTATTATTTGATTCCGATTTGCAAAGTAATTATCAGCTAGTAGCACATCTGCCATTTCTCACTAGATTTTGGTATGTATTGTTGTATCTCAATTAACAAAAGATCTACTAACTGAAGCATTGCTGTATGAATTCTCGTAAGGCTTTCAAGCATGACATAAATTTTGTCCTGATTGATTCTGACTCTTACTGTGTGCTCTTTCATTTGTTGCTTTGCACTTCAGAATTGTCTGTGAACCTGGTGCTTGATGTTTTAAACAATGATTTCTTCGTCTGCAGCAATCAGATGTACATCTCGAGGTTTTAACCAATGGAGTATCCTTTATGACATTATTTCTACTTATGCTTTATGAGTTGTATTCTCATTACCTTTTTTCTTTGATTGTGTCACAGAGATTAAACAGAATTACAGTTTTTAATCTAATCTTTGAGTTAGTACTATTAAGATAATGGGATAATTATCTGTACGTATCTAGCTTTTCTGCTGTGATTATGAGGAGCAGTGAAGGCAGAAAACATACCAGCCATTAATACTGGAGCATCATTGATGTGCTTTTTACACCTGCTGTACCTCCTATATAGATTTTTCAAGTTGTTGCAAAGTTATACCATTTAGAGATGAGATTTTGAGCACTCATAAATATGCACAAGTGCTTGTGTGTACACCCAAACACATACACATACTTCGAATGTCTGGAAACGTTTCTGTATTAGATAAACAACCTCAACAGCCTAGTATTGAGCTGCTTAAAATGTGTCTTGTACTGAAAATACGCTTAGTTCCGTTCATGTACAGCATTGCTTGGTTGACACTGTAAACTCTTCTGGATTACCAAATTCAGTTGACATATGTTTTCTGTAAAAACACTGTCATGACCATTTTTAGAAACAGTTATTGAGTCAAGTTTACTATAGGTTGAGCTAAGAAATCTGTTAGGCACACAGGAAAATTAGTACAGTATGGTATTATGATAGAAATAAAGTCTGCAAGCCTGAGTTTTACTTACTTTATGGTCTGTTGCTTCCAATTAAATTAGTTCTTTTTTTCATGGCTGTTGGTAGAATCAGAATCAGTAGCTATAGCTTCTTTGTACATCATTCATTCAGAAGTTAAAGTCTTTTTCCAGTGTGTTGACATAAGCTTCATTTTGTCAGTGATGAGCTGGGAATATTGGGATCCAGGGTCCTTCTCTGACAGTGTTAGCTGAGCCATACATAAGAAGGTAACAGAGTAGGGCCACAGGAAAACTTGAAGTGGGAAATTCAGACTGGAACTGGAAGACAGCAAAGGAAAACAGACACAGAAAGACACAGTAAATGCTGAAGGAGCACAAGGACAATGAAAAGGTGAAATAATTAATGCTGATGACCAGATCCTCAGTTGTACTGGGAACAGATAAGACACAGAGGAGTCAGTCATGGGCATCATATCTAATGTCCTATTAAACATGGTGTAAATACAGAATAAAAGAGTTTTAAAGGTCTCAGGAGAGTCTGACCTCCTACTTTTGTCAGTCACATCATCCATGCCAGCATATCATAGGGGCAAGGTGGTCTATGGTTGCTATGGTGGCTTTCAACCACTTCAGTAGGCTCTCCCAGGACATTTCTCACATGCTGGGATGCACCTGGTCACGAGTTGGTATTGGCAGAGAGGTTCAAAACTTGGTCTGTGGTACAAAAATTGTGTAGTTTGACTCATGTCTGCATGATCCATTTGGCATGACACTACCCTTTACACAGAAAGAATTAAACTGTAAGTGATTATTGCTATTTCATGTATAATGTGGATCAGGAACATTTTTGATGTTTTTGTCGTATTTTTAACATACACAGATCAGATTATACCAACCTGGGAAGGTCCTAATTAAAATTACACTTCAAAGAAATTAAAAGAATTAGCTACAGGAGGGCACATTTGAATCAATCAACCATGTCTGTGTCTTGTATTGATCCTGAATCATTTCTGTGTGATTGGGACATTTTCATTTTCATAATCTCATTTCTGATTACATCAACTCTCAAAGAAGCTTTGAGTGTTTCCCTTTTTTTCTTTTTTTCCCTCACGGTGTCACTACAGGCCAAACCTGACAAATCCTTTATGCATCCATGTACATGAGCCTCAGCACAACGGATGAGGAATTTCTGTTCTGCTGCCTCCAAAGGTTGTCTTCCAGAACCTGTTCAGGGAGTACAAGAAATAGATAACTGTTGGGTGAGCATAAGTCAGTGTGCATAAGTTTGAGTGGCTAGAGGGCTTGTAGGCTTCTCTTTCTACAAAGCTTTCATTTGTGCCCCTGGACAGCAGTTATTTTCAATATGAAAGAGGACAAGTCTCAGAGTCGGAAGTCTTGCTGGGCAGCAAATGTATGAGAAATTAAACTGTGTACTAACTTTCTGTGCTTAGCAGGCAGAGCTATCTTATTGAAGTTTTAGAATAAGTATGTGTATAAACTGGTGAAGGTCAACTGCAAAGTCAGTGTTATTATCTGGCTTTAAATTGTTACCAATATAATGTTACCTGAATAAAATGTTCTCATGTTCAGGCCCAGTTCTCTTACTGCTCCTCATTAAGGCATAGTTTAGTGAAAGTTTTAGCAAATATATGGTTCAAAATTTTATTTAGTGCAAAATGAAGATGAAAGCAATTTTTTTTTGTGAGAGCGTACATGACCTCCATCCCAGCTATTTATGTCATACACTGGCATTGCATCTGTGGACTCCTAAAGTAGATCTGCTGTAAAAAGATGACTTCTGTCTTATTTATGGATATAACATAGGATATGTTATGTCAAAATGCCAAAATTCTGACTTCCTGATATTTTTATCAGCCCCAGTAATACATTTCAGCTGGAAAATGCTGAAGCTGTCAATGTGCAGTTTTTAGATATTGTGTTCTTGTTGGACTTTTTGTAATTCGGCATCTGTAGCTGTTGGTTTTGCTTCTAATGGAGTCTCTTACACCATAAGTACCGCTTCATAAATTCCTGTACAAGCATGTAATTAATCTGTTTAATTTTCAAGAACATTTCTGTCTTCTCATTAAATGGTAATTTCCTGTATCAGAAATCTAATGTCCTCTCTAATCGGAGGATTATATTTCAAGATCAGATTTTTTTTTTCTCCATGGTAAATGTATTTGGGGGTTTAGAATTCACATAAAATACACAACTCGATTTTTTTATTATTGCTTTGAAATTTTTACTTCAAGTTGTTTGCAAATTAGTACTTTGATGTCTTCGTCCCAAAATGACATACTAACCCTACTCCTTCAGCTGAAATGAAAAATACACTATTATGATTGCACTGCCAAGCTTTCAGAGGCTAAGGAAGGGGAAAAATGGCATCTTGTCTAAATACTGTATTCATAACTTGGCCCTTACCTCAGTTGAAGGCATTAAAATATTGCTTGTAGTTGTATGAAAAAATCTGGTGTTTTGCCATATTTCATATCCAAGGTGGACCTCTTTTCCATATTTATTAAAATCATGCAATGAGGAAATGATGGGTGTTGTTTGTTCAATAACTTCAAACTCTGTTGAGGTTTACAGGAAGAAATAGTGTTTTCTATATTACGGCAGTTGCAGCTTGGCTTGGAGATATGGATTTGCCTCTTTCATCTGCTGCAGGACAAGTTATCAAAATTGAGCTTACCAAGATGGTCACTTGTTTCCATGTTGTTTTGTGTCTTGGAAAGATTCTGAGCACTCAGAGCTGAAACCCAGAGCAATGGGAGCTCAGCTGCTGGGCTTTGAGAACAGCAAGTGCTACACAGGGATGTCACAAACCTGATGTCCAAAGTGAATGTGTACATTTGACCTCAGACTTTTAGGTCTGTGCTTCAAGATGTTCCTCATCTCTCAGGTTATTTTGAAAGTAAATTATATTATGGCTTTGAAGGATAATAATATAGTAGTGATTGGGTAATTTTGTCTTCAGAGCAGTGTTTGAACTATGCTCAGTTAGAAAGCAATGAATACCTGCTGAATGATGAGGACGAAATAAATAGTTGTTTATTACTTGAAAAGAATCCTCCTCCAATGTGTCATGCAGGTGCTGTACAGACAAACAAAAAGTTAAAACACATTGAATAAAACAAGAAACATAAGAAAGCATACTGACAGCTACATAATCAAAGTGGAAATACCTAAGATGGGAGTTCTCATTCTATGGTATGTGTATCACTAGTGGTATGATAACTATTTCAAAGTGGTCTTCAAATAAAATCTGAGCATCTGAGCAGAAGAATGTCTCCTCCTTCATATGAGTTCCTGTTTTGCATTCCCACAGGAAACTGGAACGAAGATCTGGAAGCGTGCCTAGGGACTGGTACATGCTGCATTTCCACTGTCGTCACTAATCTGGTAAAATACAATTCTTTTTCCTGAGTAAACTAAAATGGTTGCTTCAGGCTTAAAGGATAACCTGGTAAGTGATAGGTCGCATTAGCTCAAGCAGAGTGTCATGTTATACACTTTAATACCCTTCTCCAACTCTTACTTAGCAGGGAAGATGAAGTCAAATGACATTGTGTCATTCTAGGAATATCCTCAGGTGTACTTCACAAGCTTTGCCAAGTAAGCCCAGTAAGAATAAACAGGAGTAACTTATTCTCTTGTGTAATTTTAAAGTCACTTGCTGACAGCTAAAGAACTATGAATTTTTAATTTTATCCAATACATAAACTATAGCAGGCAGAGACTTTTCCCACGTACTACTCATCAAACCTGCCCTGACTCTTACCCCTAGCTCTCATTCTCCTCTGGTTATAATTGCCTGGCATTCACAATTTGTGTTCCTTAGGCTTCTCACAACATGTTGTGAGAACATGATCTCACAGACATGATCAACATGTCTGAGCTCCTTGTCCCCACTCCAGTTATCTCTGTTTCCTCTAGCCAGTCTCCCCATCTGACCAGTCCTTTCATCCCGCCTTCCCCACCTCTGTCCAGTTCTCTTTGTCCACATGCAAGGGCATTTCATGACTGAGGCATCGCACTGCCTTCATCTGCATTTTCTGTGAGCAAGTGTTTCAAAGGAAGTTCTTCTAGTTTTATAATTTAGCGTGGCTGGGTTTTTCACAGTAGTGCTTGTTATACTTCCCGATGTGAAACTTCGAAAGTTTCTGCTACCAGGAGGTTGCTGGATCAATACATACATTTTAGAAATGTATTTAAGTGAGCACTTTATATCATCATATACTCTGTAGCTATGTACATACGTATGACTATGTAAACTAAAAATATAGATACAAGCTTAAGCAATAGGTGAAAATATCCAAAAAATTAAAATTTCTTAAATGGATTTTACCTAGTTAATGAGTAAACTCATAATTAGTTTTATTGCCTTTAAGTAATCATTTAAGTAGGTTAATTGATTTGTGGCCATGCATTTAAAAAGAGGATTTGAACTTAAAACATATTTTAGATAATATTGCAATTCTATTTCACTTGGAATATTTATTAATCTGAACAATTATTCAAACAAGAACAAGTGTCCAACTTAAGTGTTAAAGATACATAAATGTACAGAGATTTTTTGGATTAATAAAATGCATCAGAATTAATAGTGCCAAGTGAGTACTAACCAATGTATAATATTAAATGTGTAGAAGAATAATTCAGTATTGTCAGCAGCATGGGAGGTGACAAGTAGCATTTCAAAGACATTCTTAAATGAAAAAGGAAAACTGTATTAATCCTTCCTATTCAATATAATGTGAAAGTAAATATATATAGTTTGAATATATAGTTATAAATACACATACATGTATATTAATTCTAATTCAATAGAGCAGTAGTATACAGTAATATGATTAATACGGAACAATTTAAAAATCATTTCATTGGGCAGTCAGTGTGAATGGATTTACTTTTATACTAAAGTAATCTATGCATGGCCATTGACTAGCAGATTTATTAAAAATTCATTGTTATGGTTTCAGAGCTAATACACTTAGGTAATAATCATGGATAATCACTGGCTTATATAAGTAAGCAAGCTCTTCTCCTGTCGTTAAACATACACAAAAGTTCAAAACTACAACACATACATATATCTTGACAGAGTCCCAAGTTCCCTGTGAAGTTACTGCATTTCAAATACTTTCTAGTACTTACAGATGTGTCTGAATACTTCACTTTAGTGCTGTTTTTGAGAAAAGAATAAAAGGGAATTAGGGAAACCTGGTTGAATATTTAGGAAAATATTCTGCTGCATAACTGAAGTGGCAGGAGATCCATAAAACCAGTCCACAGAAGTGCTGTGTGGTTTATCAGTCTGTAGCTGAGGTGAAAACTTCCCCATGATTAAATCACTGTTTACATTCCACTTTTGGTATTCATGCGCAAACTGTAGTCTGTCAGCATACAGAAGTTTCCACAGGGGGTCCAGAAAATAATGTGTTTGGTAAAGCCAGCTTGGTGCTGGGCAGGAAGAATAGTGTCTGCATGGCATGAAATAATTCACAGGAAGGCAGTGCTCTACCTGCTTTTGGTGCCTTCGCTTTCGTGACCTCCGATGTTGCCTGAAGTCCCCGTGAACAAAGTCATTTAAGTTTGATGGGTGAATACTCCAGTAGTTTCCTTTGCCATCCTCGCATCTTCCCACCTTGATGAAACAATCATTTAGTGAGAGGTTGTGCCTTACGCTGTTTCTCCAACCTCGACCTTTGTTCCTGTAAAAAGGAAAATTATCTTCAATATATTTGTAGATAGCAGCTAAATTCAGTTTGTTTGTGGGGGATGAAAGTATCGCTTTTGCAATCAAAGCTATGTATGACAGAGGTGGTTTATCCAGAAATCTTCCTTCATCCCCAGTCACCGGAAGACCCTTTTTAGCATGTATGTGAGAGCTGGGAATTCGGGGTGTAATCCCTTGAGCCAGTTTTCCTTCTTCTTCTTCTCCTACTGTACAGATGTCTAGACTTCCTTCATTGTTTTCAGAAGAGTCTTCACTCATTATAGCAGCCTGAAACCCAGCATTTATTTTAAGCGATATTTTACTGCAAGTGGCCAGTTGAATTATTGGTCCACTGAATATAACCAGCAGGAGAAATGAAAGTTGGACTTTAAATGTGCTGCTCTCATGTACCCAGGTTTCTATTTTATACTCTGTTAAGTCAACATCCTTAACAATGAAAACTGAACTGCCTGTTTACAAAAGTCAAGGTGCAAGTCCTAGCTGAATGAAAAAAACCCCAAAATAATCATACTATGTTAAGTATGAAGATAAACAGACCATGACGTTAGCCTCTCACTTCATTATAATCTGAGAAAACACCCTTCAGTGTTCCCCATTGAAACATAATGATTTATGAGAAATTTATAGTGCCTAGATATAGTTGCGAAAGGGTTAGACTCTCCAGTGATATGCAGAACAAACTGAAACCAACATGTTTGTTCCTGTGTTCTACACTTAGTTAAACACGTAGTATTTAGTACAATAAACGTTTGTTTTACCTGCAAATAGAAAGTACTGTGTGAAAGGAAACTACCTATCAAATTTTATAGCTGCAGTGTAGCTATTCTTGGTGAAATTGAATTAAACCAAAAGAAACCCCCAAACACAAATTGCTCCTTGTTTTTTCTTTTTAACTCTCTGATAGCAGCTATCTTTCATGCTAAGTATGCAAGTGACCAGTTCTACCAACCTAAGAAACCACTTGAGGGAGCAATTACCACTCAGAGTCAGAGAGTTCTGTGCTGTCACCCTCAAAGCACAAACTGTCCCTTGAATTTTGACATGGCCCTCAGCCTCCTGAGGTCTGTCACTGTTAAGGAAAACACAGTCATCTCATCATGGAAAAGGCTGCCCTGAGAAGTTGTGGATACTCCATCCCCTTGAGTGTTCAAGGCCAGGTTGGACTGGGCTTTGAGCACCCTGGTCTGGTGGAAGGTGTCCCTGCTCATGACAGTGCGGTTGGAACCCCAAACCTCTCTAGGATTCAGTGATTCTATGAGCTCATGAGATTAGTCTAGGAAGGTTATTAAATATGTTGAAACATGTTCTAAAGTAAAATAAAACAACATGGTAGAAGCTTTGAAAGAGGATGTATTTTCTTCTTTTGGGCCACTTTTGATGTTCAAAATATTTATTCACAAATGAGGTCTGTGTTTTGAGGCATCAACAATGGCATCAAAGATTTAACTTTACAAGGCTGAAGTTGATGCTGTTTTTCAGGCTTGTATGCTTTATGAAAATAACCCTTGGTTGCTCCCTTCAGATTCTAGTTCTGTCAAAGAGAGAGGGACATTAGTGTATCCATTAAAATGATCCCTTTCCTCCTGACTTTGAAGTCCATATCCTGACTGATCGTCTTGATTGGGCACTTGTAAGCTTTGTCTCAGGGTTTCAAATTAAACAACTAGTGTTTCAGTTGGTAGCCTGATGTTTTTAGATTAGAAAACAAGACTCATAATGCAACACTGTAGGTCACATGGATTATCTAATATTTCTGTGGAATTGCCACCCACTTGCTTGCAAGATTTAATAGAACACTTTTCCACTAATCATTGTGAATGGGATATACATGGTATTTTAACAGCCTTGGCTGTTCAAAATTCCTAGTGGTGACATGATGAGCTGTTTAACTGTTTTTTCTTGGTCTTCAGTCTCAGCAATCACTTCTTTTGAAGGCATTCATTTGACCTGCTCTATCCCTGCTAGAAACTGTCTGCCTGGAACATCCTAAGCTGCCGTCATCTTTCTGTTGCTGGTAGTTCTTCATAACCTTCTGATGACTAATTTACCCAGTTTGTTCTCCTCTTCTCTTATTTGCAGCTGAATGGTTGCCAGATCATAGCAGAAATTATTCAGATAATCTCTGAAGTGTGTGACCTGGCATGTTGGACTATTTATGACAATCATGCCATTTCTCTTCCTGCAACTTCAAGCAGGTTATACCTAAAGAGGTTCCTACAATAATAATAATACTACAAAAAACTTGATTTCAATTCAGAATACCAATTTCTCTACATTAGGTTATTTCTACTGAAATTTGTGTTTTTATGGAACAGTGCAGTTGTAGACTGGAGAACAAATGCTGCTCACTGTGACAAAGACCATGTGTTCCTTTCCCCACATCTCCAAGAAAGAAACACAGAATCAACCACATGTTCTGTTATTTTAGTAGTGACTTTGTAAATTGGATGATTTTAAAGAAGGACAGGGCACAGAACACAGATTTTGAGTGCCTACAAATAACCAAATTAAATTAAGAATAAGGAAAACAATCTTATTACAGCTCCCAATTTTAAGGACAGGTTTTCAGAAACTGAGGAGACTGAAGTTATTAAAAAGCAGCCAGTCTGAAGAATTAGAAATTTAAATGCAGTAAATGCCCCAAACTCAAAAGCATGATACTTGAACTCAAATTCTAAATAAGAAAAAAAATGGTGTTGAAAGAACTCCGTATCTGAACAGATGAACTGTTCTTTCAGTAAGTAAAGAAAGATTCTACAGGGAATTAAAGATAAAAAGGTGAGCAAAAAAACCCCTAAATTTGGAAAAATGAAAGTCCTGATCTCCAAGACAATGATTTCTGTTTTTCAGATATGCCATCAAGGAAAATATTAATCCCATGCTTCTGGGTGTCATACTTGCTTCTTCTTTCTCCACATTATTTCTGGAGTTAGCTTTTATTTTCCTCTGAGTCTTATCATTAATGATGAAAATTCCTCTCTTTGCCCAAAACAAGATTCCTTCTAAAAAAGTTCCATGTTTTATCCTTATTCTTTGTGGCAACACTCTTATCACTGTCTGAAATGTCTGCAAGGCTCTTCCATTAGAGGAACAACCTTCACTGGCTCAATGTCCAGTTTTATCTGAAAAGAGGAATGAGAGACAAGGAAAGCACACTGTGTATTCTTACTATGCAGACTTCTTCCAACCCAGGGAAGCAGATTCCTCTTCAAATGTCTGCACA
This sequence comes from Oreocharis arfaki, assembly GCA_013398015.1. Taxonomy (NCBI): domain Eukaryota; kingdom Metazoa; phylum Chordata; class Aves; order Passeriformes; family Paramythiidae; genus Oreocharis; species Oreocharis arfaki. The sequence goes on along the minus strand of VZRR01013239.1, from coordinate 177,256 downwards.
CACCTTATTAATGCATCATTTTTGTCACCACATTCTCTACAAAGCTGCTAAAACATTGCATGGTTGGAAATCTGAGATTTCCCACAAAGCACCATAAAAAGAAGGGACTGGCTTTATCAGCCAGACTAGTTAAATAGTTTATCCTTTAAATTTGTGAATAAATGATGTATTCTTGAAAAGATGAATGAGGATAATAGAACGTTTGGAAATTCTGTTCCAATAATGTAATCTATTCTGAATTTTCACTGTACAAGGATTGTTTTTTTCCTCTGTCTTTAGTTTAGGTTAAATAGGGTTTTTTCAGTGTCTTAGCTTTGAATCCAGGCTATCCCCTTACAATAATTCTAATGTTTCTTTTTCTATATATTTACAAAGCCTGCAATTTTTCTGCTTGGTACTGTGAAAACAAGCACATGTTTTAGGGAGTGGTCTGGTTTCTACTTTGGGTCACAAAGTAGACCAGTTGCAGTCATAGGACAGAGTTTTTTTAAAGAGTCTGACAGTGCATACAATCTGTAATGAAGAGCAGAAAACAATTGAAGGCAGCCTTTGTCCTCACTCAGCCTTTATTGCTGATATTTAACTACAGTCATATGGAATTTAGAAAGAAAATACTGTGTAAGTGTAATACTGTCTTTTCTTACTTAGCTCTACATACTTTCAGAATTAATTGCTGTTTTAAAATACCTCTCAAAATATGCCATCAATGTTTCTTTCTAAAGTATATAACCTTTAAAATATTTCTTCTGCCTGTGGTTCAGCACTTTTGACCATTCAACAGTCAGCTAGAACAGAGTTCTCTGCAAGAAGAAAATGTATTTATGCCTTATCCTAATAGATTTATTTAATAGCAGTGCAGAAAGTAATACATCTCATGCCATTTGCTGAAGAAGTTCAGTTTTCTAGGGCACTGGGGAATACACTGTTAGGAAGCCAAGTGGAACCAGATTTTATATTGCTCATCTTTAGTCCATGCTTAAGATGTAATTGTTTTCCACTTGATGCAGTAAGGTATAGCCTCTTTTCTTCCAGTTAAGGCAAAGAAAGATCAGCTGGTCAGTGCTCATAATAGATATGACAAAAACATTTGACTGTAGTTTTTTGTTGCTCTGTTGTGTGTTTATTTAGGTCCAAATCCTGCTAATTCTGTAATGTTCTTTCCCTCTAATGTTTACTATGCTGTACAGTAGAGAGGCTAGCCCATACAGAGTGGTCTTATTTTCTACACATTCTTAACTCTACCTGTTGTTTCCACTGTTACTTAAACAGTGTTTAAGGACACCTGGGAACTATTTGTCTTGATTCAACCTTTGGTTTTGATGTGTTCAAAACCATTAAGGAATGTGGCTTCAGCAAAGAAGTCATTAAAGAAGTTGTCCCATTAAAATGTTCTAAAATGACCTGTTGCTGTTCTACTTTGAAAGGAAATAGTTACTCTGTTGTCTGATTTGAGTATTTTAGGACACCATTTCGAAAGATGCAGAGAACAAATTACATTATTTTTCATTATATTATTTTCACAGTGTTAATGCAGTCCTTATATGTATATCTATGCTTGATTTGGTGTAACTCTATACACATTTTTGATAAAATATGTGGACACTTATGGAAAGTTTAACTCAGTGCAAACTGTTCAAACAAGAACTAAATAAAATGGAGAACAGACATAAACCTCTTCCCATCTGCACTGAAGAAGATGAAGCTTGTGTATAGGACATTCTTTTCAACAAGTGTGGTCTCCCTCTGTCCCCAGTTGTGCATGTTGGTCTTCCTCCTTATAACCATTGGTATTTCTTTCTTGTACAAAAGCAGAATCTTTTCCCTCTTTCATATTACTTATTATACAATATTTTTCTGTTTCCTATTTTAACCGCCCTTACTAAGTACACACTCTTTTTCCATCTGGATAATGGCACAACACTGAAGACTTTGTCAATCAGTGGTAGCACTTAGCCTAAAGTAAGAAATACACCTTTGTTTCCCATTTACCGTGTTTATTTACACCCAGGACAGAAGTAAAGGATTTGAACTGAATGGAAAGATGGATAGAGAGGTACAGAATAATATCCATTAATTAATGTCACTGACAGTACTTGATTTAAACAAAAATATGTCTTTGAATATGTCTTTGTTTTCAGAACATTCTGCAACCTATCCTTCCTTCCTAAGTAGTCCTTGTCACAGCATGATGGAATACAGTGATTTGTTTGTTATCTTGGGCATAATATCTAGTGTAATAGCTGCTGAAGCCAATGGAAAGGGTTCTCCCTGGCTGAATTAGTGCTGGACTGGGCCAAGACAAATCACTATTTGGTTTCAGCAAGCATTAAGAAAAGAAAAATTACAACAAAAATAATCAATAAATCGAACCCCTCTTTAACCAGTTTTTAACTTATTTTCATGCAGTCTAGAGACAATACTGGTCTCCATGAGTTTTCTTTTTCTGCTCTTCTCCTTCAATTTTCAACTAGAAATGAATCCATTCTCAAAGCCTGCCTTGGTCCAAGATGCACCCAAGCACAGTAGGTTGGCAGCCCTCCTCTTGCCCACACCTCTAGCCTCCATGTCCCACCATGGTTAATCGGGAAAGTTACCTTCTCATTTGCATCTGTCTGTGTAGCTTTTTGTAAGAAATACACAGAATGCAAAAGAGGAAACAGATTTTCACGGAAACAGGTGTAACCAATAAATTGTCATAAATAAATTCTCCTTTTTTGCATAACTACTACAGTAATATTTTCTTAGATTATGTTGACAGAAGAAATTGACTTCCCACTAGAGTAAGAACTCTAATTTTCCAGATTGTGCCTAATTCACACAGTACAAAGTCAAAATGTGCATGTGGCAAATCAACTCTGAAGCTCTGTTTAGAGCCATAGGTGGGAGCAGGTAGACGTGGTGCTTCTTGGGTCCCGCTGAGAAAGACTTCGGGCGCTTCTGTGGGGGAAGTTCTGGAGACCTCACTCCTTTCTTCTTCCAGTCATGAATATTACTGGATAGCACTACCATCTGTATTTAAACAAGAAGTCTTGAATGTTTTTACAATTGACCCTTGTTAAAAAAGTACAGCATTGTAAAGCACTAGCTCAAAGTCAGTAACATCCCTGGAGTGTAGCAGTTATGCAGTTTATGGTAGAAAGCTATTTTTAAAATCTGTTTTGATATGCCATTGTCTCTAAGTATGATCAGGGAATTAGGAATGTTTTTCCAATAGCAGGTGGGATGGCTATTGAAGGGTTTTGATGGAGCATTGGTAAGACCTGGAGGTGTTCCGATGGTGTGGGGCAGGGATGCTTCATTGGAAAAGATGATTTGTAGTAAGATGCATTATTGTCTGGAAATAGACATACCCGGAAGAGCTTTAAAGTTACCACTGAGACTATAACAACAGAGGGAAGGATTCGAAGTGTCCTGAACCTGTACTGAAATCTGTGGTGGTGTTACTAATGATGTCAGTCTCTGGCATGGTTAATTTCAAGGTAGTCTTGCTATATATCTTAACTTGTACTGTACTATTAGATTACAGTGTACACTTACCCTTTGAGCTAGGCAAGGGAAATAGGAAATGTTAAAAAATGTGATGGAAAAAGGTGACATTTTGAGTTCAAGATCTTTGTTCTATATAGACTGAATCTTTCCATGCATGGAATGCCATAAAAGTGAAAGTCAAATGCTAACTGAATAAGTTGATTAAGAAGCGACTGTTTCATTTCATATCATGGGAAGATGTCCTGCACAAAGGTTGAACACCCTCTAAGAAGTGTAGTGTCTTTCTTCCTCCTGTTTGTAGCTGTGTGAAACAGGTTTGTGTTTCAGAGTTGGCTGTCTAAGTTAATTCTTTCAGTTGCTTTTCTCTCCGTTTGGCTGGATGATACTAAATGCAATCTAGCATGAGATGATTCCATAATCTAATTAATGGTGAACTCAGCCATATTTAAAATGGTACATTACAAGTTCATTTCCAGTGTATTCACCTCAATGTTTTATTGTATTCCTGGTTCATTTAAGTCCTGATGGCCAGTTCTTAGCTAGAAGAAGCTGGCATAGTCTTAGTATCTGGCTCACTGAGTCAGCGTGGTGTAAAGTCGGGGCAGAATGTGACATTGCATTTTATATCTAAAAACATTGCAAAAATGGCCTTGAAAAAATGTATAGGAATATTTTATCAATATAGAAGCTATTCACATGATGAAGTATACATCCTAATCAGAGATGCATAGCTCCTCATTAGTGCAATATGATGAATTTTTTGCACAACATAAGATGATCATCTTAAAATAGCTCTGTGCAATTTAACTATGGAAAGAAGTCAGTTTTTAAATGCTGTTCTTCTTAGCACACAGAGCCACATGAAAATAGGGAATACAATATTTGAAATGCATCATTGAAATTGTAACATCTAATACTGTCAGATGGAGAAAGGCCAACATAGCTCACACACCAAAGCATCTATTAATAGACCTGACTCCCTTTTGCAATGTCAACTGTAACATTAATCCTAGTTTTAAATCATAGTATCTCAAATATCAGCTGCTACTAGTCGTACAGTTCTCTTTCAGTTTATATCAGAGAGCCCAATGGAGTCTCTTGAAGGACCTAGTCAGGTTAGCAGGGCTAACTTATTGCAAGTCCCCGCTGGAAATGGTTCCACTTCAGAGGACGAAGATGTTAATATTGACATGAAATTTCGTTTCTCCCCACGTCCCCGAAGACGGAATTCTTCAGCTTCAGAGGAAGAGGAGGCAGATACTCCCACCAACATCTCGAGAAAAGTTTCATTTGCTGATGCATTTGGGTTTGATCTTGTGTCTGTTAAAGAGTTTGATATCTGGGAATTTCCTAATACAGGACAAGAAAATGATATAGAAGATGAAGTTTTCCCTCAGGATGAATATTTTTTCTCTCAGCAATTTACATTACCTGCTTCTCAAGAAGAACTTATACAAAAAGTGCGAGAGCAGAAAGTAATGTTGGAGTCAGTCGTTTTCCTGCCTGGGATTACCTGCATGAACGGCATTGTACGAGTCCTCAATGTGTCCTTTGAAAAACAGGTGTATGTTCGAATGACATTGAATAACTGGCTCAGTTATTACGACATCCTCGCAGACTTCATGCCTAATTCTTGTGGTAGTGAAACAGATCAGTTTTGTTTTAAGATTTCTTTGGTGCCTCCTTTCCAGAAAGATGGAGTTAAGGTGGAGTTCTGTATACGCTACGAGACATCGGTTGGTACTTTCTGGGCAAACAATGATGAAAAAAATTACACACTGATTTGTCTCAAGAAAGAAACTGTACCCAAGGTGGAGAATAAACCCCAGAAAGAGATTGCAGATAGGTCTCTTAAAGGATGCTTAAAGACGACGCAAAGCAGGTGAGGTTACACCTTAATTTTTGGTAATTTAGAATGTAGCTGGCTAATTCTGGATTTCAGTGTGTGCTTACTGAAGTCAAGATTGCCCATGTTATTTTCTTCTATTTTACCTTTTTTTCTAAATGAAAAATTAGACCAAGACTTGTTTTCAGTGAAGTGTTTGTATGTATCAGCCAGTGGTTTTCTGCAGACAGATTAGTTGTGAACATAATTTTACGCATGCCATTCATTTGAAAAGTAGTGTGAGGGTCTATAAACCCTCTATGGGCTGTGTACCAATTCTGATCTCTGTAGGATATAAACTGAGCTGATGTCAGTGGGGTCTTTGTCCCAGACTAAGGTAGCTGTACAGTTAAAATACTTTGCATCCACTTCCTTTGTAAGTCAACAAAAATTTAGGAGCAGAACAGAAGCTGGGTTTTCACACAATTTATTTCATGGTTCTTTCTCTACATGCAATTATTAAATCAGAAATGGCGCTGGTGGTTCATGAAGCAGAAGTGGATAACTTAAGGAAGAATCCAGCAATTACAATAGCTGGTACAAACTTTCCTGCGAGCAGTTGGACTGTTCTGCAAGTTGTATATTAGGGTTATAATTCCTTTTTCCTGACACTGGTTGATGCTTCCATTTCACAAATGGTGAAATGAAGTATGTTTTATAAGGCAGGATCAGTAATATATTAAAGAAAAAATTTATAGAATTTATATTGTGTATACTGTTTTGATTAAAATAATATGTTAATTATAAAATGGCAGTTGTTAACTTACACCTTAATCACATATAAAGAGAGACACTTAGGAATAGTAACTTTTGGCTTCCTGCTGTTTTAAACTATGTTCTTTCTGTTAGCAAAAGAATCTTGCATGCAAAAATCTAATTCTCACTTATTTTCTTCTCCAAATTTGCTATAAATCAGTTGGACTTCTGCAGAACTAAATCTGTATTTTACCTGTAATGTCATTTGCAGTACTTGGATGCCAGAACTAAGTTAATGTTGGGTTTTTATGTTGGCATTTTAGTTCCTATGCTCTTTCCAAATAAGACAGTGCTGTTTGATTTTGCTGGTGGTCTTTACTGGACTGAACTGGTAGGGAAGGGGGAACAGAACTGCAGCAGTGGTGGGAGCTTAAGGAATAGGGAGACAAACAGGGCTTCCTCTGTGCAGAACCTTCATTCCCAAAACCAGGCTCGCTGTGCTGGGAGCTTCTGCCAGCCCTAATCGTGCATTAGCCCTGTGAGGAGAGGTGCACAATATGGCTTAGTGCCTGTGTCAACACCACAGGGTAGGAGCCACCCAAAGGCTATCCCAAGGCCTGGTTCATAGCCGGTGCACAAAGTTCTCCTGACAAGTGTCCCTTGGGCAAACTCTGGAGCCCTCATGATGATGCTTCCATGAAGGAACATCCCAGTATGTCAGAGCAGAAGGAATAGTGCTTTTACATGTCCTGTGGTCAATTCCTGAAATTTGTGTCTGGTTTTATACATAATTTCTGTCCTTTGAGATGCATCACATGACCCGTTCTGGATAAGTAAGATAGCCTGAGATACCCTGCAGAAGGGCCGTGATGTCAAACACCACAGGCATGTGCAGGTGGTATGACTCTAGCCTGAGTTCAGGTAGCCCACAAGGAACAGATGATGGACATGGAGAGCTGAGTCTCAGTTTAGTGAGCCCTGGGCTTCCAGATGGTTTCAGGAATAACCTGAAAATTTAGATACTGTTGGTATCGAAAGTCAAATGACTCCTAAGTGTTTAGTTCCCTAAAGTTTCTCATGACATGCATAGTGCTAGAAAAAGTTGTAGAAGCTTTCCTTCTGGGGGATAGTCTTTTGCATGGATATACTAAATGATTTGTGTAAGTCACTCAGAGAGCTGTTTTAAAAAATGGGAAATGAAATGACATGTCTTCTTCTCAATATAAAATTACTTTGGCTGTAATCAGACTATGAAGTTGTTTCCCTCTAAGTCAGACTGAAGAGGAATGCATATGTGTGCATGTGTTTATGTATGTATATATGTGTGTATGTATGTATACATGTATGTGTATATTTGTTCATATAGACACATATACACATGTATGTTTAAAATATTTAAACCAGAGTGGTCAGATTCTTGTCTGCATTAGGATCTGCTACACATTTCTGTTGAACAGTTAACAGGCATGCACTTTCAAGACCCTCTTTAGTGGTAGAAAAATGTACAGAGACCTTACAGTAAATGCAAAAATGAGCTGAAAGTCTCTTTGGAATATGGTTCCAGTGGTCACCAAGGCTTCTGAAAGACAGTTCTGGTAGATTGTAATCCAGGACTAATTTTATGCTACAGGGATTAAATTGACTTCACAAGAGTCACAGCTTTCACCGGTGTAAATGAGGTCAGCATCAGGGCCTTTTGTTTCAAAATAACTAAGATGCCAACTTCCATTGCTCACTTGTTTTTCAAAGTGTCTTTGTACGTGTTGCCCCTTTGAGTGAGGAGGAACACCCTCCAGACATCTGCAAAAGTACCTCATTATTCTCCTTCAGACCCTCATTAAAACTCCTCTGCTTTGATATCTCGAAAAAAGTACAAGAAAAACAACCCCCCCAAAATTGGCAAAGTGAGGCTGCTGAAGTGCTGTTACTCCTTCATCTCATGTTGAGCAGTGCTGCCCATTTACCAGCTCTCCTTCACCAGCCTATCTCTCTCTCTCTCCTCTCACTTTTAGTTTGGATGATAAACTCTGCAGCATTTATGTGTGCTATGCTGAGTGGTTACAGAACATTTAGCAAAGTGGGGGATGATCCTTGACCATAACTAGCTTTGTTGCTGGAGTTGCAGCACTGCAAATAGATAGAAGTAAAAGCAATTTTATCTATGATTCTCACAACAAAATGACAGGAAGGGAATATTGCTATCCATACCCATGAGTTGGACCTTGCAAATTAAAGATTTCTTGATAGCAATCTGAATAGAAGGATAACTGAAAAGGACACTCATTTAGGCCTCTGTTTCAAATTTAGAAACCTGTAATAGTATTTTTTTTTTTAGCTCTTGGCTCCAAGATATTTATACTTTCTCTTGAAATGTGCAATTTACCTCTGCAGTAAAAAAATAAGACATGAAAGGATCACGTTTTTTAAGCAGAGAGTCTGATCCACTCTGGGGCATACTTGTGTGTCTCATTAAATGTCATTAGCAAGGATTAGTTCTGTTAGTTAAGTGAAAGGAATAATATGCACTTTCAGAGGAAGTTACTGGGGAAACACAATAATAAGACTATTTCAAGTTACCCTTAAGAACATGATCCAGGGCTAAGTTGAGTAAATGAGGGTAATAGGCTGATTTCTGACACCATTTTTAAGAAATAAATTTAAAATTGGACTTAACCTTCAAAAGTTGCACTTGAAAAAAAATTATAGTAAAAAGCAAAACCACATCAAATAATTAATGTTGAAAACTGTCTGTATTTGGATATTCAGAACCACGTAACTTGAAAGTCTGCCTCTTCATTTCATGTGTCATTTGCTTTTGCTTCCATGTCTAGGTATGAACAAATAGTCTTCTCCCAAAGTTTCCTGAAGTGTTTGGTTATAGCTGTGTTCTAACAACCTAAAATTATTTCCTCATAAACTTTAACAATTTCTGTAGTTTTCAAAAGTCTTCAAAGGATGCACAGGGACAAAATACAGTTTGGGAAAATAGTGTTTAAAGTAATTAATTTATGCTTTGGTCTATACAAAAGTGTTTGCTTAGTTTGTACATAGTCATAAATATACTTCAAGAGAAAAAGTGACTCCTAAAATTTTAAGACTGTCACTGGAAATGAAAAAGCTTCAACCAATAAACAGGCTTTATTTCGATCATGTTTATATAAATACATATACATAAAATTTTTTTATTTATATATATATAAAAGTCAGAAAAATGTAAATTAATTGTATCAGCTCCACTCTTTTCTCTTTTTTTGACTCTCATGCCTTTGGGATATGGATAATGATTCTGAATGTGAATTTTTCCCGGTCCTCAGATTTGGACCACGTGATTTTATTGTGGGCACCAGGCTCCCGCCTTGGTCTGATCACACAGGAACTGGTTGGGTGTTGCTTGAGGCAGACTCCTGCAGATCATGCTGAAAGGTGCAGTGATGAAGTTATGGAAGCCATATCCCCGTCACTGGTGATGCTACATCCCATTTCTGTGCTTGGCCCTGGTTCGCCACCTGTCGAGGGCAAAAGCGACAGCACCAGGAAAATGGCTGATCAGCATGAGAATTGTGTTACAAAAGGGTATTGTGTGTTTGGACTCCTGTCCTCTGACAAGGAAGGGGAAGGCTAGTATTTTTTCATAACTGTCAGAGTTATCCCCCCGTAGCTCTCTGAGCCCACAAATATATCACTCTGAACTGATCCACAAGTGTATCACTGTGATCCAGCTGATATTGTGATCCTATGCTTCTTTTTGTGATTGCTAGACTGTACCTTTTTTTGAATAATAACCCACCAATTCACTTCCCTCCATGATGCCACTTTAAAACACATCACAGAACAGGGCAGTGGATCTTACAAGAGCTGCTCTATGTACCGTGCATAAGAGAAAGAGGATATTAAAACCCCTGTGTCTGTGGGCCGCCAGTGCCAAATTTGACAACATAAACACTGAATGGTTTCTAAGCAATTGCCAGTGAGAAAATTTCTTCTGTGTGTGAGTACTTCTTCTCCAGCTGCTGATCATCTCCTTTCTGATGGGAGGCAAAGGAAGTAAGTTGCTGAAGACCCAGCTTGGCAGGACTGCACCATGCTCAGTCTTCCCAAGCAGATGGCAGACCAGTGCCTAGGCTGCCCTGAGAAATGCAGTTTTGCTTCAGCTCCTCTTGGCCATTCCCAAAAGCTCATGATGTGATTAAAAAAAAGTTGAAGGCTTCTGACAAAGCTGTTTGGAAATGCACTTTGCCATGAGGAACAACTGTATCATCCCCAGCTGGTCCGTTTAAAATATGGCATTTAAATTATGTTCCCTTTTAATCCTTGTTCTTTTGGTTGTGTGTCACCACAATCAGGAAGGGAAAAGAAGAGCAGAAAAGGTATTAAAACTCACATCTTCTTTGTGTACCTCTGTTTAAGCTCAAGGTTGTTTCTGGCATTTTAAGTCATGAGTCACATCTTTATCAGCATACAGACATGGGATTTGACTAAAGTTTATTGCTATTAATAGGAAGTGACTGCAGTCACTGTTTTTACCGGGAGAGCAGCTGCTAGAGAAGCTATCCATTCACAGCGAGCCAGCTAAGAGGAACACTCCTCTCTCTGTGTTTAATTTGACTTAGTATTCCCAGACCTTGCCTCCTGGTCATTGCCAGTCTTTCTCAGTTGTAGAATTAGATAGGACTGGCACCAAAATAAGACTTTTCCACATACTTGAAGACCATGATTATCAGGCACACAGGGTAATTATTTAAGGTGCTCTAAAATATATTATTCAGACAAGTGGGATAAAAGCAAGCTGTGGAACTGAGTTTGAGTATTAGGAATGCTTCTTAATAGCAACTCTAGAGTTATCTTTTGAGGAAATTGCTGCAGCCTTACTCTCCAAAGTAATTTAAAATAACCTAAGATAAACCACTTGAAAAATATTCTGTAGAGAACAATCCTAGTTGGCCAGAAACTATGCTCAATGGTTTTTTCCTGTCTGTTTAATCATAATATTTCAAAATCTGGACATGTATACTATTTGAAATATGAAACTTGTTAAAGACCCTGAAGACAGATATTTAGGTGAATGGCTTAAGTCTTTGAATGCTCTCACAGAAGTGTTAAAGAAGCAGGTGGAAGATATGGATGAGAATGGCATGCACGGAGAAATAGACACATTCTTCTTGTATTTGTGGTCTCCTAATTGGAGAGTACCTGAAAGCTGAAAATCTGTCACATTTTTGCTTTTGGTAATTGTAAACTGTGCTACCCATCTGCCATCCATTTATTACACTAGAGATATTAAAAGAAGCTTCTAAAATTTAAGGGAACAATGCATGAAAATAACGTGTTGCTGTACTGGCAATCCTAGCACACTATTTACCCTGGAATTTATTAGTATCAGTGGTTTCTCATTAATTTCCATGATCTGCTTTAGAAACTGCTCTCACCAATGCTACAGAATAGAAATTTGTGTTCTAATGTGTGGGAAATACTGGTTGTTATAAAGCTTTTTCAGTTGTTTGCATGAAATCATATAAAACCAGTGCTTTGTAATCTGGGTGTCATTTCTCAGCCATGATAAGTACTTGTATTATGCATGCATTGCTTGGCTTTACACTTGTGAGATTTTATTTCAGTTGCTACAATTTCATCAGCTTGTTTAAATATGCCGATACTGCAATACTATTATGACTGACTCTTGGAACTTTTCAATTCAACAACGGGCTTGATCCTGAAATAGACAGAATAAATAATTTAATGAACATCAGGAGTCTCACTGAACTCTGTAGAATTCCTCATGTGTAAAACTATCCTTAAATGTTAATATTTACAGGACCAGATGCTCTTTCAGATTACTAGTTAAGGACCTTTGGAAAAATAGAAGTACATTGCTAAATGAACTCCTCTATGTTCAATGATTCTTTTGTTTAGGAAGAGATTTATTTTGAAAATTGAACCAGGCTGTAAATGACAATTTCAATACTCTCTCCTGTCCACCATTCAGGTACTACAGTTCATAAATGTTCAGTTGGAAAAAAATTGTTCCATTACATTCAACTTGACTTTGCTAAATGTTAGTCTTGAGAAGATGTTTAAAGTTAGTGCAACATTAGCTGAGAGCACTGGAGTCATATTTAATCATTGCATTGACTACCAGTGTCATTTGAGCTGTTTATTCTGATTATGAACTTTAAGCTGAGATCCAGTCCCAGCACCACATCTCTGAAATTGATGCAATGGATTCAGCTGCAGTGTAGGTCCAGAGAACCAATTGCCCATGGTATTTTTAAGATAAAATGTGGATTATCTTCTCATCTACAAAAGGTGGAAAAAATGGTCCAGACAAATACTTTGAAAGTTAAATTGTCCCTGCCTTAGGGCAAAGGAGGGGGTAAGACCTTTTAAACACGGTGGGAGAATGTTAGAAGTGGCTACTTGATCCCTAGACCTTCAATGACACACACAAGAAAGTATTAGTTGATATGCCAAAGCATAATAGGGGCTTGGTTTTCCGAGTGTCTTTCCACTCTCCTCCTGATTCGTGAAACCAGCTGATACTCTAACACTAAACCTGAAGATTTATTACTGCTGGTTACTAACTGTAGTCCTAAAGGGCACTGAGCTACACAACTGAATGTGAGCTAGGCCAAGCGGGCAGGTTTTTCTTACCTTGCACTTAGGTGCGCCAAGTGGATTGGCATTTGCATTTTGTTTTGATGCACAAGTGTTGTCCCTGCAATAACATTTATAGATGCTGGGTGATAAACATAAGATATACTAGCCTAAAACACTTCATGTTATGATAGAGGGTTGGGGAGTTAGTCAGCCTCCGCAGCTACCCTGGTAAATCTGAACTGGTGTCTCCTAGGTTTTTTCCATGTCTTCTTGATAGAAATATTGATACCTGTCACACAGCTGCCTTCTTGCTGTGTGGTAGTAAGCATGTGAAAAATGAAAAAAAGGTTGTAAAAGTCTCTTGTCATGATAACACCTGGGATTTTTACCCTATTGAGATACTTACTGAATTTACAATTGCTTTCCAAGATTTAGATCACAGTTGCCCTCTCTCAAGAACAACTGTCTAAGGCTCTTTTTTGTGGTCACCCTCTCTGTTCTCCTCCCCAGAGGTGGTATCTGTGTCTGAGTCTCACCTGACTGCCATCTATCTCTCTACAGTCTATCTAAGGCACTTACCACCTTCTTGTATACGTGCCCCAGCATACTGCAGGCAGCCTCTAGGAAAAGACTCTCTTCCAACACACCAGGAGGAGACTGCTCCTTCTCTATTTGTCCCATGTGAGATTCAGAAAAAGACCAGGGGCCACATAGGTGAACGTTTTTCTCCTCTCAGATTTATCTGAAACAGACACAACTTGGAAGTTTCTCTCCTCCAATCTTTTAAAGCAGTGGGAGAGAGAAGCAAGAGAGGAACAAAAGGACACTACCCCTACCTCCTTTCTACAACACCATTTTGATATTTGATCATGCCTCTTCCAGACAAAACAGTAATCTGTGAAGCATATCCTCTGACATTAGGCTGAGCCTAGCCCCCAGGAAACTTGACTCCTGACTCACCTTTTCCTCTTTTTCGACAGCTTGGCCCTGGAGATACATATCCCAATAGTAAGGTCCTGCGTTGCTAATTCACAATGGATCTGTCAATAGACTTTCTAACATTGCCCTGGAGAACATTTTTGAAAGAGGTTCTCTGTTTATGAAATACGTAGCCCATTCTGTTAAAGGACTCAATGAATTTTCTGATCAATCTGCATATAAACCAGCTGTGTAACATGGCTTCTGAACTGGTTTTGCTTCAACATTGCAACATGGATATCACAATAAGGTACAACACTCATGACAGAACTGTGAAAGGATCTGAAAAGTGGCAGTGTTCCCGTTTATAATTGCTCTAGCTTAATTTGAGGTATAACTGACTTATTATGCAATGGGCTCTTCTGCAGTCTTCATGCCTATAGTCATGAGATTTGGGGATGCACAGTGCTATATTAAAGGTTTGAGCCTGGCACCAAACTGGTGTTGGGCTCCTGGTTAAGACTGGATGGCACTAAAATCTTCAAATGGGTAGATATACATCTATATTTTTTAAAAAAATTGTATGAATGTTTTGCTATTAAAACTCAAGGTCTTTTTTAATGAGCTAGAAAATAAAGACTAATTTCTTGGGACTTTGTTTGCTTTGAGGCGATGATTATTCTCATCCCAAGTCAGGCCAATGCATTTTGTTCTGTGCCACCCATGTCCCTGCTTCAATCATAAACTAAGACTGAAAAATGAAAATATTAGTAATTGGAAAATATAATCCCCTGGATAACACCAATCCAATAATCTTAATAAAAATAGATTTATTACAAACATTGTCTGAATCCTACTGGGAATTATCTTTGCAGGAAAAATGCTTAAATTCCCTTACAGCTGCTCTCTTGATCAATTGTCCCCCTTGATACTATTAATCATCATACCATATAACTGAGCATCTTTTTCAACTTCACTTTACAAACTTCTTTTCTAATTTCTCCTTGTGCAGAAGTTACTGACAGTCCTTTATTGTCCTTTTTCAGGCTCACCTTCTCTCCTCTTCTGGTGACAGCCCCTTTTCTTAGGTGAGAAGACAAAAACTAAGGGGTATTTCCTCAGGGTGGAGAAATACCACAGGTTAATATTGTCTTCCTCAATTTTCAAACATTTAAGTAGAGGTTATCTGTGTCTCTGTTTTCCTTCAAAATGCTTGAGAAGTTGGTTTGACTGACTCTCCTGGAAATGCAATCTTCTGTTCCCGGGGTAGTTTCCAAGTGGCAGCCGCAGTGCCAGTCTCCTTTGCCGTGCCAGCCAGCAAATGCCCTCACCTAGTTCTCTAATAACGAGTGCACCACGCCCTCTCCTGCCTCTGTCCTCTGTTTCCTGACTATCAACAACGAAGCTAATTAGTGTCAGTCCCATTTGTTGGGTAACACCTATTTACTAAGATCTAGATTGAGCCTTCTCTAACACTGCCAGTAGTTGAAGGTCATAGAAGAAAATCAGTCTTGCCTAGATTTGTAATAAGGGCTCCTATTTTACATACAGCTTCATTTTAACAGGATCAGTTGTAATGGCAATATTTTAAAATATTATTCAGTTATTTCTACTTCGTGTTCGCACAGCTATTCATTTATAGATGTTGATTTTGTCTGCAGTTTTTGCTTCTGAGTCTTTTCCATTGTGGTCTCAAACAATTTTGAATCTAACATATTTTTAAATTATTGTTTTCTGCATTGTTTACATTAAATTATCTTTCTGTTGTGCTTCTATTTTTTAAATACCTCCTGAAAAAAATTAAACATATAAACACAGGGCCATGATACTGCCACACATGACACGTAATAACAGTGTTGTGGTTCAGGCATGTATAACATGACATCTCCACAAGGAGGGATCATCTGAAGCCAAAATGCTTTTAGGTGAGAATTGGCCATGTTTTCCGGTAAAGCCACCTGAGAAGTCAAAAGTCAGGAGTGCACATTAGGAGCCCAGAAGCGAGGAATGGTGCTGGCTGAGCGTCAGTTGTCCTCTGTTTTGTTGTCAGCGTGGACAGCAATTCTCCACACCGCGCCCTCTGCTCTGTGCGGGCTTACTCTGTCTCTAATTACTGCAGCAGTTGGTCTCTGCTATCCCTAAGGTCTAGTCCCCAGGACTCTGCCTTGAGTTTTGGAAAGAGGCAGTTATTTCAGCCTGAGGATGCAGCCACTGCCCAGGCCCACAGCTCTGCCACCTCCCCAGCTCTGCTCCCCAACACCTCCCTGACCTTCAGTGCAGCTCCATCAAATTCCAATACAGCTCTGACACCCCTACCTAATATTAAGATCAGCCTTTTTTAACACTATGCAAAAGCCTGAAAACGACCGAGAGCATTTCTCTGAAAAGTGTTTTAGATGAGTACTTCGTTTCCTTGCAACTGGCTTTCAGAGCCACTTTACAGCTTCTTCCAGCTTCCCCTGGCAAATGGGTTTTGTAGCTTAGAACTCACGCAGGCCGCTCATACCAACTGCCCTTTGTTGGCTGCTACCTTTACTCTGCTGCTCATTCTGTCCTCTCCTTTAAACCCTTCCCAGTTCTGATTTTATGTACCCAGCACCTCTGCCTTCTTGGGCAGCCATAATTCTGTGTCCAGTTGTTTAGTGCTCTCCCTAGGGTCTAATATTATAATTTTGTTTAATTTTCTTTTATCCCTATGTCTTTAAAAAAAAACAAAAAACAAGAGGACTGTTTAATATTCTCACACAGTAATGTCAATTTTCTTGCATTTTCTTTGTAGATACCAAAGTTTATTACAACACATCTTCTTGTAGGGTGCACATCTCTTTTCTATGCACCCTAATCTTCATATACTCCAGATCTGGTTTGAATTATTGAAATTCTTTAGCAATCATAAATAACCTTTTTCTGTATTTAGATGATTTCTAAGAAAAAACATGTATTCCCTTGATTTCTAGCAAATTCTTATCAATACCTTTATATACAAGTTGTTATAAAGATTAGCTATTCTTATCTAATTGTTTCTAGGAGTTTAAGACTGTCTCAGCAGGAGCTGCTGAGGGATGAAACTTCTAATGATGATTTAAAGCAGTGAAGTGTGTAGGCTGAAACTGAAATAATTATTGCTGTAACCCTCTAAGCACTCCAGGTTCCTCAAGAGAAAATACTTTGTTCAGAACAGACCCTGAACAACAAAATGCGAAGAAAGTAAAATACTAAAAAAACCCTCCAACCCTTGAAGCAGGATGATAATTTAGAAATAGAATCAGTATAATGTGAAGATGTTCTCAACAACTGCTCGCAAATGCATCAGACATCACAATTAAAAGGGAATAATAATTATGGCCCCATTCTAAAGTATGGAATTTTCTATTCCATTCAATAAGTCATGAACACTTTAAAACCATCAGTGTAATCTACAAACCTATATTTACAGCATTAAACTGGATGTTCTGCCTTTTCAATAACTGTCATCTCATCTCTATTATTTTCACCTCAGACTCTAATTGTTTCTTTTATAGGAGCTAACCTACCAGTGTCCTTGGCAGTACAGTTTATGGCTCATGCATTTACAGTAATTGTTTGGGCAATTTGCCACACAGTATAACAATCTTCACATCACAATCAGTTTTTATAATAAACAGCATTAGTTGTGAAAAATACAAGTGATGCATGATTCTTATGGTAGATAAAGGGCACTGAAGATGCCCTTTAGAAAAAGAAAGGAAAATGCTCAAGCCTTGAACTACTTGAGAAAAATACTGATGTCACAATAGAGCTAATTAATTTGATGGTACAAACAAGAGGGGGAAAGGGCCTTGCATTCATTAGTGTCAATTCCAAATGAGAGCATACCGTTCATAAAAATAATATTCTGCCTTCATTTAGACAAAATATGCAGGTAAACAAATAAGAAATAAGCACCAGCTCTGGCAATAACAATAGTTTTGCTCCTTAGCTTTATCGAGGCTCCTTCTTTTCTATAGACACAGGGAGCTCAAAGCCTAGGCAGATACAGCTTACAGGTAGAACTCTGGATGAGACCAGATGCTACTGCCCACCAGCTGGTCTGCTCCAATGTGGCCAGACCTGCCAGGCACTGCTGGGCCCTGGAGCCCCTGTGCATAGTACTGATCTGCTCCTGGGAGGCTGGACATGCACTTAATGGCTTGTCTCCGTGACACACAGGTGGTGGCACAGAAACGTGCCTCACTGCACGCGTCTCTGCTGCAGACGCTCTGTGTCCTCTCAGTTTTCAAGTGTCCTGAAATAGGAGGTCAAGCACTGATCAGTGGTGAGGCCATTGGACACACCTCCAGCAGGCAGTCTTCCATGTTAGAAATTCTCCAGTGCAGAAATAATGTATCTGCCCTCTTATGCCGGTTCATAGACCGGTAATTCTCATCCTTTTTGTCATCTCCTCGCCACATTATGGACCCTGGGTGGTACTGAGGCACAGCGAGGCAGGGCTCCAGGAAGCACAAAGGTGGCTTCAAGCCAAGGATCTACCTCCTCCTCCTGAGCTCAGCTGTGGCTTCTCTGGCAGCACTAGGGCTTGAGACTAAGAACTGCATGTGATAATAAATTGTGGAGTGGTTGTATTATAAAACTATAACTTCAAATTCTCAGAACACAGACATCAGTTTAAATCAGTAGGGAGACTTGTCCCTGTAGTGAATTTTGGGCTGAGCAATATGGAGGCAAGGAATGAGTTTGTCTTTACTCATTAAATATTTAGTTCATACGTTCAGTTAGTGAGATAGAATAAAATTAACTATGGAGACACCACCACAAAGGAAGTCAAAGTCTGCATTTTGAAGGTTCACATCAGGATCCTTGGCAGCTTTCTCTTTTTTTTTTTTTTTGTTTTAATAGTACCAAGTGGTGTTTTCCCTTCTTGCATTTTCCTCTCAGTGTGAATTGGTTTTGGAAATATTTTGTCCTCTGTCCAACTGGTATTTTAGGACCAACACAAATAGAGCAATATTTTAAAGCAAGCCAACTGTCATGGGGGTTATGTTACAAAAAAATATCTTGAATTCTTATTCTTCTGAGCCTTGCAAACAATTGAATAGAACTTTAAAGCTCTGCTTAGAACTTTACACATGCAAAGTCTTTTCTAATCCTTTCCAAAATTCCTTCTTCCTGAGAAATTCATTCTTGTTGCATGTTTGGGGATTTTGAATGATATTGCATACAGTACTACTGAATTTTAGAATTATATGTGGAAAACCCTTATCTAGTTTCTCACCCAGGTCTTCAAAACATTTTACAGGCTTTCTGCTTTTGATGTGTACATAATCATTTTTAAATAATTTTATTGTTGCTAGTTTAAATGCAGATATTTCCTTCTCTACTTCCTTCTGAAATTACATCTGCTGCTAATGATACAAAAATAACCAAACTAAGCTGCCAGCCCTTCCCTCCCCATATTCCCTTTCTGTGGGGTTTCTCCATGGGGTTACAGTTCTGTGCAGGATTGCCTGTTTGGCTTCGGTGACAGCTCAAACATGAGTACTTAACTGCACTAATTTACTTTTTGATCTTCTGCTTCTGAGTAAAACACTGATGACACATGGAACTACTTCATTTCAAGGATCTCACATCCTGAGATGTTGTTTACATCCCAATGGCATCATTCTTCAGCAAGGCTGGCTATTTTTGGCACTAGATCCAAGAGCACTAGTTATATTGAAGGCTGCTGCTGTATGAGGTTACTCTTAGGCTTAGAAATCTGTCCTGAAATTAAAACACAACTATTGTTTGGTTAGCCACTTCAGTCTTGCCAGCTCTTTTCATGAGGACATTTTAGCTTCACCTCAACTTCAACTACAATACATTACCTTCAGGGTAAAATTTTGATTTGTTTTGATTTTGAATCTACAGTTAAAATCAGAAGCAGGAAAGAATCCACAAAACCTAAGACTATTTTTAGATAAAATAGTGTTAAAATCTTTTTCCCTTTTACATATTTTAACTAAATATTTGTGAAATACATTCTTTGAATACTTTAACAACCTCATGCCTCATTGAATTAAAGACTAAATAATATAATCCCACATTTTCTTTTAAATAGGAGATAGTATAAAATTGATCAGTTTGCATTAATTTCAGAGTTTTCCAGGTACATTTTCATCTTTCCATACTCTTTAATCCAACAATTTTAGCCTTTTTTTTCCCATTTCTAAAAATAAACATCGTATGATTTAGATAGTAAGATCTAGCATAAGCGTATGTATCACAGAGCAAAGTGAATGGTACCGTGAGTTATACAAACATACAGACACAACTTTAGCCAAATATTGGTGTGTGAATTAAAATCATGACAAGCTATGATAACCCCATTATGAAGAAGTTTGTTGCTCCTGGCTATAGTCCCAAACCTATTTCAGGCGAGACCAAAGCACCTGCTGTTCCACAGTGAAAGTGTGCACTCCTGCAAGCATAACTCTCAGGGCATATGGCTGCACAGGCGCATTTGAAGTAGGGCTGGATTGAGATGATGTGATCATGAAGTCTTACCCCTTGGGAAATGTGTTGCATGATCTTGTTCACAAAAATATTTTCATGTTTCCATACTGAGACCTTCTCAGTTTCTTGTGTCTGATACTTGCACTGAAAAACTACAGGATATGCTTTTCTAATGCTTACAAATCTTCTTTTAAGTTGTCACAACAAATGTTTTTGTGAACTCTTTATATTAATGTATTAACAGTCTTGCTGGTTTTTTGTCTTTTGGGTATTTACCCCTTTACTATATCAATAGAAGGGATTTATTCCTCCTCTCAGACTTTATTTTGTTATGCTGAAAATAGAACTACTCAATCTGCCTCCTTGGTTAATACAGATTTTTCATCCTGCCAGTCTTCCTCTAGTCCTCCTCTGAAAATGTACCAGTTTGAATCAATTTTTCTTAGACATTGTAGACAAATGTTCTAGAGGAGTTCTTGGTGTCTGGTGCCACAATATGAACATTTCTTGGAAATCTTTCATAACTGGGAATACCTTCTCCGAGACATTACTGCCGAAGTTGGTTTGCCTTGATATCACAGTGTCTATTTCATCTCACACCAGTGGCTTGGAAATGGTCTCTGATAAAAAACAGATCCTCTGATTTTTCTTGTTCACCCATTTCTTCCAACTTCTGAGGCCTAGTTTTGTGGCAGAAACTCTTTCTCGTCCCTGAATGTATAACCTGGCACATTATAATCTTGAATTTCATCCCTTATCTATTATTCTGATCCTCCAGGCCACTGATTTCTTGCAATCCTCCTCTGTGTTGGTGATGTCTCCCAACTTCCTCTCTGCCACGGATTTAATTTAACTTTGACTTCTTGTGCCTTGGTCTGTAATAGCATGACTGAGTAAGTCTGATTACATGACCTGTCCTCTCTAATTCCCCAGCAACGCCTGCTAGCTCCACAGCCCAGCTCCTGAGAGCCTGCTTGGCACCGAGCCCCTCTCCCACCGCCCAGCTCTTATGCTCATCTCCCTCTTCTCCTGTTTAATTAATAAATTTCCCAGGTGGCTGCACAACAAATGCTTTAATGAAGTCCAGATAACTGATTTTTAGACAAGGGAAATACAGTAATCTTATCAAAGACAGATATTATCAAGTGAGTCTGGCGTTTTTATGCCATTTTGCATTTATCGGTATTTCTTCTCTCAATTTTGTTTTAAATCTATTGTGAAAACTTTTTGAAGACACCTGGGCCTGTAGTTGCCTTGATTCTATTTTTCCTCTTTTTCCTAGATATAGCTACTACTTTTTCTACTCTTCTGATATTGTTACAGTATAGGACCAATTTAATAGATCTGAATAGGAAAGATTTTAAACCAATATGTGTTTTCCTCTGTTGGGTGTCTCAGATTTGGGTTGGAGATTATCTACTTCTCTTAACTGGAGCATATTTAAACAAATTCTGCTCCCAGACTGGATGAAATAATACAATTTTCTAAATTGCTGTTCCTATCAGTTATGCCCTGCAAGATTTCTGTTCGTACAAGAATCTGCCCCACCGCTAGCACTGTGGAAGAAGAGTTTACGAGAAGTCTTTTGATTGTTGGGTTATATATAGATTATCTGAAACCTTGATGAAACCTCACTTCTGAAAAAAATTCTTATTTAATTTTAAAAGGCTAATTTGAAAGCCTTGACATGTCTGAGTTTATTCCAACCCTTCAAGAAGTCAAAGAAATATTGTTTATTGGCTATTTTTTTTTCTTGTCACTTGTTCATTTTCTATCTACTCTTCACATCTTTGGGATTCAAGTTTAGCATTTCCTCTCTGGGATGCCAATTCCACATAATTTTGGGACTTCTGAACTCTTTCACATAATGTCCATCACATTTTCAGTCCTACTCTCAGTCCTACTAACTAGCCTCTGAACTTCATATTTGTTCTTTCTAATGCAAAATTATGATAACCTGTTTTCAGTCCCAGTTTATGTTTATAAATTAATGCAAGTGAATGATAATTTCATCGAGAATTAATCATATGAGCATAGGTTTGGGGGTTTTTAAGCTGGTAGAAATTAAAAAGTTCCTGGTGTACTTTATGAAGATGTGCCCCATTCAGCTGAATGAGAGAAAGCAAAAGAACTTCAGGTTTACAGGTACTTATGCTGGAGTGGAATCACATCAGCTGACATAATGGATTTTTTTCTAGTTTTCATTGTTGTCAGAATACCTGGATCACTTAAAAATAAAAGGGAACCCTTTTTAACAGAACACAAATATTGTGTCGCTCATCATGTAAGGTAAATTTAGACCACTCTTCACAACAAAGTGCAATAACTCATTTCTGAAACAAAAGCTTAATTAATATTCTAATTTAAAAGCCTGCTCATGGAATTCTGATACTGTGCTAAGACCTTTTCAGAGAAATATGGAGAAAAACTTACGGACTAGACAAACACCTTCTAATTGCCCCTGTTTGATGAAGGGGCCAATTTTTATTGGTTTTTGCGAAGTATTTCAGTCCTTAGGGTATACATATATGTTAGAAATTGTTCTGTAGTTATATGCACTCATAGCCTCAACATCTTCATATCAGTTCTTAAATTGAAGTAGTGATTTAAATTACTATTGTTTTGTGTTCCTCGTGATCCTCAAACACTGCAGTATCAATATCCTCAATTTAAGACAATTTTAGATTTCCCCTAAGAATAATTATATGAGGACAGATATTTCTGATATAAAATTTAATTAAGTAAAATAACTGTTACGTTGACATTCCCTATACTCAGGTATTTGTAGGGCAGGTGTGCACAAATAATGGGCTAAAACTCAGAAGTCTTTGTAAAATTCAGTGCAGTAGACAAGAAATTATGCTACAAGCCCTGCAGTCTGTATCCTAGCTGTGAGGCTGTGTTATCATTGCTATTTTTTACCTGTGTTGCTGTTGTGAAAAGAAACTTGTGGACTGGGGCTCCAGATGCTACTCAAACAAAAGTTAAGGGAAAATTCAGCTCTAATCACAGCAGAAGTAAAACTTAGGGGCCCAGGACATGCATACATTGAGTGTTACAGTCACAGCCACTAAAACTCCATAACCACATTCTAGTTTGAATTTATAGGTACAAGGTGAGATTCATGGAGCTTTTGGTAATGGCTGAAGCTGTAGGTCCCGTTCATGGTTAGTCTCTTTCAGGGGTAGAGAAGCACCTTCAAAGGATATATCACTCCATCTTGCTCATGATGCCCATGTTAGAGGGAATGAATCTCCTTTTGGAAGTGTTCATCTCTCACCACTGATAATAGGACTGATCTACAGGACTGCCTGAACACAGATGCTTGGAAGAATAAGGCTAGATAAGGTAACACTATCCTGGCACACACCCATAATTATCCAGCTTGAATCATCATTATACCTGTACATTTAAAGATTTATAAGATAGGTACTCAGCATCCTTATTCAAACACTCTTGTCTGTATTTTTACACAGAGAATTTGTTAATGAAAACCAAAAATATTCACTGCATAGGAAACACAGCAAACGGGGCAGAAACCAGTTTCTTCTTTCTCCAAGGTATGAAATTTAAGCTAAAGAGTAAAGATCCTGCTTGTACATCCAGCTTCATTAGGAGCAGGCAATTTGCCCTCCAGTTTTTGCCCAAATGTTCTGTATCCTGGTAATCTGGGTATTTTTTTACATGGATGATGTGCAGTGGAGTTTTTTATCACATGAGAGTGTGATAGAAGCTCAAAGTGGCACTGCTACTGGGATGCCACAGTAGTTGGATGTGAACTCTAGCTACCAGTAGAATACTATGCTAGATATAGGCATTAAAAACTCCCCTTCTTCTGGGAATGCTTCTTGAATGAAAAAAAGATGTTAAACTCTTGTTTCTTTAAGAAGTAGAAGAAGAGTCCCTTCTAGCAGCAAATCCCTTCTTCCCAAGAGTTGTAGCATCCATATGGCTGAACACTGCAGGTAGTCAGCTACATTCAAAGAAATGTAGATACTTTAAGATGCCCTTTTTTTCCCTACTGGAAAGCAGTGGAAGGTTTCCTGCTGGGCCCATGTGGTTTTGGGATCACTGTTTTGGGGTGATGATTCAGTTCTTGTGTTACACATCTTGGCTCCTAATCTGTGGCTTTTGCAGACACCCTCATAGCACCTTAATGTTTTGATGCATCTGTATCATGGTTAAACCCCAGCCTACACAGTGTCTAGATTTATGGAAGCAGATGAGTGAAAAAGATGCAAAAGGGCAGAAGAAAACTGGGAACTGTTAGATGTAACACTAAGACAAGCCTTTGAACAGTAAAAAAACCCCCAATAAACAAAAACCAACCACCCTCCCCAAAACCCTATGTATAAATAATAAGCACTAATGGTTTCCCTTAAAACCTCCACAGATCAACTGAAAAAAGGTGGATCTGCCACCCTTTTCAGAATTAAATGCAGATTATAGCAACTGCTGGTAGGGGAAAGTACAACTCAGTGTGAGTAGAAGAGTGAAAAACACATGGAGGTTATGCACATACCAGAATTCAAGAGTGACATGACGTTCATACAGATTGCAAGAATATTTAGCATTATTGAAATTAATGGTGAAAAGGAATCACTGAGATCATTAAATCTTGTGCTTCAAGGACAGCTTCTAACAAAAAAATGGCCAAGAGGAAATTTAAGAGGGCAGTGCAAATTACTCCAAGTATTTTCCTACAAGAACTCTGCATCTTCCCCTGAAGTATCTGATGGTGGCCAGTGTCAGAGATCAGACGCTAGACTGGCAAGAGCTTCTGTCTGCTTTAGTCTGGCAACCCCTATAAAGACGGGTTTTTTAAAAGTTGGTGACAGTTGATGTCTACATTCTTTTAATAGAGTATAAATTTAGCATCCTCCTTCTGAATTAAGCATTTAGGTGGCAGAGTTAATGTTATATCAATTCAAATGAAAGACAGTAGGAGAAAATAGAAGGGGAAAAGATTAATATTTGAAAATTAGAAAGTAATTTTCAGTAACAGGTGGACGGCTGGTTGAAAACCACATAAATTAAGACCTACTGAAAAAAAATTGCTCCTCATAGAGGAGTCATTAGGAGTGATATAATAATTTACATTTTACGTAAGTGACATTCTCTTAACGTTTTTTTCCTTTTTCACTAAAGGTTAGATCCCTATAAGCGCACAATTTGAACTGCTAGGACTTGGCAGTTCAATTGATATCAATTGATATTGATGAGGACTGCAGGCACTCAGCATCTCTCTGTAGGTGTTTTTTGTGTTGAACCTGGCCTTTGTTTTCACAGCCGGCAAAGCAACAGAAAAAATTGCACTGGCTGCAGGGAAGCAGAATTCATTCCTGCCAGCCAGGCATAGCTTAGCAACAGGACTTATACTGTACACATGCAGGGAGAATCTTTTGATTTGTTTCAGGTAACAAAGATGCCTTTTTCCAGCCATCTCTGTACACATACAAATATTAAAAAAACACAAGCAAGAGACAGCCCTGGCATCTTGAACACATATATCCTTCCAGACCCTTGCCTGACCCCAAAATTATGCTCTCCTTTCACTGACCCATCTAATCACCTTTGTGCTGCTTTCTCAGAAAAGGCCTGGGAAAACCCATCAGATTTGCAATGTAATCTGAAGGTCAACACATTCTCACTTTCTTGGCCAATTCTTTCTTATGACCAAGTCTTAATATCAGGTCACGCAAAAAAAGCTACATTTTATGTAGCTGTTATTTTCAGAATTTCAAACAGCATTCAAAATGTTGTGTAATTAACTAGTAGTCTTTCTATTTGAGTCTAAGGAATTAGAACGATAATTTTTGCAGAATAACACAAGAAGTTTCTTTTTGTTTAACAGAAAAGAAGAAATATTGGCAATGTCTGATGATGGCACATGGAATAACTCAAGGACTTCAGGTACAGCACCCAGTTTAATTAGTTCTTCCTTACTAAACATTAGTTCTTCCTTACTAAACATGTTGATTAAAAATAGTGTAACAAGCAACCTCATGGAATTATTCAACTATGTTTTTGTTAACTCTTCAGATACAAACATCCCAGAGATTGTTTATTCACAAGCAGAAGACAAAGATACCAAACAAGCTAATGAAAATATAAGAGAGAAAAATGCAGAATACAACCAGGGTGATCACAAAGATGATGAAAAAGAATTAGAGTTGCTGGTAAGTGTTATACAATTATATCTACAGTATTAAATGATTTGAATCCATTTACGCTTCAAAGCTGGTGAAATGCCCCCTTTTAACAGAGCTGACTGATGTACTAATTTACAAATGTAAAGCCTTGGTCTGTACTTACACTGAATCTCTAACTGATTCAACAATAGAAGGTGCTTTGATTTCGCTATAGAGCATCAACTTTTTCTGGTCTTTAATTAATGACTTCTCCCTTTTACTTCTTTACCAGAGGCTCTAAATGACAGTTCTAAGGAATTAGAAGGATAATTTTTTTTTTTAAATCTCCCCTCCTAGTCTCTAGGATGGGAATATTTTTAAATATATGCTTTCTATTTGTAAAATTTTTGTATTTGTAGTACTGTTTACTTCTGAGATTTTTGAAATTGTAACTACATGAGCGTAGTAAGTATATATATATTTATATTAGGAGATTTTTCTGTATCAGTATTTTACATTATATTTTTTACAATGAATTTCACACTCAGTGAACATTCAATCTATTTGGATTTGTCTGCGTGCATGTGTGTATGGTTTGCCTTGCTTTTCTCAATATGAAAGAATAAATGGCAATAAATGAGACACATACAGCAATCTATTATTCCCAGTGTCTGTTCTCAGCTCATATCATTTGGGTGCACAGATTCATAATCATAGATTATAATAGCTATCACCTGTGAAAATCTGAACGCTGAATCAGACAAGAGAGGAAGATGGGACTCGTTTTTTTTTTCTTGTTGATAGAGAGAAAAAATTCCTCTCATTTGAATATAATTTTTTCTTGTCTTTTACTTTAAAAAGTTGAAAATTGTTGCCTATTGTGAGACCTTTCACTGCCTGAAAGTCAATGTTTTGGTTTTTTTTTCCTTAATGGTGAAACGTGCAAAGGAGGACCTCCAAAATCCCTTGTTGTTCTCAGTCCACCATTTTACAAAAAAGAGGATCACATATAACCATTTGTTTATCAATTGCCAGACTTGTCCGTACAATAAATGAAGGGGGAGCTATAATTTAGATGTTAATATGCGCTGTGCGCTCTTTAATGAATTAAACAATGAAGGCTTATAATGCATGGAAATACAACCAAATCTTCGAAGCACACAGGCATTGGCTCACAAGACAGCTGTGCAGTTGACAAGTAACATGAGCCTTATGTGAGAAGAAGGGGAAATCGTAAGATTTGCATATAATTATTGAGATCATGCAAATGTCAGTTATGAGGAGGGGAAAAAAAACACAGGCATCTCACTGTTAAATCCTGACAGTTGGCATCACCGAAGAACTCAAATACACTTGAGCACTGGTTGGCAGAGGGTCATTAAAACAGAATTTGCAGAGACATTAGCTCCCTCACTTTTCTTTGAGTGACGTTTTACTATTAATAGTTTGCAGAGGCTTTGCAGAAAACATATTAATAAGAGAAACTGTAATGGGGGTATCTACAGCAAGTGCAAATGTATAAAGGGGTGCCCAAGAAGCTAGCCTCTAATTGATCAGCTAGTGCTATCAGTGTGACTCTGCTAAAGTGAGAAGAGAGTGCAATGACAAGCAGGCATAGCTGAATAATACAATATGATATTTGGGAGCTAGGAGACAGAATGATTAGTTTCTGGCCTTTTACTTTGCTAATCTCATTTCCAACTCACGTCTTACCAGATTGTCTAGAAACAGTCTGGTTTGAAGCCTGTAAAATGGTCCCTGAGAGAAATGAAGCACAGATAATCCTTACAGTATTTGTCAAGTGTGAAATGTGTCTTTGTTTTACTGGACAATACCGTACATTACCGGACATTGATGTACTGTATCAATGCCCTCATTTAAGCACCAATCCTCCCCACTCGCCCCACGGCTTCCTCTCTCCAAACCTAGAATCAAATGTACAGAGAACGAATTAGCTTGCCTTTAAGGGAATATTCTCTTCAGATTTAATTTGTATAAAATGCACTAGCAGCTTACTGAACTCATGAATAAAGAGAGAGGGTTCTGAGCACTATTTTATTTCCTGCTCCTTTCAGCACCACCATAAAGCTCATTACCTATGTTAAAAAATACATGCAATGCAAATTTTGCAAATGGTTTGGAACATGTTTCCATAAAAGCTTTGTTACTGAAAACAAAACTTTCCATAATGAAATCCTGCCTCCTTCATTTGGCATATTTTTGCAAAGCACTTTTTGATCATTCTTTTCTATTCTATTGTTTCAGTTAAATCAGCACTTCACAGGAGCTAGAGGTACCTCTTCCAGAGATGAAAGGAATTTATACACAACAGAACCAATTAATTTTCCAAGTGAAACTGAAAGATTGGTGAAAAAGCTAACCTGTATAGAAAGAAGCAGTGACTTGCGCCCTGTGCCTGTCAGTTCCTCATCTGAAAACCCTTCACGTGCAATAGGAGAAGAATTAAAAGATAAAGTTAAGTATTCTGTAGGAGATTATAATAGTCAGCTACCAGGGAAGGAAGTCACTGTTGGCTCAGTAAACAGCTATGAGCGGTCTTTGGAACATGCTGGTACAAGTGAAAGCCTTTTATCGGCAAAACATTTTCCTGTGACAAAGCAGAATGAGGCTATCAATATTATGGCTACTGGCTCAAGCCGACAAGGAGAGAGGCACACAGATATTTCAAAAGGTGAACTAGATAGTGCCTCGGGAAGTAAGATGATGGAGAGGTTATTCATCAGTGAGGATGCTGCTGGTACCTCAAAAGGGGCCTGTGAAACAAGACCAGAAACCATTTCGTCAGAGCATGATGAATCCATGCAATTAAATGCATGCATAGCAAGGACGCTGGATGGCAATGCTAATCCAGCTCTGGAGCACCAGGCACCACAAATGTCTCACCAAACTGTGGATTCGTTGTTGTCAGATGATGACAAAAATGAAGGAAAAATCAAGATGATTGAAAGCAAAGTTCAGGTACATTTAAGAGGAGATTTATATGCTGGCACTTTTCCACATGCTGGTGTCTCAACAGATTCCACACAAAAAAAAGGAGTTGGTGAAATGTCAGAAAAGAGCTCTAACACTGATTTAGGGAAGGAGAAGAAAGTCATTGAAGTAGCAGACTTGTCATCAATTGGTGAGGAGGAAGCTTCCAAGACTTTCAAGTCGCACAGGAAACATAATGCCAAAGCCCTGAACCCAGTACCTCTGCCAGCTGAGAACAATAAGCAGGCACCCAGAGCCACCAGGGTGGATGAAAGGCGACCTGAGGATGCTCACGAACACAGAGGATTCAGGAGGTTAAAAGACAGAGAGAAGCCAGACAACACAAATAAAGGGAGACCAATCGGAAGGGAAAGCGAAGCAAACTCTGCAGAGCAGAGGTGGCAAGAAAAGGGGAGTGAGGTTCGGTGGAGAGTAGGGGGGAGCATGGAACCTCAGAGCATGACTTCCACAAAGGAGTTGTTTACCTGCCAGAAGGCAGAGAGTTGTGAAAAGTCTTCTGTCTCTGAGCAGGGTATTACAGAGGAAGCAGAGGCAGGTACAGCTTATATAATTAAAACAACATCAGAAAGTGCTCCAGAAAAAACGCCTGGCAGTGAAAAAGCAGTAATTGCTAAGCTACCTCGAGAGACTGCACTAAGTGACAGCCCCACAGAGGAAAAGGAAACAGCGTTTGATACACATGAAGGGAGAAGTGATGGTTCACATTATGCTCTTTGTCAACTCAACACAGTGGGTGTATTATATGACACTGAATTTGAAAAGGAATCAGTTTTAGGTATTTATAATGCATGCGTACATGAAACACTGCAAGGAGAAATGAAGTCTGTATGCAATAGCAGGGGAAAATGTGCCAAAGCGCAACCAGGCAGTATTCTACCTGTAGGAGAAGCAGTAAAGGCTTCTGCTACAGGAAAGAAAGAAGATTTGCAGCAGGGTTTATGTTCAGAAGTACCTAAAAGTCCTCTGAGTGCCCAGAAGCATCTATACCATGAGAAGGTAGAAGAGCTCTATAGGGAAGAAAGCCATGCTGATACACTTTCCTGTTTATATTCTAAAGCTGAAACAAAAATGCCACCTTCTGGTACAAATACTGTGCCTAGTTACCATTATAAAAGCTCTTCAGTGGCATCTTCAGAAGGGCCCACAGTGGAAGGCGGTATGGAGCACCTGTACAAACACTTTGAATCCAAAGTCATGGACAAGGTTGCTGCTGAGTCAGGGTACAATTTAAATCTAACAAATGAAATTACATGTATTAACAAAAAATTCTCTTCTGAAGTTGAAAAAGGAGAAGTACCTTCCACTTCAGACACAGCAATTTCTGGAGAAGGAAGAGAAAGGAGTACAGGTCAATGTTTCCATCAAGCAGAGCTCCAACAAGAGAAGTCATGGAGGCCAGAGGCTTTCATTAGTAAGTCTACCAAAGAAAATGGAGGAACAGACTCTCGATTTGACCATTTTATCACTGAGGGGAAAACTCGAAACTGGCTTGATGACTCACAGAAAGAAAGCCAACACACTTCTGATTCTGCAGATATTTCTAACCAGAAGAGTGAAGCACTCAAGTTACCTAATGAGTCTCCAGGTTTAAAACATATTGCTTTCAAAATATTTTATTTCTTCTTCTTTCTTCTATTTGCTGGAACACTCTACCACTATGATTTGATGGTCTGTCTTGCACTCTACCTGTTCTCCTTGTATTGGCTGTACCATGAAGGAAGAAGAAACAATGAGTCTATCAAGAAGCAATAATATTGACTGTCAACAGTGCTCAGGATCCATGTCAATAATCTGCAATTCCACCAAAGCATTTTCACTGTTAAAGAGTTTATTCATTGTTAGAACCAAAGCAAGATTTCCACAGCAGCATATTTTATTAAGAGATTACATTTGAAGTTGAACCTTCATATAAGTAATTAAACTATGCAGGACCATTATGTTTGGATCATTAAATACCTATATGAGTATGAGTTCTGAAGCACGTCAAGTTAAAATGAAGTACAGCTGTTGCTTCTTAGCAGGATATGAAGAAGCAATGCTTCGTGTCTCTAGTACTTAAACCCACCATTTACTTGCTTTAATTTCTTTTGCATTAAAGCTTCATGTTTTTCTGGGAATTTTTTTCCTGAGATTCTGTGTGGTACATAACAACACAAGGAACGATATAAAACCAAAGTCAGTATTTTGGTGCTGACATTGCAGTTGATAATCTGCTAATGTAATTAGCCAGTGCTCTAAGCAGTGCATCTGTTGATAGTTAAATATATTTTTCCAAATTTTTATTTCATTATTTTGACTTAGAGGTTCAGTGGTACCTCTGTTTGAAAAATGTAAGGCTTTGACTCTCATAACATCATGTAACTTCCAGGGTGTAGCTGCATAGCAGAATAGATGTGCTGTTTCCACCCTGTAAAAGTTGAAGGCCACAGCCACAGGCCTTGTACTGA
Organism: Oreocharis arfaki; assembly: GCA_013398015.1. Lineage (NCBI taxonomy): Eukaryota > Metazoa > Chordata > Aves > Passeriformes > Paramythiidae > Oreocharis > Oreocharis arfaki. The sequence continues at coordinate 145,613 of VZRR01013239.1, read as the reverse complement.
TCACTGATTTGCACAAACGTTTTTGGGTTTTGTAAATCTGGACTAAGTAACATGACTGAGAATTTCACTGAACTGTTATTCTGGGCAAAGCCTTAGAGTGACATTTTTCGTCTGTATTGCTTGAGCATATCTACAAAGCATTAAATAAATTTTCCAAAGGAATGCTATGACTGCGTGCAGCATGTCTGAATTAGATTTACAGCTTTTTTCCTATGGCTTGCGACCTAGAGCTGATCAAACACCCAGAGAAAACACTGGGCACTACCGTGGTGTTCAGTGAGGCTGCTTTGTGTGGTTTGGGTGAGGCAGAAAAGGCTAATATCTGCCCTAAGGAGAGCCCAAATTGGTCCTGTGCAGCAGTTCTGTGGAGGAGACACACTGGCAACTTTGCTGCTCCAGCACTGCAGGTGTCTCACACAGAGACATGCCCAAATTTTGTCCAGAAGGAGAAGAATGGACAGGATATGATGCTCTTCAGCCATTTCCCAGAGGATGGTCACAGGTGCCATCACCGGTGCGGGATATTAAAAGTAGCGCCAAGACTGCATAATGTTGCTGAAGCCACAGAAATTAAGAAGAAAAAAGAGTTGGTTTTAAGCTCTGTTTGTATTTGAAATACCATAACTATAAAAGTCTTGGTTGCAATATATGGCTGAAGCTATGTAATAGCAAAATTATTTAGTTGTTAGCTTGGCCCTGAAATAAATGTTTTAAAATCCATGTAAAACTTATTCAAATGTTTGAGAATGATAGGACACTCTGCTACAGGAGGCACCTTGCCATTCCTGTTCTGCAGGGGGGTAAAACTTTGAAACATTTTGGGAGTAGTGCATTCAGTGGGGTCAGCAAATGTGTGCATGATCTATTGCTGGTATGTGTTTTGATGGCTGGACACCTTGACAACTTTTGACAGCAATCCATGACTGAGTTATAGCGATGGACTAGAGGCATTAAGGAGTGACATGCAAGGCTGTGTCCAGATGTTCGAAAGTATATATGAGCAAAATATTCATTGAGATAAAGAAATTAATTCAATAGGCATTAGGAGATGAATCTAATAAAAAGCTTAGGCTTAGACTCAAAGCAGGATTGAAGTTAAATCAGTGTAAGTCCAAAATAATGATTGCAGACCTTCCTTTACCTGGAGACAACAAACGCTGAAAGAATCTTTTCATGATGTTTATATACACTTCCACAAATGGCACAACATTGCCTTTCTTCTGATAGTTCACTCCCTGCAGTGTGACAAGTCCCTGGTCTAAGTGGATCAGAATTTCAGACTCACTGAGATAGATGCATCAGGTATTGCTTTACTTCCCAGTACAGTGGAAGCTCTAAAATAGCATCTAATATATTCTGACAGAATCAAGGTCCTAAGATAGAGGGATAAAAAATGAAGAAAGCATCCCACACCTGTCCTGCTGGAAGTGTCATAATGCAGTCGAGTACCAGATTCCTGAAGTGAGAAAAGTCAAGGACACTGGACACATTTCAATTTTATAGTTAAAGCGACCATGGCAGAAATTAGAATGATTAGATTCCGTTGGCATAGAAAAGCCTCTACGATCTCATTTACCATATAGCTCTTTAAAGCAAAATTCATAAACTTCAGAGCAAGGACCAAAGTCCAGGTTCCTGACTTGTTAGGTAAAAGCTCTACACACTAAGTCACGAGATTCAAACCCATGTTTGAATATATTCAACTTTACCAAACCTAGGCATTTCATCCATCACAATGTCTTTTTACCATTGGAGGAGTATTATTGTGAGGAGGACTGTGGTCACCGGGGTTTGGCAGCACCTCTGGGCAAAGATGAGTTCCTACTTTCTCAATTTTCTTAAAAAGAAAGTAGTTCTCTCCTCAGAACAATAGATACTTTATTTTCCATTTGAGGCTAGAGACTCATTTTATACTCTCATGAGAGAGGGGTTTTCTTTTCCCAAACTTGTAATGTCCGGTTTTTAGGGAGGTCTTAATCTGACACAGTCTAAATCCCTAAGCACCTGAGATAGTTAAAGAACTTTAAGTGTCTTGGACACATGCCTTATTTTAAGCTGAGCTGAACAGTTCAGTCACCATGGAAGTGGAAAGGCCTGGTTGTGTTTTTTTATTGATTCTTGGGGACTCTAAGGAGTGTGCATTTTAAGGACCCTTTTGCTCCTTCACATGGAAGCATAGACATCCTTGAGCCATGGGAACCTTTGTGTGGTAGTTGTCTGTATGTAATCTGCAAGTTGAAATTTTTTTTCATGCGTTTCAACCCAAAATGTTTGGTTCACTGTCAAAGGCTCAGCTCAGCTGATTGGAGAGCAAGAAAAGGGGTCAGGGATGGGCTCAGGACCATGGGTGGAGGAAAGTTCATTAATTGAATCAGTCTCTGGACAAAGGCAGAAAAATGTTACAGAGAGCTCAGGAGAGTCAATTTGACCTGCAAATAGAATGCAACAGATAAATAGAGAGGATCTGTTGATACAGACATGCATTAAAAATTAGTGGGCTTTTACTGTGTGTCATAATGTATTTAAACCAATTCCTAAATACCAGCTAACATTTAGCTAAATTACTTCAATCTCTACAGAAACTGTGCTTTAAGCAGCTGTATTCCTGTATCCAACAGGTTAAACATCTGGGTTTGCCATTTTAACATGCACAGTCATTCGGAGTTGGAATTTAGGGTAAATATTTGAATGTTAGAATAAGCATATTTCATCTACACATGAGTGGAATACTGTTAGCATTTCTCAGATTTGGATTGAGATTTTATGTTCTATATTTAAAATATTTAATCAGCGTATCTTACCTTATGATTGCAAAACAGGACTCTAAACTGATCTATGAGCACAGGTGCTCGAACTTTAAAGTATGTATGTGCTTAAAACAACAAAGCAAGTAATTTTATCTTTTTTTATTTATCATTTGATAAGCTATCTTTTAAAAATCCTCTTACTTTAGTTTGTAGTATGGAAGAAACACCTTTATAACATTGGCAAAATATTGAGTTTTACTTACTTCAGGGAATAAGTGGTGTGTTGTGCTCTTGCAATCATTCATATTTAGCTTGCCTGCAAGGCCTCAGTAACATATTTCTCGTAAATACTATGCAACAGAAAGGTGTGATCCTACATGGCAGGGTAATCCTGTTGTCACAAAGAGTTTGGCGCTGGTACAATATAGTGATTAAAAATATTATAATTGAAAAAGGCTTCCTTCCATTATTGCAAGGTATATGAGGTGTATCTATATTCCATACCATGGGAGGTATGTCCCACAGCTGTTATCCAAACCGCACACGTAACAAATAAATTAATTTCATATTGTGGCGTGTCTAATATGTTGAATTGGCTTAAATATAAATTCAGGGCAGAAGAGAGAGGAGTGAGAAGAATTTCTGCATCCAGATACCTTGCCAGGAGATAGTCAGAACAAGCTACATCATTAATGACCTAAGTACTTGTTGTTGCTAATTGCTTGCTGGTTCTTATCCATCAGTGACTTTTGGCTCAACAGAGGATAGGCTCTGAAACAAGCTACAGCCTTTAAAGACCCAGTTAATATTGGAAATGAAAAAATAAAGAGGACAGAGTATGAACTACATCCCTAAAGGAAGGTTAATATGATAATGTTCTGAGTCACTATACTAAATTTTATATGCCCAGTGGTATCTACACCCCTGAATAAAACACCTAAACTCTCTAGTCATTGAACATATGAATGAGAATCAAAATAGGCAATGTGTTAAATATGGAACTGCTGAAGTTTTCTAATAAAAAACCCTGATGGCAGAGTTAGGTCTTACACCCCTGCCCTGTCAGTGGGATTAGTTACTTGATGCTGGGTGACAGGGACATGCTTTTTTCAGGCCAGGTTCCATATTCTGCAGCCGTCTCGTGCACTAAGGTACCTAAATGGCTCCCTTCAGAGACAGGAAACTTTTCAGAAAACAAACACAGAGTTTTGGGACTGGAGAAAGAGAAAGTTTAACCCCTTCAGCCATAGCTTGGAGGGATATTTAGGTATAAACTCTGTTTCAAGAATAACTCATGCATTTTATGCAAAATTGTATTTAGATAAAATACAAAACCAATACCAAGACATTTATGTCTCCTCAGTGAGGTCTACTTCTTCCTTAGACTATAAAGTTACTTTTCCAGGCCTAAATCAGTGCCTCATGAACCAGGAGTGGAGAATGGTTCTAGCTGTGAACTGTGTATTTCTGTCTTAGACCTACATAGGTACTTAAATCTCAGCACAGTTCCACTTCAGGCAACCATATCCTTTTGTGACTCCCAGCTGAGCTTTCTAAGACTTGCAGCTCTTCTGAGAACATTGCCTGCAAAGGAGACCATAGAGCTATATGGATAATGAGAGGACTCAGTGTTCTTTGCTGATCTAGGAGGTCTTGCTGCTGCTGAGGATTCAGAATTCAGGTAAGTGTCAGGGGAGATTTTTTGACCAAAACTACACATGCCTGAGTGAGGGCGGTATTTGTCAAAAACGTGGGGAGGTTGAAGGGAACAGATAATTCCTGCATTCAAAGTAGGCATGAACTTGGTGAGCTGAGACATTTAACAAGTGTGATATGTGTGATTTGGTGGTACATATGAGATATGTGTGTGCGTATGTGTATGGGTGGCTCTAGGAAAAGGGAATGGAAAGGTGAGAACTAGATTTCATAGAAGAATGGAAAAGAAATAGTAAACAGAATATCTAATTGGAAAGTCTCTGAATAGCTTTCTCTAGAGACGTGAAAGTTTAATAAGTTCTGAGTAGGTTGGACAGATAACACAAATATGGTATTAGCTATATAAAGTATAAAATTTGAAATATATGCGAACTTCTTGTGACTTATCAACTGCTGCTCAATGGAATTATAGTGGAGAATATCTTGCCCTTGACCTTAATATTCAATGATTCAAGATTGGAGCATTGCTCTGAGGACTAGAAACACAGGCTACTTCTCAGGACGTTATAACCCTCCAGGGGAAGGGACAGCCTCAGGCTGGAGCCACAAACCTGCCTCATGGCTATTTATGCAGGTCAGTCCCCAATGATACGAAGCTATGTGTGTCAGGAGAAAACAAGAGGACCTGTCAGCCTGTGCTTATTAGTGCAGGAATATAAAACTATCTGTGAATAGTTCAGCTCCCACAATCCCTGGGTTGTCTAGTGTAGTTCAGAGCCATGTAGGAGCTTCTTTGATTTTTTAGTAGGATGGCTGCAGGAGGCCATTTAGATTCCTAAGGACTACAGGGAATGAGCATGTCTTGCATATATGTGATGACAGGGAGATCATAGAACATACAGACTCATATAAGCCACTAGACAAGCTGTATCTATGTGGAAATTTCTGATCCTCTCCACCAGTGATCTTTCTGGGGCTGCCAACTGCTCATGCTCCTGGCCCTACCTTCTCCAGTGGAGGACAGAAGGCAGCTTCATACTGCCAATTTTCCAGTATCTCTGAAGGGAAAATGAGAACTGCTGAGGAAAAGCAAAAGGTGACTCCCCTTTAATTAGGGAGGAATACTTTCTGCTCTCAGGGCAAGCAGGGACAATTAGGAGTGGCCTGAACTCTTTAAAGACGAAAACAATGACCAGCTTGGATGAAAGTCCTGATTAAGCTCCTCAGAAACGCCTTATTTAGTCATACAAGCTACGTGCCTGCCTGACCCTCTGTGCTATGAATGAGCCAAGATTGACGACTGATAAAGTACAAGGGTAGGAGGTCTCTTGTGTAGGTTTCATACTTCCTTGAATGTTCTGGGCTGTTAAATGGCTTGGGGCATTCAATGCCTTGGTCATCCTCAGAATTAGACAAACCTATGGGAAATGTCTCAAGCAGTCACAAGGGGTCTTGGCTTGTACCCATCTTAATTTCATGTTTTGGGAGACAGAAGTCAGGCTTTTATACGAGCTTTCTTAGATTAGGTGTGAAAGAGAAATACTGCTTGATAAACTACTGATTTATCCACAGAGAAGTGTTTGCCTAATGAAAGAACCTTCTAAGTACTAACTAGAACACTTTTATGCAATTTTGTGATGTCGTTGTAGTGTCTAATCCCTTTATATAATGCAGCATTTTTGCAGAGTTATGGCAGAATTACTAATAAAACTTATAGAATGAAGGGAAAAATGGAAGATGAAAAGAGCTGAAAAAGAAAGGAAGAAAGCAAGAAAGCAAGCAAGCAGGCATGTGCCTGCACTGTTCCATAGTAGAGAAGAGATTCATAAATAGGAAAACTATCTTTTTCTAAGTTCAGGTTGAGCTTGTGATCACTGTTGAGCTTGTGATCACTGTTGAGCTTGTGATCACTGTTCTCTAAGCCATGCTGCACTCCAGAAAAGGGCACAAACACAGACAAGTCTTTTCATTTCCCCTTCTTGTATATTACTAACAAAAAAATCATCAGTATTAGAAAGCAAATTAACAAAGGCTTTGTTCCTGGGGGCAAAGGCAATGCCTCTGTTAACCTTGCAGGTGAGGCGGGCAGGCTGCTGTAAATGCAGTGTTTGGATGGTGTGGCCGGGACGTGCTTGCAGTCTGCTTTGCTGGGACTCGGCTCTGTGCTTTTCACATACACCCACTCATGTGGCCATTAGCAACCACTTCAGCTACCTGTGTCCTTGCCTTCAATCTCATGCTAGTGTGCATGGTAAACTGCATGTGCAGTAATTTACTGTGTTATTCATTACATGATATATAATTTGGTATAAAGAAATGTTTAAATAAGCTGTTATTATCTTGAAATTATCAAACATTGGAAGACATACAGTGTAAGAAACTCAACACTATCAACTTCAGTTATGACCTTTTAGACCAACTGACCTGAACAGACTTACACCTGTAGCTGTACATCATCCTTTAACGTAGATCTATCAAGTGAGAAACAAACATGGTGTTTTTTCAAAAGTGTATTGTCTGATACTGCATAAGGCAATAGCATGACTTGCCATGTACTTTCCTTTTAATTCTGCAAAAGTCAAGAATTTATACATGCAATAAAAATTGATTATAAATTAGATTAATAACAACTGTGATCTCATTAATTATATTTTTAATAAACCGATGCTGAACTGTGTTCAATTGCATGGATACGAAGCTACACTTTTTGCTGTGCACCTGATATCAGAATTTTCATGTTTGTTTGTTCCATGTGATATTTAAGCTAGTCGTATTGTTGTGGGGAAGTTTTCTTCACAGTCCACAGAGCTTGAAGCAATGGAGAGCTCGGGTGCCCATCAGCTGGAAGTGCAACCCGGAGCCCTGAATAAGGTTTCTGTGCTCACAGTCCAATGCAATGGATAATGAGCTGTTTCAGAGTGACATCTCAGAAACCCACTGATGTGGACTCATCCCACTTTTGAACAGAAGGGTACTCAGTGAATTTAAATAAATTCAGAATTAGGTAGAAGCTGCAGTCAAGTGTACACAGTGTGGCTGATGTGCTAATACTGTGGTAAGTCTTACCCCCAGAGAGCTTTCTACTCCAAACTCCAGTTTGGGGACAGCTGGGCTGCCCCACCACTCCTCTGCACATCTGCATTTCTTTCTCTGGGGTCACTGAGAGAAAGCGACATCATTATATGCAAGGTCTCCTGATCAGGGTGACCAGGAGAACATAGCTTGGGGCTCTCTGTGGACCCTGCCTTACATGATTCACTGGATTATAACTTTGGCTTTACATTACTCAGATCCCCTTAATTCTTGTTTTAAGTGCTCGAGATCTTTATTATATATAGGTTAACAATATTTGGCCCCAGTGCCTGAGAAGAGACAGTATTTTGAAAGAAAATTTAATGGTAATGAAAATTAAATTAGTAACAAAAACATGCATCTCCCTCCCAATACCTATCTCGTCTGTTTCTTGACCTTACTGCCTCTTGTGTGGCATCATAGCTATAATTCAGAGAACTTCCTTTTCAGATGCCCAGGTGATGAAAGATGGCTGAGGTTACAATTAGAGGAAATCAAGAATTTTTATTCACATCCTAATGGAAGTTATAATGGTACAGATATCATAAGGTAAAATACAGCTTCTGGTCCTTGGATGGAATGAAGTTGGCATACTCAAAATCTATTCTGTGATGATTCCCCCCCCACAATCTGCAACCATAGCACCTACTAAGGGAGATAGAATGGAGGATGGAGCAGAGTGGAGAGACTGTGGCCAGGCTCTATTGGAATCCTTACAGGGAGGTACTTTGCAGATGGTACTTTGCAGATGGTACTTTGCAGCTGAGAAGCTGCATAACACCTGTCAGTCAGGAGAGACAGGAGATGTCTTGCTGTTGAGCCAACAACTGTGGTGAAATCACTTGCCTCGTATTATATCCTAACTGTAGGATACACACACCTGCATCCCAAAGTTACGCACCTTCAAGGTGTGACCACCCCTCACTGGGCATGCACTGTATATTCTTTTTGACTGTATCTTTTACACTCATGGGTAAACAAAGAATTTATGACTAAAGTCACTCAAACTCCACCTAAGAATAAAGAAATAGTATAAAAGTAAGTTGAGAATAGGGGGAAAAGTTAGGGAAGACTCCATTGCAACTGCTGAGATCAGTAAAAGAGGTGAACCTGTCTTCTTCCCCATAGAAGAGGAATCTATCCACACTAAATAATTTTATTGGGGCTTGTCCATGTGTTGCTTTGGATGCATTTTTGCAGCCAGTTACTATCACTGACAATCCTCGAACCTTAAGCCATCACAATTTTATATTAATAAAGATACTCTGTTAGTGAAAGTCCTTCATGGGCACTGACAGTCTCTGGCAGTGGGTAATATACTCAAATAAAGAGGAAGACCTGCTGAGAGGTCATAAAGTGGGAACACCTGCTGGGGGGTCTCCTTTATGCCATCGGTGTGTTCCCCTGACTAAGCCAGTCAAACCACCCTCTGATCCTGCAGGACTGCTCAGTGAAGGGTCCCCCTAACAGAATGCTGGCAATCTGGTTGGGCACAAGGTTCTTGGCTTTCCTGACAGACAAATTAAACACTAAGGTTCAAGTAAACCTCCCCAAACTAAGGGTCGAGGGAGTTCCCCTTTTTGCATGTTACCCATTCTTTAATAACTATTTCCTTTAAAATGTTTGTATTCCACAAGCACTCCCATTCAATTGAACATTAAGAAAGACTGCATTTGTCTTTTTTACTTCAGCTTAGTACAAAGGCATATTAATGCAAAGATACGGCAGATAATTTACTTACATACAAATAAAACCATACCATAGTACAAATTACCATTACATTAGTGGTGAGTAAACCATGGTCCAAAGTGGACAGCTGCAAGAAAAACTGGTGCTGGCAGTCAGGCAGATAGAGCTCTGCTATGGTGAGTCTAGATAGAAGTGACTAAAAAAGCAGAGAATTCAAGCTCCTGAGCCTGTAACACCTATTGAATGGTTTATCTTCTAAAGATACAGTCCTACAGTTGCTGAAGTTTTTGGGGAGAACCTCTCTAACAGCAACATTTAAAATTGCAATCCCTCTTCAAAAAACTACCTTGCTCTGTTCACAATATTTTCCTCCTGTCTGGCATCGCAGACAAAGCTGTTTATTAGTCGCACTACAATTACCCCTCCTAGCATGAAGTCTCCTGCAGCTGTGCAGGGACATAGGTGTGCCTAATCAGTGCGCTGCAGGCAAGTGGAGGCTCGGTCTGCTCGTACTCTGGGTCAGCACAAGGCTGCTCTCCTGATGGGCAGAGGTGGCTGAGTGCACTGCCGAGTTTGATCAGTGAGCTCTCCCTGGGATGAACTTCTCTTAATTACTGGGATGGGAAAGCAGTCTTCGGTTGGCACAAAGTATGGCACAATGAGCTCTCATCTGCTTGGAGGAAAGGAAGAAATAGTTCATACATTAACTGGGTAATGGTGAAGGAGCTAAAGAACTGAAGGTGGATGGATGGATGGATAAAGTGAAGCCAAGCAAATTACTCCACAAATCCAAGTCTGAAATGCACGAACTTTAGACAGATTCTTCACATAGATTTGTTTGTAAAATCTTAATGATTTCAGATAAATTAAGAAAAACGTACAAAATTTAAGTTTCATTGTGTCATTTTGCAACGCCATAAATGCAGTTTCAAGAAATTGATGAAAATTTCACAGTGATGCTTAGAATTGATTCACTCAAATTCATGGTGGAAAGTCTTTCCAGTAAAAATCTGGGGATTGGACATCAGTGATAAAAAAAAAATCCTATTTAAAAATGACATGTCTAGGACACAACCTGTGGAGCAAGTTTTTATTACTTGAGGGTGACTGGAAGGTCTAACAGTGTGCGCTGTAGGAAGCTTTGGGTAATTTTGGCTACAGTTTTTGTTACATGCTGCAGCGATAATCCATTTTCTTATGCCTTATTAACAGGTCTTCCTTACTATTATTACTTGTGTTCTGTATTATGAAGACTCTATGTTTTGGGCTGAATATTTTCCCATATCAAAATGCTTTAGGCTGCATCTACGTGTTCATCTCTTGTAAATGAGTGGAAAATAAAAACACTGACTAAAATGACAGATACTACAAGGGCATTTTCTGAGGTGCCTGCCTGCTGCCTGTGAGCAGCAGAAACATCCACTGAGCTATGATTTCACAGAATCACAGAATAAGCTAAGTGCGAAGGGACACACAAGGACCATGGAGTCCAACTCTCAGCCCCGCACAGGACATGCCCAAGAGTCACACCATGTGCCTGAGAGTATTGTACAGATGTGTCTTGGACTCTGTCAGACTTGGTGCTGTGACCACTTCCCTGGGGAATCTGTTGCCCAACCATCTTCTGGGTGAAGAAGTTTTTTCTAATATCCAACCTAAACCTCCCCTGACACAACTTCAGGCCATTCCCTCAGGTCCTGTCACTGACCACCCCAGTGAAGAGATCAGTGCCTGCCGCTCCTCTTCCCCTCACGACGAAGTCATAACTGGAACAAGGTTTCCCTTCAGTTTTCCTTTCTCCAGGCTGAACAGACAAAGCGGTCTCAGCCACTCCTCATACAGCTTCCCCTCAAGGCCCTTCACCTTCCTTGCGGCTCTCCTTTGGACACTCTCCAATAGCTTTGTATCTTTCTTACACTGTGACACCCAAAACTGCCCTCAGGACTCGAGGTGAGGCTGCCCCAGAGCAGAGCAGAGCAGGACAATCCCCTCCCTTGCCTGGCTGGTGATGCTGTGCCTGAAGCCTCCCAGGACACGAGTGGCCCTCCTGGCTGCCAGGGCACTGCTGACTCATATCCTGCTTGCCATTCACCAGGACCCCCAGATCCCTTTCAAACTTGATCATCTTCAAATTTGCTCAGTATCCCTTCCTGTCTTGCATCCGAGTCATTTATGAAGATGATGAAGAGCACAGAGCTGAGGATGGAGCCCTGTGGAACCCCACTAGTGACAGGTCCCTGGTCTGATGTCTGTATTCACTGTAACCCTTTATGCCTGACCTATGAGTCTGTTGCTCACCTATCACATGATGTGTTCATCCAGCTGAACGCTGGACATTTTGTCCAGACGGATCCTGTGACAGCATTGAAAGCTTTGCTGAAATCCAAAAGGATTGCATCAACTGGCTTCCCTTGGTCAGCTGGGTGGGTTACCTCGTCATAAAAGGAAATCAGGTTTGATACTTTCCTCTCATGAAGCTGTGCTGGCTGTGACCAACGGCTGCATTGTCTTTCAGGTGTTTTTCAGTAGCTCCAGAGTAATCTCCATAACTGCCAGGCACTGAAGTGAGACTGACAGGTCTGTAGTCTGGGGTTCTCCTTGTCCTTCTTGAAAATCGGGACAACATTTGCTAGCTTCCAGTCAGCCGGGACCTCTCCAGATTCCTAAGACTGCTCAAAAATCACCAAGAGAAGTTTTACAATGACATCAGCAGTTCTCTGAGGATTCTTGGATAAATTCCATAATGTCCCATGGATTTGTAGGGGTCCTGCTGGAGAAACAGATCCTGCACAGTGTCTGGGTTGACGGGAAGTTGATCATTCTCACAGTCATGGTCCTCCACTCAGGGCACTAAGACCCTCCTGGTCCATCATCCGTGTGGGAGACTGAGGCAAAGAATATGTTAAACACTTCTGGCTTGTTCACGTCCCTGTTTGTGAGGTCATCATCCTCATCCCGTTATGGGTCAATATTAATTTTACACCTGGCCTATTGCCATTAATATAGTTGAAAAAATTCTTCTTATTTTCCCCTACAGTTCTATCAGCTTCAACTCCAGCTGAGCTTTGGCTGTATGAATTTTCTGCCTCCAGTGGTAAGCAGTATCTCTGAATTTTTCTCATGTTATCTGACCTTGCTTCCACTGGGCATACACCCTCCTAATTTGCCTTATTTTGAAGAAAAGAACCCTGGTTCAGCCAAACTGGCCTTCTGCCTTGCCTGCTCGACTTCCAATATTTGGGAATTGCCTGCTTCTGTGCCCTTAGGAGGTGATGTTTAAAAAGTGGCCAGCACCAATGGACCTCAGCACCTGCAAAAACCTTTTCCCAGGGGACCATACTTACTAATTCCCAGAGCAGCCTGAAGTCTACTCTCCTCATGTCCAGAAACTGAAGTTTTGCTTCTTTTCCTCCTGTCAACAGAGTTTTTAAACTCAGTCGCTTTGTGGGCACTGTGGCCAAGATGGCCATGAATCACTGCTTCGCTCATGAGATCCACTCTGTTTACAAGGAGCAGATCAAAGAATAGAGAGGGAAAAAAAAGACAGAGCAGAGAAATAGCAGAAAGGAACTGTCACAGTGTAATCCTGCTGTACCTGAGTGGATTTCCGAGCAGAAATCCCTACCTAGCTTGTAAGTACTACTCAGGCCAGCAATGAGTAGTATTTCCTATTCAGGACCTCTCCTCCTGCAGGGCCTGGAGGATACAACAAAGGCTGGATTTGGGTGATGAATCCTGAGGCAACTGGCTCTGTCCCTTATTGAGTGCAGGTGCATCCACTAGTTATTTAAGTGAGAGGCAGGTGTAGTCAGCACCCCCAGCCAGACCAGCAGGCATGAGAAATATTTAGGGTATAAATGCAGTAAATTTTGTGTTGGAGTGGAATTTGGTTCACTGCTTTGAAGCATCTATGTAAGCTGTTCATGCTTGGGACCTCATTTAATTCAGTGCTTGAACACGTCTTGGTACAACAAGGTCCAAATATTCAAGTCTAAGAAGTAACAGCTCTGTTTTTAGAGGTAGGGATAGTGAAATCAATGAAAGATGCTTAAAACACCTCTGAATTGGGCTCTTAGATTTTAATTAAATACATGTGATTTTTTTTTCCTTTTGTAAAACACTTTCAGACAAACTACTATATAATTTTCATTCTAACAAACAAAGAGATTTCAAGCTGGCAGGTTGTCCTAGGGTCAGTGTGAAAGCTACAGACCAAATAGGGATAAACATCTCTAAAACTTGCTGACTCTTTCATCTGCAGGAAAGAGGGATTGAGGGTTGATGGCAGCTGACAGGAGCCAGAGCTCAGGGATGTGCTATGTGACTGTCCCAGGAGCCAAAGTATTCTCTGACATCTCTAGCAAAAAAAGTACCATCATTATTACAATCTCCTGCATAGCACAGATCATGGAACTTCAGATAAATGATCCCAGGATAAGAGACAGTGTCTTTTAAAAACAGACCTACTCTTGATTTAAGGACAGTGAATGAGAATGCATTGTATCCTTTGATAGTCTGTTCCAGTGGTTAATTATTCTCGCTGTCAAAAATGCATGTCTTTGTTCCTTATTTGGATGTATGCTAATTTCAAACAGGTGTTTGCTTTTGATTGTGCAATTAAAACACTGTAAAGAACTCTACAAGGTACTTCAGACAAATGGAAATTCTTAAAAACTTCTTTGTTGTAATACTTCACAATTGTATAATTAGGATAAAACTGTTTTCCACTCTCCCTTTAGCTGGCTTGTAATGATTTTTCAAAGAATTTGGCACTTTAAAACCATAATTAGGATGAAAAGTTGTAAGACATTTTTATTTGTATAAAAAAAATACAGATTTTATATTTAATTGAGAAAAATGCTTTAAGGCAGTAGTTTATTACCAGCTTAACTGCTATAAGGCTACATTCTTTTCTGGTCCAAATGGGACTGCACTGTATGAGATAAACCATTCTGAGGCAGCCCCAAATATAAAGCTAGTTTCAGTCTCACTTCTCAAAGAATAAAAACGAAAAATTAAGTTATAACGATTAAGAGCCATGTGCTGTTGCTACACTGAATACAGAGTACGTGCCTGATCCTCCATCATGGCCTGTGATGCCCTTTCCCCCACATCCATGATCTTACAGCACTTCTTTGGCTGTGTGGGAGTGTGCTCTGCAAGTTCTTGGCAGTGCAGCGGCTGCCTCCTGGCCCCCACAACACACAGCCTTTGCACCAGTTCCAGGAAAGGCAGCAGCAGCAAAGGTCACTGCTGAAAGGCCAGAAGTAGGCGTGGAGTTCAGCTGGGGTGGCTGTGATGGTGGTGGTGGTTCAGACCAGAGCCTGCACGCAGCTGGAGTAGCACGGGCCCGTGTGATGGGAAACATACCAAGTGGCAGTGGCACGGCATGGGAGGACAGCACTATGGCATCAGCCTCTGCCTTCCACAGCTGCAGCTGGGGAGATGAAGAAGTTTGCTGTGCTGTTTAATGTCTTTAGTAGTATGACTTCTCTCACCAGCCTTGTGTCCTCGAGTGTATGTTCTAGCATATCTCACTGTGTATTTCCTTTGTTTTTCACATGCATTAGTAGCAATGAGAGCTTGAAGCATCTCAGGAGACATCAGAACTCTGGATGTAGCAGAATCTGCCTCTCAGGGTAAAAAACAGTTCTGGACATATAGGACATGTAGTTTGGACTAAATGTAGTTTGTACTACTCACCTCTTTCCTTACTGTTGCGCAAGAGGTAGCAGAGAAACAACCATCAGAATGGGAAGCCAAAATCTACTTGGTTAGAAGTATTTCTTTTGTTTCTTAAACTCCCGAGGAAGCTTAGATCTGCTGCAGCACAAGGTGTCCCAGCAAGCCATCAAGTCAAGATGTGACTTAAAGCTGCCCAGTGGGAATAAGTGATATGATAGGGGAGCTCACAAGTGAAATGTCAGGAAAGAGGCCTAACATTTGGCGCATTTGTGAATGTGCCTTGTGATTTTGGGTGCTCAGCTGAAACAGAATATGGGCCAGATATCTTTGATGGACACAGAGCTGCTTTTAGAAATAGTAGCTGCCATATCTCATATGTGCTGAAGTCACGTCATAGTCAACAGGGCACTATGGGTCATGAGGTAGCACAGAATTGGCACCTGCAGTGTCTGAACAGAAGGATCCACAGATGTGTTATTCTCACACCTGTGTATATCAATAACAACTTTTCCAAGATAAAATCTTGGGAAAGATGTAAGATGTTGACTTGTATAAAATTAGAAACAAATAAGTTCAGGTAGTGAATAGTAATTGCAAAATTCTTGAATTATTACAGTTTGCACTGACATGACAGCATAAATTGAAGTTTGCATTGCTGTTTTAAAAGCAGTTTAATCTTAGATATCACATTTGCTGCTAAGTCCAAAGTAAGTCAAGCTAAACAAGAATGAGATTTACAGACAGATTTTTTTTTAATGTTAATTATTCATTTATTGTTATTTTTATTTCACAAAATATTGTCACATCCTGCTGTGCTTAGAAAACCTATTTTATAAAAGTATTATCTTGTTATGGTGAGATGTTTTTGTGAGTCAGTCTACAGTGGGAAAAACAATGCTATATTTGTCGGTCCAGCAGCACTAATGTAGCTATAGAATAGAGCTGTGTCCCAGGCACTGCATGAATCTTTAACAAGGCTATCAGTACTCCACTTAGATGCTGTAGTTTTGGTCACATTAGGAATAACAGCTAAACCAGCTAAATGTGGCTTCCAAATCATTATTGCTAATGCTTATGTACTAGATTTGGCAGAAATAACACAAATTGAATTTTAAATGTCCAATATGGTCAGGCTGAGTTGAGAGTGAAAAAGAAATTTGCTTTTGACCTTGTAAAGTGAACACATAATTTTCTTTTGTGAATTTATTCAAATTCTGAATTTAAAATAGCATATGTGCACCTAAAGTTGCCAACTATAAAAGTAAGAATGTAAGAGGAAACTAAGAATTGATGGTATTGTAAAGGACGCAGGTTTCTAATGTCTCATATATTTCTTTCACAATCTTACAACTATTACCTCCAGTACTTTTTAGTTCACCACACCAGAGAAGAGAGTTAGACAAAGTAAGTGAATTCTCCATCATTCTCTTCTTTATGTTATAGTGAGAATCAATAAATGCCCATTCAAAGAGTCTGAGTTTAAGCCACTCATTAATCCTGCCTCACAAAGATTCTAAAATATTATTTTCTTTTCTTTGTCGTCACCTTTAAGCATGCAAAATGCAGTTTATGGAAAGTGGGAATTATACAGAAATGATATTGATGTAAGATTAGGTGAGTATTTACACGCAGAAAATTCAGAGTTCTTTGAGCAAGTCCTCATATAATCTGGGGTTGGGCCACTTGTAACTCTTGTAGCTTGGAAATTTTTTTGCTTGGGGACCTGATTTCTCTCTGTGCTCATTTCTTTCAAGGATCTGTGTTGCTTCACAGACAAAAAAAGTGCATACTTGAACGTATATAGCATTTAACAACATTTTTGAAATAATAAACTTTGAATATAGACAAACGAATGCTCAATGCATTAGACCAAATTCATTAAACCTGTTCAGAACAGCTCAGAATGACTTTGTTCATGTATCCAAATATTTTTTTCCATCTATAGCTGCCTTTTCAGTAAAGAAGGAATTAAACATTAAAATCCTCTAAACATCAAAGCGTTGAGCAACTGTGGTGACTTTCATCACCTGCAACCTTGTGAAACATATTGCAATTCATTTATGTTTTCCCACCCAGGCTTTCAGTACTGGGACTCGCAGCAGTAGGTGTTCCAGCTGTTTGAACAGTACTGTACAGACTGGCTATCAGGAAGGGCTGCTTCTGTTTGATTTGGTGTTTGTTTTGGCAAAAAACCCCCCCTAGTTAATGTTTGGTACTCTAAAACAACTTTAAAACTTGCTTGGGAGTTGACTACTCCAGGTATGTATAAACAGATAGAGATCTGTGCTGGAATACAGCTCTGGCTTGGAACAGGGTAACTAAATGTGCCTGAGCTAACAACCTACCTTGGAATACAAATTGATTTTACAAACTTGGTTTGGTTTGCACCCATCTACTCAGATGTAAAATCAATTATCACCCATACCAGGGTCTACCCGAAATGCCAGAAAAATAGATAATTTGCTAACTGAACTCAACTGACTGCACAGAAAGATACTCCATTATGAAGAGAGGAGGGAAACATGCAGCTGGGACTATAGGGAGAAGGCAACCTGCCTTTGCAGCACCAATTTGCTCTAAAACCAGCTGTCAGCATGCACCCCTACAATCTCATATTAAGTGAGGGGTTTAGTGCAATAAAACATTATAAATTATGCATTTAAAAATAAATGCATAAAAGGTCTTAATGAAAAAGTATTTTAATTACCTTGAAATTAGTATTTTTAAAACCTTCAGGATTCCAGCTTTCCTAGAGAGAGAATTTACAGGAGTAGCCATATTTTACATTTTACTTCTGTGGAAAGTTGGTGAATTTGTAGGAAAGTCAAGTCACATACCCTACATGCCTGATAGAGAAGTATACATAGAGCTTCTTGTCTCGATAATTGATTGCAGTACCAATCCTATTCTGTAATGTTAATGGGATACTGTACAAGACTACAGTGTATAGGAAACCACTCTTAAATACATTCATCTCCTTTCCATCACTACCACAAGAAGAGAAAGACAAGAGTGGGATGGATTTTATGTCTATTCAGTTACATTTTGTGCACGAAGAGAATACAGGTATATTGTTAGTCTTGCTCTTTATTAATTGCCTCACTAGCTATTGACTCAAGCCCAGGTGCTATATTTTCAAAAGCATTAATAACCTCTTTGTGTTCTAGGTCAGTCTTCCTCAGTCTTTTAAGGATGATAATTCCTTATTTCAAGTCAATATTACAACCACCCCTACATTTGTTGTAGAGTAAGAGTAAAAAATGTTTATACATGGTAATACAATGAGCTGGTTTAATCCAGTGTGTGCTGAAAGAATGGCTCTATCCATGCCTGAAAATCAACCCTGAATGGCATGCCCGGGGCCTCCATACCCTGACTCTCTCCATGTGGGACGTGACCCATCAGTGCCCTAGGAGGCACCCATCTTCCCTATCCATACAAGAGACCACGACAGATTGCATGCATCCAGCTCTTGTCCCAGTTGAGACAAAAACCCAAGAGATTTGCACCCAGGCTGGAGAACGAGGAAATGCTGCACAGTCAGCATTTTGACCTGAGTCAGAAAACACTGGAGACTGAAATAGCAAGGAAGAGTCAGTTGTGTTGGTTGGGAGGAGAGGATCTCACAGATCTCAGGCACCTTGATGGATTTGACATCCTGAGAGTTATTCTGGGACTACTGTACTTTGACATGGGCTCTACTTTTACTTTAAACTCTTTGCAGACCCACTAATTTTGCAGTCACAAACTATCATAGCATGATGACGCAGCACTGCTGCAGGCAGATGGTGGCTGCAGGCTGAGGAGGTGTCAGATGTCCTATTCTGTGTTTCTGCTCTTACTCACACAGCCCAGCAGTCATTTTAGAAAGAACACATACGTGCAGGCCTTGTCACAACGGCAGTGCATCATTTCTTCACCCCTTAGGCTTCAACTGGCTTTTCGATTTTGTGGAACCTCTGAAGTTTTCATCTTCCAGTCCAATAATTCTGGCACCAACCCACTGCATTCACCTTGGCAAACTAATAATCTGTGTCTGCACTTGAATCCTTTGCTCCTTGAAGGAATTACAGGGCAGTTTAGCCATTTGCCAGTCTTTTAAAAGCACAGTATCATTAATTCCACACAAAAGCATAGTGGAGAAGTAATAGATTGTCATATCTGAAATAATGGGCAACCAGTGCTTGAAGTTGTGTTAAAACTCAGATAAAATAGCTGAAGAGACTACAGGCACTGTGTTGTTTGTCCAAGACAGATGGGTCCAGCTGGGGTTATTGGTTTCGTTCATGTTTCTGGACTTTCTCTGGCTCCCACAGAGCTGGGAAGGAGCTTTGTGCATCTGACAAAACCTGGCAGGCTGGGCAAACTGCTGGGCCTGAGATGGTTTGTGTGACTTAATTGTACTGGGCCCAGATTAAAAGTTTCCTTGCAGGGCAAGTAAAAAGTACTGTGGAGTATGAGAAAATTAGTGGAACAACATGTTCAGATCCTACGTGCGCAGAGCAAATAAACGTGGTAGGAGCCAGCTTGATTCCAGGGGGATCAGCTGAGTGTTGCTGTGACGTTTGTGAGCGTTTCCAGCTCTGAAAGTGCCTTGCAGGTTTGCATGAGCTCATTCTTCATGGAGCCAACTAGACTTTTTTATTCCATCTCCAAGCCATATGGAGAGTAGTCAAAACCTTCCCAAAGCCACGTGCCAAGGCTGGAAAGTGATGCTCTCCCACGCCTGCTGGACCTCAACTGTCGCCTGCGTCTGGGGCATGGACAATCCACAGGCAAATTCGATCATCATGGATAAAAATACTTCAAAACAATTTTTAAAAATCCTAATTTATTAAGTTCTCTCTTATCTTTCTCTTATCCTGATAAGTCCGAAGTAAGTACTTCAGATATGGCTGCATGGTCTGTTTGTTTCTGTCTTGTGTTTCCTAGTTTTAGGTGGTGTGTTTGTGACAGAGAACACAATTTAATGTCTCTTTAGACTTTCCCTATGTAAACATAGGTGCTTCCTCTGCAGGAAGGTGACTTGCTGTGACCTTTCAAAAAGCTCATTATCATTCATCTTCGGCTGCTTGGGATTTGCCTTTATTTACCCCCTACTGCCTTTAGAAACTGCCGTAAGTGCTCCTTGTTGTGGTCACTCAGGCAGCAACCTCAGACTTTGCAAAACTCTAAAGACAGGTCTGTAGTACTGTGCTCATGGTGTGTTTAAGTAGTCTTGGATTCTGTAACACAGGTTTCACCCATTTCAGGAACATTTCACCCAGGCATCCAAGTACTTAAAACATGGTCTTTAAATTGGAAATACAGCTCATGGGGTGTGGCTCTGAAGGTAGTTCCAGTTTTTATCAATTCAGATGTTTAGTTTAGCACGGTGTTGCTCTCTGTAAGTGAAACTTAATATAGTACTGTGTAAAACAAATTCAGATATGGTGGAAAAATACATCACTGTTCCCAAGATAAGGAGAAATACAGTTTCAAGTGCAATATTTGTACTTGTACCTATTTTCTGCCTTTGAAACAGCAGTGGGTCAAAAGACAGATAAAATTTCTTGGAGTGGATAACTCACAGATCCTTTATGGTTGTTATTTTCTGTGTGGAAACACCATCTGAATTTCACGACAAAATGTTACATTATTTCGGTAGGTTTGCATGAAAATTGTGCTGCTTTAGATGGAATAAAAATACTGAAATTATTCCTTATTGAATTTCTTCGTTACTGTAGCTAGTACTTAATGAAGAATTGTGTACCAAAAAATAAAATAGAATTTAATGTTATAGAAAACTGCTTGTCTGAAACCAGTTTACAACTACACAGTATATTATTCCATCAGTGTTTAAGTAGTTGCCATGACACATTTTAGATAACATCATCCAAGGTGGAGTTTGCATTATGTTTCTAGGGTATTTTAGAAAAGGAAAATAAAAGTAGATGTATGGTGCTGGTTTCGGGTTTTTTCCTATTTTTTAGTCTTTACATTAGATGATTGTATTAATTAGGCTGGTAGGAGCTTTACCATGACGTATTTTCTGTGTCCAAATGGCCTCCAGACTATATGAAGTCATAATGCAACAAAATAAAAACTGTACCACAAAATGTAAATGCAGTATGTACAGGTGGAACAGTAATGTTCATGAATAGAGGGGACATGAAAATTGCCACAAAATATGACAAACTCAGTTTGAAGGAAAGACTCACAAGTGGTTATTTCCTTAGTGAGTTATGGAGGTTTCTGCATGAGGGAGGAAATCTTGTCTAATGGCTGCTCATTACATATCCTGTTTATTCATAGAGAATCTTTAGAAAAAATATGTATTTCCACTTAGGCTGGTACTAGGAAAAAAAAAAAAGACTACCAGAAGATTCCCTTTGATTGTATGAGTTCTTTTCACTAAAATGAAAGTTTGTCAGTGCAAAAGCTAGAAAACCAATCAACAACGAAAAATTCTTAAACTCCAAACTCTTTTCGTGTTTAAGAGATAAATAAAGTGAAAATATGCTGATTTTAGAAGCTACTTGGTAAGGACAAAAGTACATATCTGCATAATGTCTGGAAGCGTTTCCAGCATCATATTCTCAGCCTCAAAGACAGGCATTTATGGCAGCAAGACCAGGGTATGGATCTACAGCATCATTACATGGTCAAACCTGAAATAAACATCTACTTTATGTCTACTAAGACCCATTTTCCACTCAGTAAAACCCAAAAATGGTTAGATGTACTACTACTATGGAACTGAAGAACAAGATAAAGGTAAAGAAGTTCCTCAGAAGAGTTGAAGGCCATTGAAATTCCTCTCAGCTGTCCTCAAACTCTGCTTAGTAAGGGCTGCTAAATATCAGTAACACAAGTGTTCAGTTCACAAATAAGGAGATGCTGTGAGACCCCCTATTTACCTACTCTCATCTGATTAACACCTAGCATCTGAAATTATTCTCCTCTGATAAGTATAGTAGAAATATCTTAAACAAAACCCAGGAAATCTTGATTTTTTTTCTTTACATTTCTATTCCATGACATTTTTGTACACTGAAAACTGTTAAATGAAACAACTATTACTCATATTCATACTCTTTTAATGGAATAAAAATGGAATATCAAGACATGAATTAGAATTTTTGGCACAATTTAGAGCACAAAAATGTTCAACAAACAGTGAGATTGTTTATGGAAACACAGTTTTAAATACTGCTGATGTTCCATATTTCATAGTCCTAAGCATTCTAAAAAATGTCAGGGTACCTTTTTAATACATGGGGGGCGGGGGGGAAGTGCGCAATTTTTCCACAACTAAGTATTTCCTTTTACTAATAATATCAGTAAAATTAATAAAATAATCATAAAATTAATATTTTCAAACAATTTCCACTGCATTAATATGTTGTTTTCCCTCAGTGTGGGTTCTTAAAAAAAAATTGGTAGCTTGATAATGTTGTTTAAGCTTGAAACACAGAGAAAACTTTCATAATAAATCTCACATCATACCCTCAGCAGACAGGATACAGTTTGGGCTGGCTTGCTGCACTCCTAATGGAGAGAAATGCTGTCTCTGTGTAGTCCCTCTTCTCACATATCTGTCTCAAAAATAACATCAATAAAGATGTGATATGCCCGTAACACTCATTAGGGCAAACCTGAAGCAATTCAGACTGTGGATTAAATTTCTAGATATTGAAAATTAATCTAAAATTCTGACACTAAGTAACACTCACATTAGCATCATAATATTTGTATCTGAAATGTCCCAACCAGAAGTGATGTGATTCACTGGCTGATGCCCATCTTGATGGACAACACATGAGACCTTCTAGTCAGTGAAATAGGTAACTCAGTCTCAGGAAATGTGTCTGGTTCCTTACATTTCACAATTTTCAGGCATGGAAAGCCAAAACCTTGATAAAGAAATTAATTCCTAAGTAAAAAGAAAAGATAAATTAAAAAAAAAACCCAAAACTTGCATGCTTTCTGCATGCCACTTTATATGAGCAGTCTGGCACTTTTTTTTATACTTTAGTGACATATGCTACAATACAGCCTGTACTACAGGGAAAGTAACAGCCTTTTTCATATATAATCGATACTGTACCAACCCAGTTCAAAGACAAGTCAGACTAACAATACTTTGAGATGGCTGGCACATTATGCATTCTGGAAATTCTAATTTTATGTAAATTTGGAAAATGTATGCATGTGCCAGAGTTTCTCTTTGTTCATGCACTGTTTTAGCATGTGTAAGTAGGAGAGGCTGCCATGCAACACGGGTTGCAAAACAGCAGATGGGGGTGATTTAGTCTCTGAGGATCTCTAATTTCCCCTGAAAAAGTACTCAGGTTTGTTATTTTATTACTATGGGGAAATATATATTTTAAAATATATTAACAATTAGTGCTTGTCTAGTTGGAAAATATCTCAGAATACCTTTAAGAAATAGTTCTCTCTGTGGACACTAATTCCTCTGTAGGAGTCCACTGTGAAAATGGATTAAGCTGAACTGGAATAAACCCCCGAAGTCTTAGTGTTGCAGAGCATCTACAGAGAGACTTAGAGCCTAGCAGTTATTGTGCTTGAAATTCATGCTCTGACATATTTTGTTGTGACTTCCCCATACAGACAGACCCACAATTTATTGCTTCCAGATGCAGTTATGAAATGATACCATTTCTTTCTGCATTTGCTGATAAAATGCTACACTGAAGACTGATTAGGGGTGACTAAACTTTGCAGTCAGAGGTTGAATACCACATCCCTGAAATACTCATTTTATGCAGATTTTAAAAATAAATACATTTACAATGGTTTCCTCTTTGTTCTGCCACTGTTCTGGCATGTCAGATTAGTGGTAGATGCCACACAGCAGGAGCTAGGAAATTCTGTCTGAAAAAGAGATGAGGTTTAGAGTAATTTTAGTTGCTGTCAAGACCAGAGTTCCCAAGTAAAGGGACACGTTTAATACTGTTGTAATCAGGATATTTTAAACATTTAAAGAGTTCATGTTTGTGTTGTCAGATTATTTGCTGGAGTTTCATACCCAAGCAACTGTGTGCATGTGGCAAGGGTATAGGAAGAAAAGAAGGTTGTATTTACTGTGCTCTTTTGCATTACTTCAACCTCAAAAAAAATTGTGACTAACACAATTTTGACGTGTCCAACTGATATTCCTGAAAGGCTCATTTTGGTTATTACCTTTCAGATACAAAATGCAAAGGTGGCTCTAGGTCTTGTTGAAAGTAGGATGACCCACCACTTGCCTGAGTTTGTGCAAAAGTTCCCACTGATCTCAGCTGTACAGAATCAGAATATTTATGACAAATTTATAGTGTTTGGGAAAAGTGTGCTTAGATTACAGTGTCTACAAACTTTGAATTTTCTAGAACGTCAAGATATATTTACCTGTAGAAATACTATAGTCATCTGAAAATCCATGATCTGGCTGTATTCAACTTGGATCTTCTGAACATATTATTAAGTAGCAAAAATATGTTGAATTTCTTTGGAAAATACTTGTTGTAGTGAAAAGAAATACTGAAATATTGTCCATAAAGCAGTCACAAAATTTTCTGTGGTGATGAACCTTTAGTGATTAACAGGCTGGCTAGTTTTCAGAGTTGCTCCACTAAGCATTTATTGGACTTTCGAGTTTGAATCCATGTGTTTGCTTGAATGCTTTCTAGCTCCTTTTGCTTGAGTCAGCCATATAGGATCATTCTTTTCCTTGGCCTCTGGCTATACCTAGGCCTAGAATGTCTACAAAGCGCATCTTCAAAATGAAATGAAACCCAAATAGCCAAGCAGCTGAGGCCCCAGAAACAGGCCTGCTAAGTTTACCTGGTGAGAAAATATTTTTTTCCTCATAATAACCCTTTCATGGAGGTTTAAAAATATATTTCAAGGAAATTAATCTTACTTTGCAGACCTCTAGGAACACACATATGGAGTCAGCTACCACATTTCAAAAAAGCCACTGCATTTCAAGAGAGAGTATTATACTTAGCAGCTATGGAAGTATATGGCACCATTTTCATCTTTCTTTTTACGTGCAGATGTGTATAGCAGGATCCTGATCTTGGTTATTATGTTCTGGTGGATGCAAGGACCCAACTACCCTTATTGTGTCCAGCTATGAAGAAATAAGGAGCATACTTTGGATTAGAGAGAGAGACAGACAGACAGACGGGTTCAGCCTGTGGACTGGGATATGGAAGTGTTTCCATTTTTAGTTTTCATTGGTGAGGATTCTATTTTATCCTATCTGTTGCTCCTTATAAGTCATACCAAAAAAATTTGAAATCTGAAGCTTTCTGTTGTTGGTGTTTAAACCTAATGTCAAAATGCTTTTGCTGCTTACTTGTGAAATAGAAAACCTGCATTGAATGTCCTTGAAATAGTAATTTTGCTAGACTCTAACCTTTTTCATGCATAGCAATCTGGGTTCAGCAGCATGGATAAACCAAATATTCTTAACATTCCCTAGCATACATTCTCACCTTTGAAGAGAAGGTTACAATTGTTAGCTTTAAATTATCAGCAGGAGAAAAAGAAGAGTAATCTGACTGCCCTTTCACAGTCCAACAGTCTTGGACCCTAAAAGAAAGAGATGCAGATGCGTTACTTGTCCAGAAGCAGCACCAACAACTCTTACATCTGCCTGATAAGGGAATGCATAATCGACCCCATAACTGCTTCGCTAAATACATCTTCTGTGACACTTATAATGTTAGTTTTACATAGTCAGTAAACTATATTTTCATATTTTCACAATTGATATGGGCTTGGATCCAGTCTTGGTCCAAACCTAGTAAGTTTACCAGTGTGTAACTTTGCTGTGTAGCTTTGTATAGCTAGATATTTTCAACAAGTTCAGTGAAGTTGTGGTTCATATAAATTCAGAAACAGGCATGATCCAAAGAAACCCTGCAGAACACGACATCTGACTCTCCAGAATAGGCAGATTATATTAAAGTCTACAATATGTCCTAGAACACAGATACAAGCCAAGAAGCTGGCATAGTGGTATGACTGAAGCAATGTAAGTATATAAAAATAGTCTTCCTATTTTAATAAATATTAGTTCTTCTCAAATTAGTAAGAAATGTTTCCATAGTGGAACAGTGAATAAAAAAATAAATATAATTTTATCTCACCACTTATACATATTTACATTTTGTATTAGTCATACATTCTTTTTTTCCTTTGCTTTTTTTTTCCCACCTGATGTATTACAGTTACATCCTAATGCCGACTTCTTTCAGGCTTCTTCCACAGCTCACCTCTCTTTTTGATCCACTTACAAAGGGTGTATCCTTCACTAACAAAACTTAGTGAAGTCTGTGATATTTCATCTCTGGTAGCAATGTCCAGCCTCAAGGATTCAGATGATCACTGCATGCCCTATTGATGCAGTAAGAGATGTATGCATTTAAAATTGCAGTGTATATTTGGGTTCAGCTGAGGTTTTGGGCTGCATTTGCACACTTAAAAATTTGGATCCTAAGGAGACGGACTGTATGAGAGGCTTTTTGCATCTAGAACCAGAAGATGCTGTATTTAAGCTCTGCTTGTCTTCTCAGATGAAAATTGCGAAGAGTGGGTGACAGGGATGTGTGGGTGTAATTGTATAATTAGGCACATGCTGCTGTATTTTAGCACATACTGTCCCCTGCTGGGAATAATCATATTACTGGTAAAAGTGAAGTTGTGTGTTCATCCTTCCATTCAAAAAGGTAGGCTGGTAAGGCCTCCTTTGTTTTCCCTTTCAGACAAAGGTATGGTTTTCCTGGCCCTTCCCTTGATCACCACCATGCCAAGAATGTAAGCATTTCCATCTGTTGAGGATTTCATTCCATCAGGTGGTATTGCTGTACGTAGGATGCAGCTGAAGGCACTGCAGAGGCTCCCACAGGAGGGGAATGGATAGATAGCTCGACCTTTCCATGGGATGGGCTGCCATGTGCCCACCAGCATGTCTGATATTCGTATTGATTGCCCTAGGGAAAACTTCTCATATGGTGTTAGTGACTGCCTGCTGGTGCCCCACACAAACCTCACAGAGCTTCACAACCATTTTGATTTTCCAGAAGATGTCAAATGGAAGGGAGCCTCCTCTGCAACTCCCTGTTCTATTGCAAAAATGAGGGATGAACATTTACATTCCCCTCCTCTCCCCAGAGATCAAGGCTTTCCTTCCCCACTGCCATGGGGTTGGTGGAAATCAAAGGTCTGGGGCAGCCTGGCTGCCACAGCCTGGGGTCTGACAAACATAAACTTCTGGCCTGACCGCAGCTCACGCCCGTCCCTGTTCTTGCTGGAACTCCGTAGCCAGTGGCATGCAAAGTTATTTCAGTGCCTGTGCTCTCAGCAGCTTCACACCAAAGCCATCCTCCGGTGTACAGCAAGATCGTTAATACAGAGATAGGTTTTGTTTGCTAAAAGATGTAATTGGTTTTTTGGCTATGTCTGGTTATTCAGTTTAAAATGGTTCTTTTGATTAAGCTATGCTAGACTTCATGAATTAGTCTATACTCCTCTTTTTCCTCTAAAATTTGGCTTGTTAGCCCTTTGCACATGAGGTATATTCTTGTCATTCATTTCTGCCTGGCAGCCATAAGAAGTTTCAGAGACTACAGCCCCACAGATCCTTCATCAACAGATTTTCTATTTTGCAGACTGACTTTCTGACAGTCAAGGTGGCATCTTCTATAAAACTTAGCAATGCTTAGCAATACGCTAACTGTCTGGTGAAGGTCTTAAATTATGTACATCTTGACAATTATGCAGTCTGTGTGTGACTTTCAGAAAACAAGAAATATTTTTTTTAGCTGCATTTTATGTTGATGTCCCTCTGTTTGTCAATTACCATTTTCTTTTATCTTTCTCAGCAGCTGTTTGTCTTCCATTTTAGAGGTTAGACTGTACCACAGACTCAATGTGTTACCAAATATTTGTTTTTCTTAGAACCTCAGAACTGAGTGATTTGGATGAGAACATTTTTCACTGTGAGCCACTATTCATATTCTTTTTCAACACACTGTATAGATAATATTAATAAAGCTATAAAATAATAGGTGAGTAGGAGTCCCCAGCATTATTTTTACCTTATTTAAAAATATAGTAATAAACCAGAAATCCTGATTTTCTCTTGCACATGGATACTGGCTTACAATATCAGCCAAGGGACATGTTGGCACATTATATGAACTTTGCATAAGTTCATTATTAGAGAATGCACATGCTTTTTTTACTGAACATTGGTAACTTTAATAATATAGACCAAGAAAATGAGAATTACAGGAGAGAAAATAGTCTAATTTAGAGCAAACTTCTGGGACATTTTTATTTAAGTGGCTTCTTTTCTTTTTACTTCATGCCTCATCTCAATCATTTCTTTATCCCTTCACTTTAAGGATTTTTAGTTTCAAGTTAAATCAAACAAGAGAATAAAATACAAAAGAAAAATGAAAATACGGGGGAAATGCAAGTTGCATGCCATGCACGTCCATGTGGAAAATGGGTGCTCCAAGAGACTCTGCCCATATAGCAAGTCAGTCTATTAGACAAAGTCTCCATTCAAAACCCAGTGATGTTCTTTAACTAAAACTCCTTTAGCAATTTTTTCCTTTGTCTGAAATATTAAGGAACTGTACAGAGGATTTCAACACCCAGCATGTTCACAGCAGAGATTCAAGCCATAGATAACTCTTTACCAGTTCTGACAGCTTCTGTCCTGTGTCCTTCCTCAAATTACATGTTTTTACCCACTTCGCCTTCAGTTCTCAATGTAAAAAAAGGTGTGATATAGAAGTGTTATTTTTCAAACTAAAAATCTGAGTATTAGAATCATAAAAAGAATGGGTTTTTGTAGAAGATGGGGCATATTCATGTGGAAGGTAAGACTGGATTGAGCTCCTGTCCCTACTCCAGGCTGCTGGAACGGGGTAGGACCCAGACTGGAAGTTGTAAAGCCATGGAGAGATGACATACTCTCCATATTAATGTGCTAAAAGAAAGGTTATTTTGGTCTGCACACTTTTTCTGGTTCTGTTTTGTGTTCTTCTGGAGCTGAATCATTCCAGAAGAGAAGGTGATGTTTCACTGTAAAATACCCTAGGCCCTAATTATCCTTAATGCTTAAGGATTCCTCCTGGAAAGTAGGGCATGTGAGTTCAACTTTCCTCATCAGCTGGGGATGTGCTGTGTGTTTGGTGCCTGAGGAAAGTAAAGGATACCAAGGATGCTTCTGAAACAGAAACCCAAGCCCCTAACACCACACTATCTGCCTTGCTTGGAAATTAGGTTTTTTAACAGAATTAGGTAGTTTCAGGTCTAAGACTTATGATGACCTTTATACACAACTACCTTATATTTCTGCAATCTGCACACAGGGTACCTCATCCAAGGCTTTCATTCTGCTCAGGCTGTCTCCCATTGTATGCTACAGATCTACTCCAGGGTCAACATAAAGTGTTAACAGAGTTAGAGATTTGATGATGGAAGCTTGGATTTAGAGTATGAAATTTGAATTCACCACAACAGACACCTCAATTATTTTATGGTGATAACAAGCTGATATACTCTAATTTATTACAGTCAGGCATAAAGTTCTTATGGAAACCTAGGTATTTTATCTTAGTAAAAAAATATATCTTGTTTTCTTCATAAAGGGAGCATATTCTGATTTATTAGTCTTAAGATACATGCAGTAAAAGAAATACACTTCACTGGACTTGTAAATCACTGTGAAGAAAAGCAGGCTGTGGAAAGCAGAAAACATGTGCATCACTGTTTTGTGAAATAAAAATGTCCAGGGTATTTTCAAAGGTTCAGTTAGAAGCTTGGTTCTCAGCTGTCACTTGTGGCTTTCACGTCCTTCCCTAGAGATCAGCAGTTGCCTCCAGGAGAGGCAAGGAACCAGGTCACTTTCCCCCTCTAATGAGTGTGATGGGAGCACATGCCTGGGGTTTAGGCAGAGGACAGGAGTGACAGCATGAGATGAGTGACTTCTCATCCCAGCTGCCTAATCTCTTGGTTTTTAATACAAACATTTTTGAAGTGAAAACGTTTGTGTGAGAAAGCCATCACGAGCTGTGGCCAGGCTTTGGCTAGTCACTAACAACAGGAGCATTGACACTCTTCTGTCCTGACTGGATTCCCTTTTTGCAGTCTAAGCTTAAAGAAAGAATGTTCTTTTTCACGTCTGTTCTAAACCTACAGCTTTTTGAAGGAAAATGACCAACATAAAACAATAGGAAAAAATATGTAATTTTTGCAGGAGTTCCCTTTTGGTCTAAACTAGACTGAAAAGCATGAAAAATGAGCTGTTAGTTGTAGGAGAGGTATCACACCAGCTCCACTTTCTTGTTACTCTTACTGAAGAAAAGATTTTCATCAAGAAACGCGTGCAATGTTTAGACTGTTACGGCATCACCTCTCAAATGCAAAGTTACCTTACACAATAACATCCATGTTTTTCTGAGAACTGTACTGGTTAGTAAAATGACATCTATATAATTAAATATGCAAATAGGTAATTAAACCAAATTCACTATGTAAACAATAGCAAGCCATCTTTACAAGAAAATTATTCTGATATCGAAACAGCACTTGCTCTACTTTTTGTCTCTCACATTTAATACAACAACATGCAGTGGTGACAACATGAATGCATGCATTGCACTTCTTTCTTCCCATGCCATGTGTAAGGCAGAGGCTGATGAAGTCACGAGACTGCTGAGTTTTTTGGAAAACACTCTTCATTTTGCTCCTGGATTTATGTTGATTTCAGTCTTTAGTAACAGAATTAAATCATGTTACTTGAATCAACATTTTTGTGTGTAAGTAAAGGTCAATAAAGGTTCACAAATATACTGAGTGGCTTTCAGAGAAACTGGAAGTTTTTTACCGGTTTGGATGAACATATGTTTATTTAAATCATCCAAATGAACCAAACATCTTTGTTATGCACATTAAGGCAAAGACTATAAAAGTATGGTTTGCCATGGGGTAGTTTACCACATTTGCCCATTTTCAGAGCTGAACAGAAAAGATGCACTATGCTGTATAATCTGTTTCATTAAAAGAAATGCTATTTTTTGCCCCAATAAAAATTTTATACTATACTTTTTTTTTTTTTTTGCAGGCAAGCAGGATTTTTTGAGTCTTTCAAGTCATCTCTCAAACACAATACATACAGAAGTAGTCACTAGATTTAAAATTAATGTTTACATCATAGAAAAATTATATATTTGCATATATAGAAATACAAGACCTTGTAAAAACGTAATCCTTCCAGATGCTGCAGTTCTAATTATCTGTTTTAAGGAAAGTCAACTATCTTGACCAAGTCTGGAGTCTTAATAAGGCTGAATAATCTGGCAGTGAATCCAGTGTGCTTCGGCTCATATTGAGCTGTCTGATTTAGGTCCTGCAGGGTGCAGTGCTACCTTGCTTGGTGAGCTGAATAATTATTTATATCTCAGTGAACACTAATATCTCCGCTTATCTAGCTTTACACAGACTGTCAGGTTAGCCGTTCCTGAAGAGATCATTCAGCTGGGCCATGTTGTCCCACACGGTGGGTCAGCATCCAGCTGCCCTTTTCCCATTCTGTGGGGATGGCTTGAAAGTGCTGGAACAACAGTTTTACACCACATTGATTTTATAATCCCTAATCCAGTGTCTCCAGGGGGACTATAATTCTGTGTAACAGGCATAAAACAAAGAGATAAATGTTGAAGTTCCTAATGAAAATGGAACCATCAAGGATCCACTGAGGATCTCTGTTTATTTTCAGGGTATTGATTCACACTACTTAGGGCAGTTATTTTTCGAAAACCATGTTTCTTAGAACAGCACAGTACAAAAACTGCATGGAGCAAAGGTTTGTCAAGTTTCTAAAGAGAACCCACATTGATTCCACACTAATCTAGTTTATGAGTTTATATAATTTAGGGATGCTATACAGTACTCCTCTAAAAGAGTATTTATACTCACATTTATACTCACATATTTATAAAATATGTGCTGAGGCACTAAGGCATGAAGCTGAACTTATGCCATTAGGATTCACAAACTCCTACAAATGTAGTCTAGAGAGTCTTATTTTGACTTAGAATGTGAAATTATCAAAGATTAAGAAAACTAGTTGAGGTCTCAACTCATAAAATACTTATGGCTTTTGCCTACAACTCCACAGTTATTTCAGGGTTCCAGAACAGTGCGTGTTTCTATTTCATTCTGGAAGCATGAACAACTCCAATAAATTATGTGAATGAGAATAAAATTGTGGGTTTAACAATAATAATGAGCTGAACTCCATAAAAACAATATAATTACAATCATTTGCCCAATTTTAAAATATTCTTGATTCCTGCTCCTGTACTCCAGCATCCTTACAGCACTTCCAGCATGGTGTGGTCTTCAGGTTTAATAAGCAAGCACTTTTTTACATCATCCAGGTCATTAACAAAAGTACTGAAAAGCAGCAGAACAAGCCCACGCCATGCATCCTTCCATTCCTGAAAACACTACTAAGCTCTCTCTGAGTATGGGTTTTTACTCATCACTTAAGAGTTTTATGAAAGCTATGTTTTCCTATCTTGCTTTTAAGATTATCATGTGAAGTAAGTTTAGTCCCTGCTGAGGACCAGCCATAGCAACCCCAGGAGCACATGCACACCAGGTGAGCAAGAGTGATGTTCTTACCTTAGGCTGTAGCACAGAGCCTGCTACCCTGGCTAGCTTTGTTCCCACTGGGTGTATGCAGCAGGGATGTTTCTACCATTCAAGACAGCTATGTGCATATTGATGCCCCAATTAAAAAAAAAATGCCTTTGAGGCCCAAAGGGACCAAAGGGACTATGCTGATTAGTGAGGCTAACAGCTAAAGTCTAAGCTTAACATATCTCACCCCAAAATTCCTCCATGAAGCCCAGGGTTGTTCAT
This sequence comes from Oreocharis arfaki, assembly GCA_013398015.1. NCBI lineage: Eukaryota > Metazoa > Chordata > Aves > Passeriformes > Paramythiidae > Oreocharis > Oreocharis arfaki. The sequence continues at coordinate 112,824 of VZRR01013239.1, read as the reverse complement.
TATCTGCACATCCTTTTGCATTTTAATGGCTTTTCAGAGTCAGCTTGAGGACAGAATGGAACAGGCTCTGAAGAGCTGAAGGAATATCCACAAAGAAACAGTTATCCTTTCTTTTCTCTGAGCTCACAAGAGGCTACAGGATCACCTAACATCACTGCTTAATGAGGAAGTAATTCTTCTTGCAAGTCCAGCAATTTTAGTGAAGCTTTAGCTAATCAGTCAGTAATATGCAGGAACACCCTGCATCCAGTGATGGAGATTTTACTAGCAATTGGTGAGCTGTTACTCAGCACAACGAGAACTAGGGGCAGGTTTTAAGACCAGTGTTTCTGATGATCTCAAGGTTCCTGGTAATAAAGTGTCCATGACAGCAACCTCTTATGGAAGTCATAAACTCTGTAGCATTGCTCCCATCACATCCTACTCTATGGTCTCATCTGTCTCTCCACCTTCATCCTTGCAACGATGCCTGCAGACATCTATTTTGTGGCAGTCTGTATGCTGCAAGGAAACACAGAGTATAATGCAGGCTTTTAGTACAGCTCCAGGTATCTTAAGTAGTAAATAAAGGCAGGAACACAATCTTACCCTGTATTCATACAATGATGAATTGTACTAAGTTTGATGTTTCTTTAACTCACAGAGAAGTGTTAGTCAGTGAAAATGCATTTAATAATGAAAATACAAAACTCAGCAAGAAATAACATGTATTACTCTAAAATTTATAGAAGTACCATTTCAAATATAAAAAAAAATTCCAAACTTGTGAGCAATTAGAGTTCAGTGCATCTGAATTATTCAAGGTACACATTTAATAAGCTTCCAGGTTATAATTGATTTCATGAAGCAATTTTAACAAAACTCAAAAAGCAATATTAAGGAAAAAATGTACAAACTGAAAAAGTTACTATATATATTTCCTGTAGGTAACATGACTGCAAATTGAATTCCACAAATATATTTTCCAAAAAATATGTCAGAAAAAGCACAAGAAAAGAAGACATGAAATGAATGTGAAATTCTCGTACCCCAAACTAAAAACAAAATAAGAACATTCCACTATGTCCACTACATATTTGGCTTTGTGTAAATTGACTCCTGAAAACAATGTGCATTTGATCCTGAAAATCATCTGTCTTATGATATAACAAAGGGGTCTTTGGGAAAATATTTCACTTATAGTTCTTTATGGTAACAAATCTCTTTTAAGAGCCAAGCATTACAAAATTATTAATTCCAGGTTTTAAAAAAAGAAATTATAGACTAGAATAATTCAAATGTAGTCACAGAAGGTTTGACAGACCAAGGTATTAGGAAGGAGCACATGTGTTAACCTGAAACAGCTCTTTCAGGAAATGCAGTCTGCTGGTCAGCAACAACATAATCTGTGAAAGCTTGAAATAATATTGCATTTAAAAACTGCTCAAGAGAAACTAAAGAAGAACTTTACACAAAATAACATTCAGAGCCATAAGAGACTCTCAAAGCCTACCAAACTGCATCTCATCCAAAATCTGATCTCATCCAAAGTCACTGGATAGGAGACAGGTACACATCAGCCATAAGCCATGGATGGTGGCCAAAAGGCAGGTGTCTCTGACCTGCAAAGCAAACATGATCCAAATCTTTCAAGGAATAAATAACAAGAAACAAAAAAAATGTTTGAGAAAGTGTTTCTGTGCAGCTGTTTATATTAAATTCAAGGGAAAGTAATCAGAATTTTACATTGATATGAAAATGTATCAGCAATCACAATGGGCCAATTTGACTTTTCTCCCCAAATGTTCACTTAAACACTGCAGCAATTGCAGGCTGTTCAGTACTTCCTCAAACAGCACTGAAATTTCTAATTCACAAATAACCATTTAAGTAAACACAGCATACCTATTATGTTGAGTATACCTATTTCGTTGAAAAACAAGATCAGGAAAAATTTCTAAAGCACATTTCTTTGGTTTTTTATTCACCTGTTACTATCTCGTCTTCTTTCACTTTTCCCAAGTGTAAATTATATTTAGACTAGCATACCAACATGTAATTACATGTATTTTCATTATCTCGTAATTTGGCTAGGGAATCTACACTGTATGCACAAAATGCTGATTGCCTGCAGCTGTGGACAAATGATTATTTAGATAAGCAAGCAAGCTGATGAGATGAACCAGAAACCTGGAGGAAAGTCACTCAGTCTTGGTGCTTGGAGGAACAGCTCAAACTCTTGGGGCACATTGGGACTAAAAGGTCTAGGTAAACTTAGCTATTGTATTTGCTTTGACGTTAGCCAACAACAGCATACAAAGTCCTTGACTGCTTACAGTATAAATATTTACTTCTAAATGCTCCTATGATTTAAACTATGGCCAAGGATAAGGCTGTGAAAAGAAAAGCACTACTGAATGACATGTATTTTAACCAATTTTACTAAACATCACATCCCCGGTCCTCATTTTTTCACAGCTCACTGTTAATTTAGAAAGTGGTATCTTTTAGACTAAAAAAAAAGAAAAAAAGGCTGCTAAGAAAAATTGAAAGCTATGATAATGATGATTTCACATAGCTTTCTAAATGAGAAAATAAATACCTGCAATTAATTGTAATACCTGTGTTTTTCAGATGCCAAAAAAAACCAACAAACCCCAAACTACCAAACAAACCCTGAATCAAAAGAAATCTGAAAAAAAAAAGTTGGCTCCTGAAAAACTAACCTTTCCAGGTACTTCAAATACTATGAACAACTCAGAAAAGTGCTGGTAAGGAAAAAACCTAAACACTTTTTGTACCCTCAGTGCTTTCCCAAGCATATGAATATTTGAAAGCCTCCAAAAGCTTAGCCTGTCCCTACAATCTTGACAGGTCAAGAAATACCAAGTATACAGTTCCCCTGTTTTAGTGGCACTACTACAGTAAAACACCTTCCCTACAACAAAGACTACAGAACTTAATTGTTTGAAACTAGTAGGGTGGGCCTGACAGTATCCGAGGTGTCCAGCTGCTGTAACACCCCCCAGGTCCTGTGCAGCCTCCTGACACAGCTGGCCCCGGGGCTGCTGCTCCAAACCCCCAGCCACTGCCTTTCTGCCTCCGCACTCAGGGGAGTGCTGCTGCTCCACCCCGCGCTCTGCTCCAAGCGACTGCTGCAACAGCCTCCTGCCCCAGCGGAGCCGAACTAAGAAGATGCTTCACTGTGGGCCCAGCTGAAACAAAATACTGTGTCATGAGACCTGTTAAACTAATTTGTAATGGCAAAACCAAAATGGAAACAAGCATACATTTACTTTCAAAAGAGGATTTTAATTTCATGAGCTGTTATATCTTAAAGATAACAAAAAGACAGTGTGTTTAGGAGACACTTTTTCTGCCTTCAAACAGGGAAACATGTTGGAAGAGATGGCCAGTCAATCTTATTTTGGGCAATATTTTCTATAATTTGTTTTCTGTTGAAGCAAAATATTTTTCCTGTAGTAAATAATGCCAAACATCACTGAAAATCCTATATTTTCATTCAGTTTTGATTAATTCCTATTCTGGAAACACATCTGTAACACAAAATTTGAAAATAAAAGCTCATCTGACCTTGACCTGTGTAACATAGCTAGGTTTTAGATAGTATTTGAAGATGAAAATCACTGTAGTAACTCCAGGTATATCAGATATATATAGTTCACATGAAAAATAACTGAATACAAGAAGCCTTCTTTTCTCTTTTTTCTTTCTTTTTTTTTTCCAGGATGCAGGTGATTTTATTAGGTCAAGTACGTGATTTTTATTTTTTTTACAGGGCAGAAAATCATTTCAGTGTTGGCATCCTATTTTAGCAACCTGACTGGAGCTCCTTTAGCAAGATATATATTTTAAGACTGTAGCAGTGAAAGGTCTCAGTTTGAACTCTGTCCTAAATACACAGAATCTGATGCATGTATTAACTATTGAACTTCAATGGGCTTGTATAATTAGAGCTGAACCAGTGTTTCAGAGGTGATTCCTGTTCTAGCTGTCTGTATGCATTTTTCATTACTTCTTTATTGTTTGTTCTCTTTTTACATTGAAGAAAGCACTCTCTGAAACAAGCTATATATGCACAAGACCATCAGCACATTTATCCATGAAGCTTTACCACTGAAGTCTGTAATACTTTAAAAACAAAAAGGTTGTAGCTGTATTGCTAATAATTATTAGGAAAGTGTGCAGTCCTGTCCCAGGGTTTGGTAAGTAAGGTCATGGTACAATAAGAGTTGCAGGCTCTGTAAGCATTAGTTGTATTTGCATATGTCAGAACAGTCTGTGAATACTAACGGCACAAACACTTCACATCTGCTTCTGTTTACTCCCATGCTAACAGTCAAAAGTACAAAAGTACTGTGTTAATTGCTCTGTTACATACTGACTGTTGACACATTCTCCATAGAGCTTTCATAAATACACTGTTGCAAACAAACTACTAATGACTTTGCTTATTTCCAGCCCATCTTTAAAAGAAATCCAGAATATATACACAGATTAATGATTCCTCTATTTAGCAGTGTGTCTTGTTGCTTGCTATTGTGGAGGCTTGTATAAAGGCAGTATCAATTAAGTAGCAATTATCTATGAAGTGGGAAAAAAAAGTGGTGATATAAATAAGTAATGTGCATGAAGTGAGAATTTCTGAAAACAACTTGAGGTGAACTCTGAGGCAAGGGCACCGACTAGTGAACAAACCCTCTCCATCTGCGCTTCTATCTAAAACCATTAGAGCCCAATTTGAAGTCTGACTAAACAGCAGTGATACCTGTGGGCCTCCATTGAGATTTTTCACTATATATGACATGCCCTGGAGAAATTTTAAAATATAGGATGGGAGCTGAGGGAAAAAAATTAGACTCCTAAAAACCACCACTAACAAGCTAATCATATTTAAATTTGTGCTTCAAGTTTCTTTTTGCTTTGACACTTCAATATAGAAATACAATTATCTAGTTACTAGAAAACAACAAAGGAGCCGCCACCCAAATCCACTGTCATACTTAGAGTGGTACTTCGTTTCTGTCAATGCTCTGCTTCTTCTGAAGGAGAGAGAAAACCCCATGGTGTACCTCACCTTCCTCAAACAGCAAGCACTGGTGGTTTTCTGAATGCCTCTTCTGATATTGAATTTTGTTGTTCTTTAAGAACCTTTCAGAAATGGTCTTTGCCTCCATCATTCAGGTGTAGACATTCATTGCTGTAAATGCAGCATAAGGGTAATTAATTTATTATTTTTCTTCTTTTTTTTTTTATGGTTTCTTCAATTTGTGTGACAGAATAAGATAAAATGAAGTTACTCTTCTTTATATTATTTCCTATCACATGTCTGTCTCCTGCACTTACACCTTTATTCATTTTGGTCAAGAATATATGACAGTCACCAGGAGCAAGTTGCTCATTTATTAACTCCATTTTATTGATTCATTAGTGTCCTAGGCATTTAATCAGGTCCAATGAAGAGTAATAAAGCATTCTGACTAACAAAACACATTATGTATTTTTTCTCCATTTAATGTTCTTGCAAATCTCCCCCCTCTATCATACATAATGCAGATAGAGACGTACAAGGTAGACCTTAGGTCTGTAAAGGCACTCTGTCGCAGCCGCCTCAATGAAGTCTCAGGTGTCCTTCATTTCATGAGACTGGTGCTGTCAGCCTTGGTTAAACCTACCCTCAGGCTGTGAACAGCAGTGGTCTCACCACCCTGTCTGTGTCTGCCAGCGCCTATGAATAATTTTAACACAATTTTCTTATCCTATTTTTGCACAAATGTCTGGTTACAAACCTGCAAAGACGGTGAAAAATCAAGACCATTCCAGATCAAACCTGAGCAGACTTGAGGTAGGATGGAGGGAAGAGAATGAGCACGTGAGCACTGCCAAAGTGCTCCTATCTCCCACCACTGACCCCGATTGAGGCTCTCTGGTGATGCTCTCATCCCAGCATTCAATCCTCTGTACACAACTGCTGGACCCATTGCCTCTGGCTTCTCCCACAGATACAAGTTATTACCTCCCTTCATATGGCTGGTTGATCATGCCGTGTTTGATCACCTCTTCCAGATTATGTTTTCGTGCTATGGACAATCCCAAATCATCTCCAGACACAAGTACATGTGTGTGCAGAAGTTACAGAAATGGGCCTAATTAAGTGAAAGCAATTGGGTGGCAGAAACAGGAGGGAGCACTCTGACCATCCTGTCCTGGTCCCAAGCTGGCAGTCCTGCCAGGGCCCAGAATGTGTTCCCTGAAGGCCAGTCCCCATTGGGCAGTGCAGTGCCCTCCCCATGAGGCAGAGCATGTGTGTGGGGTGAGCTTACTGCTGACCAGGTGCTACAAGACTGGCATTCTCTCCCGCCTGCTGCAACTCCAGTGCCAAGGAAAGCATGGTAGGGTAGAGGGAGGAGAGCCAAAAGCTCTTCAGTTGCCTCTCCATGAGTGCTGGGCTTGATAGAAACTGATTTTGATTCTATGTTATAACTCAGCATGAGATTTACTGCAAACAGACATTTCTGCCTGTTTACAATTGTTTTTCTCAGTTCAGTTATGATGGACCATACAAATTCTTCAAGATCCTGCTCTGTGGTCTCTGCTCTATCTCATTTTCAAACCATTATCAGATCTGGAAGACAGATATCACCATGAGCCAGAGTGACCAGAGGTCAGAAAAAGCATTTTTCAAAGTATTCTGGAACTGCAAATAAAAGTCTTCCAACATTATTTTCCTGGGCATGGAGATCAGGCATTTCTAAAGAAAATTAAAAGTGGTTTGCTCTTTAGCTTCTCTCTTAGCCTTGGATCTTGAACCCAGCACCAAACACAAAAGCTGAACGCCGGCTGGAGCCAGGACTTCTTGACAGCACCGCAGCAGATGGAGTCAGTAAACACTGGCTCTAGAGTGTCATTTGCAAAAATTGAAGTTTTCTTGAGAGGACTTCAGAGTACAACCCCATTTAAAGAGTCCTTTAAAGAGAGCTGTTCCAAGGATTTTTGTGGACTTGAGCTTCTCAATGTAAGAATAAAAGTGTGGATCATTCCAGTGAGTAACTCCAGGGAGCTGGAAGATGTTAGATTCTTGGGGTCTTGACTGCTTGTGTTTGGGTTTGCCATGAATGTGGGAGCCTACAACTTCCTTGGCAGGATTGCTTCTGAAAAAGGCCATGGCTGTGCTTAGGTTGGCAAAAGCAACTCATGCTACCACACTTTCATTAGAACACTCCTGATCAATTTTCTGTTTACCTGCTAAACTGGTCTTTTATTAATTCAGACTTGGGTTATTTTAGCAGTGATAAGAGATCACCAACAGTTAGGTTTCTTGGTTGCTTATTTACAATATTGTACCTAATCTTGGTTTGTTTGTTTGTTTGTTTCAGATTTTTTTTGTTTTAAATGCATGAAAACCCAGACAACCAGAGAAACTTTCTTTGCTTGCATACCTGACCAAACACCTTGACACATCAGTCTGCTTTTTCAGTAATGCTCCCAAAGGTCTGACTCCAAGGCTTCCCACTCCTAATACTGGTGTTTGGTTCTTTGCTCCATCTCGGCTATTTCTCCTTACAGCACTACTCAGCTGCATCCCTTCGTGTCCGTGTAGAGTCATATATACATATATAGCTTGTGTTTCAGATTTGGAATGGGATTCTTTAGATTAACTGCTGTTATAAAGAAAGGCAATGTTTTCCTTTTATTTTCTCGAAGAGAAGTTTTGAAGCAAATAGTGTCAAAAGTCTTCACCCAAACCTGCAAAGAAAAATATTTCTATTTTCTCTTTACAAAACCCGTGTAGAAAAGAAATCTGAGGACCTCAAAGGGTTTGGCCATGCCTAATTTAAACATTATTTTAGTTGATTTTAACAGTTCCTGTGAGTTGAGGTGTTTGAACTAGCAATCCTGAACACAGTAAAGTTAGTGCAACCTGGGGAATGCTGCGGAGGCAGCCCTAGGAGTGAGATTGCCTCATGGCTATGTGAAGACAGGTGAAGTGCCCTGTGTAAATACTACATCTCTGTGGGTTCTCAGTCAGTGAAATGAGGAAACTATACTTATTTTATTTATCAAGTGCTTTGAAGTCCTTAGATAAAAGGAGAGCCTTCAATGTCTTGAAAGTCCTGAATAGATCGGTTCCTACCTTCGTCTAAGTGCTCTTGAGAACGTCAAATACTGTATTTCCTAACCTAGAGTGAGTAATTCAATCCAATCTGCTCAGGGCATCCCTAAACACACAGACAGAACGAAGCTTAAAAAAAGAAATCCATACTTGTGATGTATGTCCACCTCATTTAAAAAAAAAAAAAAGAAAGAAAAAAAAAGGTTACCTGTTCTTTAATGTAGGGACCTAATGAGGAAGAGCAAAGCTCAGTTGCTTTTTCTACTTCAAGGAAATCAGATACACTTTTTCCTACCTTTTAGGCAAATCCTGACTATCAGATTATCAAAGCCCTTTCTGGGGACACTCACTTCATTTTATATTCAAATTTAAAATTAAGTAGGTTGGCTCTGGGTCTGGATGTCTCTGTGGATCTTGCATTAAGTGATTCAACTAAACCTGCCTGGAAAGCATATGTCACAGCAAGGAACATGCCATTCTTCTCTAATATTCCTACCAGCACATATAAAAGCAGGAATGTAGATGGCTCTGTGGCTCTTGGATGCAAATTAAACGAACCAACAATGCTCCAAATCATGGTCATATCTCTCATATTGAACCCATGAAAAGAGATTACAAAAGGAAAAATATAGTGAAGTCCTTTGGTTTGACATTCTCAGTTGCAAAACAGAGTAATAGTTTTCTACCTATTTAATATGTAAATATCTTTCTTACATTAGATTTGTCTTCAGGAACTGCCACAGTGAAGAAAGACTTTCAAAAAGGAGATATTATAAGGATAAGTAGGTGAATTATGGAGAAAAAAATACAAGATTAAGCTTAAGAACAGCTACTAGTCACTAGCATGCAGAGATGTATTAATGCACTTATTCTTTTCTACTACATATTAGTCCCTTATTAGCATGTTTTACCTGAGCTTGTCACAGTCTTATTTCCAAATTACAACAAATTACAACATTAATAAGTTAAAATTATATATTGAGATATTTTAATATTTGAGATATTTTAAAAATTGAGGCAATTTGAAAATGCTGTCACATGTAGCAAAATAACTACAATAAATAAATGCTAACTAATGAAAACATGTATTTCATGAAAATGTATGTTCCATAAGTATTTTGGATGTTTATTATGCAACTACTTTGACAGAAAATTTGATTAAGGGATAGTCAGATAGGCTGACTTTCTTTTAAGTTAGGCATGGTGGAAGGAGAAGAACTGAAGTATTCACTATTTTTAGAAATTACTGGGTTTCTCAATTCCTGTTCATGTAATTCACTTAACAACATTAAGCAAGAAATTACTCTGCTATTGGTAGCAAAATCTCTGCAAAATCTGTAACAGGTATTTATGTCCAAGCCCTTTCAATTAAAACTAACATAACTGAAACACAATTTGAAAGACTTTGTTTTTTCTCTATAAAATCAATAACGTTTATACACACACATGCAAACAACTTCAGTTTATGGACAATTTTTTCAGATGCTCTTCAGATAGCTGAGCAGCCTTAGACTTCGAATGCCTTTTAGTTCAGGCAATCAACAGTTGGCTGCCCAAACTTTGTGTGGGCATCACTAGGGCTGGTCTTGGTTTCAGACAAATATATGACAACCTTCAGTACCCATTTTGCTTTTGACTACCTCCTCCATGTATTAGACATAGCTTCTGCTTTCACTGTAATAAGTATTAAATATATCACAGATCTTCTTAGAAGTACTGAAATTGTATATGGCAAGATTTGGGTAACAGAGAGTATGACAACAGAATAGTAGGTTCTGTGCCATTCAGTGTTTCTGTTTCCTGGAGGTATAGTTAGTATGAAATATTCAGCAGTTACTTGGCCATTAAAGAGGCAGATCCCCAGCCATGGGCTCGTGGAAGTTTTACAAGTGTCCTACCCTTCACCATATGTGTCTAAGCTGACAGCTAAATGCTTCTTGCCTTTCCCATAAAACCTGCCCATCTAGGTTGGGATGGCCTGCTCAGGTAAGGAAGGGTTTATTTCAGTGCAAGTATTGGAAGCAGGAATTCTTCTTACCCATATTAAATGTGCTCTGTCCAGATACCACATGCAGCAGATTGGTACATGCAATATGCCATAAAGATTGCAAAGAACACTCTGCCAATATTTTAACAATTGTCTCTTCCTAAAATGCATCTTTACATCATGTATGCCTCAAGTAAAAATGCTACAGAAGTTTACTGTATGCAAAAGGAACTAGATATACTGTGAATCAAAGTGTTTCATGTTCGTATTTTATTTGACATGTTTAGATTTTAAAATTTTCTGAACAATGTTTAATAGGCAAGAAAACTATCCTAAAACTTCGACCACACAATGCACCTAACAACTACAGTTTAACATGCCCATCCTTTCTGAAATTTACCTCTACATCCATGCTTGCTCCTTTAAACCCCTCATGGTGGCCAAACATGTATATCAGTGTCAGAACATTTGCAGCTGCTTCCTGGCTCCTTTTAGGGCTCTGCAGTGATCTGCTTTTCTCTTTGTTTCCCATTGGCAAAGCTCATGTCAAAAAGTGACCTGATCCTCATGGCGGTTTTCACCAGGACCAGTGTACCATTTCAGGGTTGAGTCAATCCCTGGTTTTTGCCCTCTGATAATCTGTGCCTCTAACAGAAGTCCTCTAAGGGAATTTGCTTTGGGCTTTCTAGCCGAGGTTTGTAGTGATATTTACCAAGAAATTCAGAAAACTGATGAGGGGAAAAAAAAACCAACCCAACACTTATTCATTGGCATATGTTTAAAAAGGAAAAAAGAATCTGTCTCTGCATTCCTCAATTTCCACACTCAGAGCTCTCAGCTTCATGGCAATCTTAGTCCATTTCATGCTGGAGATGTGTCAAACTGAGAGCCAAGGAAAAAGGAAGGATTGCTTAGTGAACAGAGGTTAGCAATATTATTATATACCTAAAATAAAATCATCCTCATTTTTAGAGACCAAAGTAAACCCAGGATATATATTTTTCATGTTTTTTCTCCACATTTACTCAAAGCAGCCAGATGGATTTGAGGGTCAGTGAAAAAACAGAGGACAATCTGTCCAAACTTAATTCATTCATTTTCTGGTAATGCTGGTAGGAAAAAACCTTGGACATCACTTCTGTGCCATAGAGGAGGTGGAGCTCAGCTGCTCATACTCGTTAACAACTGAAATGAAGCAAATAATCTCCATGAACAATCTCTTGGGAAAATGGTGCCTGTTGGGTCTGTTTGTGAAGTGTCTGAGCAGATCATTCAATTCTTGGATTTCTCCATTCCTTTTGAATATTTGGTTACTTCCTAATTTAGTTAATCTTGGTGTAGGACCATTCACAAACACTTTACTGCATGTTCTTGATATAAGTACTATGCATTGTTTTGGTTTTTTGCATAGGTGAGATTGTACTCCTACATTTTTTTCAGCTACAACTTCAATAGAAAATTGCAAGAGTTACATCTCACAGTGCAATTTTGAAGCTTTGTAGAACTAGTGCAGAAGTTCATCTCCAAAGCCTGCACTTCATAAATATGTATGTCAGTAAATGCTGTGTTCTTGAGCATTCCTGGAAAGGAAATAAAAGGTTGGTGAGAGTGAGGTCAAACTAAAATTTAGTTTGGAACTCTAATATGAATATTTGTAAATATTTTTTCCCAGTATTTGGGAAAAAATGTGCTCCCATAATATTCTTCTGTTTTTCCAAAATACACTTTTCTAACTAGGAAAGTTAAGCACGTGCCTGACCTATACAGTGTAGAAATAAAACTGAAATTTCCACATGGACATTGGATGTGACTGAAAGAAAAGGTGGTTGCTCTGTCCGGAAACAGTTTCTCTAGTTTGCTGGGTGTCTCCTGATGGAGCTATTCACAAAGTTCAGAAGAGCTCATATCACACAGTATCATACAGTACTATGTGTCTACAACATTTTCATCACTTGCCTTCTGGTCGAGGTTGGGTCCACGGTCCTACGAACACCTACATGCTCACTCACCTGGGGAGAGCAGGATCTCTTATCACTTCCTTTGTTGTGCTGAGCAAAGCTTTAACATTCTAGGGGTACAGGAGCTACTTTTAAAAAAAGAGCATATATAAATCACTGTCTTATGCACATTAGTAGGGCTCTTCTTGTCTATTTCTTTCAAGTTTTCTTTTTATTACCATTTTTACTCCCAGCATATTCCATCCATTTCAGACCACTGTTGTGCTGGGCTTTTTTTTTCAAACTCACTTGTATATTGCTCATATCCCTTGCACTCTCACTTTATTTTTTTAAAGCAAAACCAACTCTTCTTCTTTAACAATTTACTTTGCTCTTCTTCATTTTTTCTTCTTCCAGTCTAATCTCGGCATTCTGTGCTGCTCTCTCTGCCCTCTAATGCCATCTGTGTCTTCTCTCCATGGCCTCTCCACAAATCTTCATTTATAATATAATTCATAAATAATACTTAGGATTTACATATCCTTTTACAAATATTAATTAATTAGTGCTCATGTACTTGTAGAGAGCAAGCACATTGTCCTCACTTGACAGATGGGGAAGCAACAGCTGAGAGCACACTGCCTGCCCTCTTCTTTCATGGTGCCTAACACAATGGGGTCTCTTGCAATATTTGGTTTACAGACATTAATGTAACAAATATTAACTGCAGCAATAAGTGATTTAATCAGAACAGAAATTGAATTGGAATGCAACAGAGGTGTTCCTGCACTTACATCTGATTTTAATTCCAACAGTGAACCTAACCCAGAGCGTTGGTCTCCTAAGACTATTGTGAAGGTACTTTACTGTTCTCCATCACTGAAACAGCTGGACACCTTGAGTTGTTTCAAAGGAGAAAACTGCCCTGCAGAGCCGAGAAGGAAAACACTACAGAATTTTAATTTTTGAGGGAAAAAAACACCGTCTCCCCACTCCCAAGGAGGAAAAAGGCACCCTCTCCCCATTTCCCAGGAGGAAAAAAACCCATAACCAAACTATCAAAATACCTAAAACCTGGCTTTGATAAGCTTTTTGCGTTAAATTCGTTTTTCAGTTTCTAGGGTCTAATATAATAAGGGCGGGAAATTTTATATTTTAAAGGATTATTATGACTAGCCTTATTACATTTAGTGTCCAGAATCAGGGAGCTGCTTTATCAGGTTTTCCTGAACCCCAAAGGCCCATTGTATTTGCAAGAGTACATGTCTAAATATTGGACATTACTGAATCTATTTGACTAAGTTACTACCAGTAGCACAGCAGCTGCTGTACCGTTTTCTAACCTAACATGTGTTTGCCACCCATATTATCAGATTTACACAGCGGTTGTTGTTGCCAAAAGCAGAAGAGAGGTAAATTCCAACACTGTGACCCTTTGCAATCAAGAAACCTGCATTTATTCCAGTGCCTCTCCATGGAATCCAAGGGAATGGCTCCCAATGAACCCAGAAATTTGTCCACAAAAACCAGTATAGATTCAGTCTTACAGATAATCAGGTATCACTGTGAAAAACAGTGAGCCACTGCACTAAAGAGAAATTTGTGGAAAGGATGTTTCGGGAAAAAAAATTAAGATAAGAAAAAAATAACACTCCAAGTAACCTAAAAAACAGAAATTCACGTCTTAATATATTTAAATACGTGTATGCCTACAAACCTACACACATCCCTCCTGTATCCTTCACATTAACGCTGCTGGGAATTTCCCTGGAAGTGAGCCCAACGGCAAAGTCAAGCATCCAGAACGAGCACTGCTGCACCGGGCAGCGGTGCCTAACCTAATTCTCCTTCCTTGTAGCTCTTAGCACGATGTCCCCAGCCGCTGTCCCCGCCCCGCAGGAGCGCTGCTTTAGGCAAACGTGCAGCAAAGCGAAGCAGAGCGGGGAAGAGCAAAGGCAGCAGCCGGAGCACCAGAGAGATCGTGGCAGTTTGGGGGAATATTTTGCCAAAGGGACGGTCACTAATTTGAAGTACAGACACGCGGCAGTGAGAAATGCACGGCTGAGAGGCCGGGTTTGCCCGGGCCCTCCCAGAGCCGGCCGGAGCAGCTCCCGCGGGAGCGGCGAGGAGCCCGGGCGGCCGTTCCCGGATGCCAGGCGCCATCTCGTGGCTCCCGGGTGAACTGTGGCCGTGTGCTCCGGGACAGCGGGGGCGGCCTGCCCCCGTGTCTCTGCTGCTTGTGCAGCTGCCAGGCACATGCAGGGAAACTGCCTCTCCAGAGGTCCGAAAATTCACTTAAATCCTCCTTTCTACCAGGTGTCCCCGCTTCCTGGCGTTGCCTTTGCTCTGCTGGCTGTGGGACGGAGCCCACGGCCCTCACCTCCGTGGCAGTCCCCTGCTCGAGGGCAGGGCTGAGTGTCAGAGCAGAAGCAGTGATATGAGAAATACTCCTGCACCGACAGACCTTGGGACTGCCTGCGTGCCTACCAAAGACTAGGAAAACTGGCTTTGTCTCGTGACATAAATATTAGCCTACAAAAGAAACTTGGGAGACAGAGATCTTGCGCCAATGAGTGATATTTCCCCCTTTGCAAGATAGTGTTTGCAATAACTGTGCAGCTTCCAGGTGAAAGCATGCTGTGCCTAGCTGGGTTGAAGAAACTTAGCAAGAGTCTGTGTCTGTGAGTGTGGATGCACTTCAAGAATTTATTAGCCAGTGGACTTTTTCATTATAAACAAAAGGGGATTTTGATACTGTATTTAAATAATCCTCAGTTGCAACCAGACCCTATGTACAATCTTACCTGTGCTAACTGAATAGCTAATGGATCATTCAGTTCTTAAAGTATAGGTTTTTCATTAATGTCTTGAGTCTTCTGATTTCATCCGTGCAATGCTGATGTGATGATCCATGGCACAATATTCGGCTGTTTCTCAGGTGATTTAACAAACCTACCAGAAGGCTGTTCCAGGGATTTTGATAGCTCAGCTAACTCAAACATGCCAGTATATTTCTGCATGGTTTATGGAAGCCTTAGGTTTACATTTCTTTCTAAAGCCATCTCTTTTAACATTCCTGAGTACAGTTTACTGGCCCCAAAGATGTGGAGACTTTGTGTTGCTTAATGTTCTCCCCAGTGAATGAGGGGGAAAAATGCATAGTACATTTAGTGAACGAAAACCTGCATTTAGTAACCTCCTTCTTTCAAAACAGAAAACAATTCTTTGGTATTCCATTTTATTCTGCTTTGTTGGTGTTAGTAACTTGGACTTACTATCTTTTCCTAGTACCTTTAGGTTCCCTCTTCAGTTAACTTCCTGTCTTCTGATTTATACTTCGTCCATTTTCCTTTGTATTATAACCAGCTTGATCAATTAGACTGGAAGGTTTGCAACAGTTTTTTCAGCCTTCTTGTGAGCCATAGAGAGAGCCATTTGCCCACTTGAAATTCTTCTGCTAGTAAGAAAAAGGAAATGCAGAGTCTTATAAAAATACACAAAAATGCCAAAAGAATAAAAAAATTGTTTAAAAACTTACAAATGTTTGACAGGAATTTATCCTTAAATCAAAATATGAACTGAGGATACAGGATATTTGTGGGTGAGGATGTATACTTGGGATCTGGGAGGACCGTCTCAAGACATTTCCTTCTGACATTTACATTCTTGGTAAGCTGTATAAATACATAGATGACAACTGACTGTGGCCTATCAGCCAGTGGTGTTTCCCAAATAACTGGTTGATCTCTAGAGTTTGTTTCCACCGGCTAGGATGACACAACAGACAGCTGCACATATGTTGAATACTTTCCTCATAGTACTTTTCCACATGAGCCACTACTGCAATTGTCACAGGGATGTTATTCACTCATTAATGGGAAGGGAGCTTGCCCACAAAATGTCAAGTGGGGAGAAAGCCACCTTGGAAAGCTGCATCTGGTAAGTTGTGGTCTGCACTATGAAAGCACTTGAAAACTTCTCCGCTATGGAGTTTGATATGTGCCATAATTACCAAAGAAAGAAACAGTAAAGAGAAAGTTTTACCTAAAGCATGAGCAAAGGAGAAGCAGAATGAGTGTTAGTCTTTTTCTCTCAAGTTATGTTGAATTACAGCATAAAATGCTGTAATTGATATTTGTGAGTAACTTTACTCACAAGGAAAGTCCTTGACTTCTGTGAGATGATTCTCTGTTACTTATTCTCCTCCTGTCCCTGCCATCTACTCTCAGTGTTTAAAGAGTATTTCAGCAGCAGTTGTTTGACAGAAGAGATCAGGACCAGACTTAAGTATCCGTTTATGGCTAATCAATTTCTCTGTTATTAAACAGCATACTTTGTGACTAACCTTTTCTTTCCAAAAAAATTTCAGCTGGGCAAAAAAGAAGATGCCAAATGATGTATCCAAGACAAATTATTTCCTTTTCTTCACTAAAAAAAGAAATTGAGATTTCCAGGGAGATGCAGTGCAAACACAAGAAGGAGCAGCGTATTCCTCTCAGGAGTAAATTGCAACGCGTTGTGAGTAAAAGTAGAATTTTACTACGTATCATTAAGCTGATAATGTGCAATGTACATAAATATCTGTATTCATGCATAGATCCTGATTCACTGCTCTGATCAGAAAGTTTATGTATACAGTATAGATGACACTGAGAGCTACAGGCAGGATATAAATTAGTTATTGTATAGATTCACATATATTCTTTTCTCTTCTGGCAGCCTCATGGGAGTCAATGTTAGGAAAAACTGTAGCTAAGTGTTTGTACCATTATAAGCTTAATATTCTTATGGCTTTCATGAATACCAAATGAGCTTAATAGCAGTGGAAGCAGAACACTGTTAGGTTCTTGTTTTGCTGGTGCACCTGCTGATAAGAAAAGGATTTTTACTGCCTGATCCATGTGCACGTGTATGCTCTATGTCAATCTCACCACAATCAAGGTCTACATAAATTGCTTATAAAAAGGCTTAGAAGGTATAGCTGGTATACCTGATACGTGAAATCATTACCTAATAAGCTGCAAAACTGCCTCTATGATAAGGATGCTTAGGTGCTAGGTGTGCAAACTTATCAGGATGGAGAAATCATGAATTGTCCTAGTTGCAGGATGAAAGAAGGGCTGTTGAAATGGAAACATCTAGCACTGTTGAACATTCAACGAAGACTTGGTGCAATGCAAGTATGGAAGTAGCATGGTAGAGATAAGAGTGGAAACACAGAGGTGAGCATGTGCTCCAAGGGAAGGCTTCTAGGGATGCCATTCACCTTGACATGGGCAGGTTGGACTTCAGTTCTTGCTCTGATCATCCCTAGTCAAACTGTGTTAGGACCATGTTTGTGCTGTAGATTCACCAACTTTTTGCCACAGAACCAAGCCCCTCATCACTCTTTCAAGCAAGCCTGGTCCTAAGACTTCTTCCCTGTATCCCTGCTGGCACTGAGGTTCTTGAAGCCTTGGCACTTATTTATTGAACTCAAAGACATCTTGGATAACAGCAGCAGAAACAACAAAGGCTATATTGATCAGCAGCCTCAGGGAACACTAATGAGCCCACATGACACCCTGGTGTATCTTTTTCCAGAGCTTTAGACTTGAAGATACATTTCCTCAAAAAAGACTGAAGAAATCCAATTACTACAGAGGTTCTTTCCTCTGATTTAGAGGATGCTAGATTATATCCAGTGGGAGAACTTTTCAACTTTTACATTTTTTTTCTAAGATGCAACTGCGCTGGTACTTTAAGTGTATTCGCTTAATTGAACATTCATGTGCTTTATACCACAAATGTCACTAGGCATTTCATAAGTATAAATTAAAGGACAAGTGATCTGAAATACTCTAATAGTATGATGTGTTCCTAGTGACTTAAATTGATGTCTTAGTGATAAAAATATTTAAACACATAAAGGAATAAATAATTAAGTAAATATAAAAGAAAGCACTTAAAGATGATGTTGGTGAATGAAGTTATATAAGCAACAGAACTTTGGAAATAGTAGTCTGCTATCTAGATAATGATTAGTGCATAAAATATGGAGGGAGATTTAGTTTAAGTATTTTCATGTAGCTTTTATCCTTCGCTCTCTATTTCTATTTTTCATCTTTTTGCATGGAATACTTCTCTGCCAACGTGAGCAACCTGTTCTCAGAAATTTAGTACAAAGCGGCTGTCAGACTGTCTTCTTTAGCCACTGCAACAGGCACCTTTAGAAGTTGGCTCACCCTATTGGTACACTTCTCAGAGGTACAGAAGAATTTTTGGGGCATCCTTGTAACTGCCTCTTCTTTCATATCTAAAAAGAAGAATTATTTGCAAACTCTTAAGCTTTTGAGAAAAATTATGTGGGTCCTTACTATATTTTCTTCTTCCTAGTATATTTCTAGTGGCCATATATCCTTGTGTCATTGGCATCTAAATATGTAATTTTTCCTTCATGTATGAAAATACTTTTTTTCTGTCTAATTTTAATTTCTGTGCAGGATCCCAGAGGTCATTTTTTTTTAAATACGTGTTTCAGAATGGAAATGAAAAGTGAAGATTTATAAATGATTTTGAGAAAGAACTTGTAAAAAATCTGTACTACCCGTTGAATTATATGTAGGGGGCCTCTATCTTTTTTTTTTCTTAAAGGCAGAAAATCTTGAACATACGCCAGGTGTGCCAGAGCACTGACACGGGGCCTGCTGCAGGAGCAGCAGTCTGTGAGTGCCCAGGGACGCAGGCAGCCTGGCAGCCCATGGAGCAGCAGGGAGCCAGCGAAGGAGCCAGCCAGGGGAGCCAGGCAAGCTGCCAGAACCTGACTGGCACACTGGAAGGCTGCTGAGAAAGGACACAAAATTACTCGATTCCCTGTCAAAGGTTTTGATGGAATCAACTGGTTCCAGGGAAATGTTTTGATTCTATTAAATCAGAATTACATCAGAATGGCTCTTACTGGCAAATTTCTGACTGACCAACAATCTCAACTTCTTCGTAGTGACATGTCCTGAAGAATATATACATTTTAGCCCCAGAAGTGCTTGACTATACTCTTTAATCCAATGCCAACTCAACAGAATTTAGTTTAAAGAGAAAGCTATCCAAATCAGAGATTATTTGATACACCAACAGTCATCTTCATTTTCCATTTTACAAGTAAATAAGTCAGAGATAGCCAAGTTTGTTGGTTTTTTTCTTAACTGGTGGTCAGTTAAAAACAAAAACAAAAAACCCCTTTTGAAATTACAGGTTGTTTCTAGAATTTACAGAAATTTCTAGAAATTACAGGTTGTTTCTAGTTTCTTTGTTACAGCTGAGAGTTACAATCTGGTGTTACAGACAGCTGTCCACCAAGAGAAGACATCCTACTCGTCTTAGTAACCTGCAGCTCTTCAACACACCTTGTCTGTTATTCACACTTCATGTGGCCTCAGCATGTCTCAGATCAGTGAGCTGATGCAGAGTCTATTTGTTTGGTTTGGTAGTGTAATTTCAGCCAGATGGGCCACTTCACCCCACAGTCCCCATGTGGTGGATCAGGGGCGTGGGAAAGAACCCAAGGACTAATAGGCCAGGTCCTTGCAAGGCAGCTAACCATTAATACCTGTGTGCAGCACGGCTCCAGCCCTCCATACGCACACAGTTACTTCTGAAACTTCACTGCCACTGGCCACAAAAATAAAATGGTCTTCCACAAAACAATTACTGCTTGTACAATTTTAAGTGTTGGCAGTGTCTTTTGACTTTAATCTCTTGGAGTGCAGTGGCACATAACCAATGGCTATGACTGCAGCTCAGACGAATATTTGTTATTAATACTGCATTTACTATCCCACTAAGTTCTTTGAGACAATGGACCGTTAAGTAGTATGAGGCTGACTGAAGTGCCTCCACCATTTAGGGGTTAGCAACTAAACGGCATTATATAATTTGAGTCAATTTCTGCCCAAGATTCCAGGGAGTGAACTCATCAGGATTACTCATTGTTAAAGGAGTGCCTCAGGGTTTAGTACTTTGACTTTATTATTTTTTCCTTTAGCTATTCAAAACCTTGGTTGGTTTGTAGGAAATGTTAATTATCCTTTCTGTGCTGATGTCCCACTGCTGTTTTATAAGCAGAGCTTTGCTCGTACAACTTCAAAAGAAATCTTCAAACTCAATATTACCAAGTTTGAATATTATCTAATTAACCTCCCAGTCTGTCATGCCTTGTTGGTTATCATGAAATAATCACAGCCCCTCAGGTGTTGAAGCTCTAGATGCAGCTAAGTGCCTCTAATTCCCTAAGGGGGTGATTAGCTCATGATAACAATGCTCCCTTGAGTTGTTTTATTGCTTTTATAAAAAGACTTTATTGTGGGGGAAATGTTTATTTTTATGCAGGAGGAAGATGGAGCTGACAGTTGAGGCTGGTGAGTGACTGCAGCTGTTACTCCTGAGCCATAGTGCAAACCTTGATATATTTGCTCATTTCTGATACTCCTTGGACAATCACAATATGCTGGCTGGTAATTAAGCTCCTGCTGAACTCACAGTGTGAAGACAGAAAATAAATACTTCTGGTTCTGCCAGAGGTGAGCAGTTAAAACAAAACAAGACAAAGCAAAACAAGAGGTTCCTTCTGCTGCAGGGATCATAACCCCCAGAGTCTGGAGTGTTTCAGTGCTCTGGAAGTCACTGGATTGATTTCTGTGCATTGCTTCTCAACAAAAAAATCTCTGCAAAAGTACAGAAAAAGGAAAATTCAAGTCAGTAAATTAATAACTGTTCATTTCTTACAAAATCATGACAAATAACATAATTTCTAAGCATAAAACCCCGATTTCAGTCAATTGGTTAATTGTAGGTCTCTGACCATTGACAGCTAAAGTTATACAGACTTTCTTAACCTTGCTGCCTTCAGATCTATTCCTCTTGTCTTTTCCCACAGAAAAAGGTATGCTCCAGAACATTGCTCTTACAGCACCTCACTGTACAGAGCCATATAAGAAATGTTGTATCTTCCTGCCAAGTTGTCCAGCACCTTCTCATGTAAACAAAAGGACTGGTCCAAAGACATGTATATTTGGGACTTCCCTAATGATAACTAGGTGGTTGATGTTTTAGAGAATTTTAATGCTTTGTTGCAGAATTGATTCATTACAGATGAAAGGAGAAAAACAATTCTTGATTGACTAAAGAAGAGTCAAAAAAAATGGTGTCTTTCTTCTTGTATGGAATGACCACAAAGAAAAATAAGCCAATTTGCACAACAAACATACTCTGAAGAGCTGCTTGCTATAGCTAACAATATAAAACTTCTTCAAGGAGAGTAATGTGAGCAGAATGTCTCATTCTGGGCATGACTGTAATGGTTTTTCTATTTAGAGCTAAACTTTCTGACATTTTTCCTATTCTTAATACAAACAGTTCTTGTGAGGATTTCTAAACCTTAGGTTATTGACATACACATTCATCACTGGCATATGCTCTCAGCTTCATCTTGTATTTATGTTTCAGATCTTCCTTTGTCCTTTTGTTGTAGTGATAGATGTCTGTTATCTTCCTTCTCTCTCAGAAATTATCTTGTGTTAAAAACCATCCAGTTTACTGCATTTAATGATTTATGAAAGGTTCAGCAAAGAGAGTGATCAGGTCTGGATTTCTTCTGAATCATTTGGCCATAGTATCTCAACACTCATTTGTTAGCAATTTCATATCCATCAGATGAAGACTCATAGAATCATAGAATGGTTAGGAGTGGAAGAAACCTTAAAAATAATTTACTTCCAACTACCCTGCCATGGACAGGGATGCCACCCAGGATATACTCAGGAACCCTCAAAATTTACTTTTTAGATGCCAGTACAAGCCTCAGAGTTAGGGGCTATGAGATAGAGCAATTTTTAGCAACTTAATTTCGCATGTATTTATGTACTTATATATGTACAGTTTTGTATCTCTATATCCCAAATTACAGATTTACTATCAATCTTCAGTTCTAAGAAAACTTTCCTGCTAACTTTCGATGTAAAGACAACCGTCAATATTTGTCTTTCTAGAGGTGAATGTTTTGAAAACTCAGTGCTGTCTTTGCCACCAACATGTAACATACAAGGGGAAAAAATCATGTAAGGACCACTACCTCCACAGCAAACTGCAACTGCATTATGTACACATGCAAAGGCAGGAAGGCTCACACAACAGGTAAAATCTTGGGATACTTGTCCAAAGAGTCAATGTGACTGGAAATAAGAAAATCAGCTGTGTGATTCAATTTTTTTTTTTTTTATTTATAAATTTACCTCAGATTTTGTTATTAGTGCTGGGGAAAATAAAACTGAATTTAATGATGGCTACATATTTTAATCTCTTCCATTACATCTTTTTCTGGTAACTGCTTCCTACAAGTCTGTAAGCAGCACACTCACCCCCTCAAGAAAAAAAGAGTAGTGGATAAAAAATGATTCATCTTAACAAAAATTATTTTTTGTCTGAATAAGACCAGTTTAGCCAATCTGACCAGTTGTATGACTGTGGTTTTGATGATATTCAGACAAGGGTGTATCATAAGGATTGGATCAAAGTGTTCAAATGTCTGAGAGTATTAGTGGAAAAGGAAACTCTGAAGAAACTCATACATTGTCCACGAGCACGCTTTGTTTCCTAGGTAACAGCTCCTGGTGATAATAGTCACACACCCAGAGCTGCACCTGGAAGCCATTTGCTGTGTACAACTTCCACAGTTCAGTAGCAGTGCCTGGTTTTGAGCACTGTGTTTTGGCATCTCTTAACTACAAAACAAGCAAGTACATATAACACCTCATTTGCTGAACACTCTTGTAATGTGTACTGAGGGTGGTAATTGTGAAAAAACCAATTTCAGTCACAATTAAATTGAAAAAAATTGCAGGTACATTGGTCATTAGGCTGTTCTGGAGGCAAAATTCTAGATGCTTCTCACTATTTGTAGATGAGGCTTGATCACAGAACAGGCCCCCCCACCTGACAAAAAACAGGAACTGCCCAGCAGATCTTTCTGTTCTTTCTAGTAAATATTTCTGTTCTATTTAGTAGTCTATAAATACACCCTGTGTAATCAAAACAAGAGCTTTATGTTAGCAATTTAACTCTTGAGTTCTCATTTCTCCTAAAAGAAGAAATGGAATATTCATTTAAGCAGAAAGCAGTATTATACCATAAAATCAATTCAGGAATGTGCAGGTCTAATAAATTTTGATGTACTATTTTATTCCACTTCACAATGAACTTCTCACAGCAATTTAAGGTTTCTTTAAAAACTAGTTTTCTTTTCTAGATATGAAATATCTATTATTTTATTGTGCCCTATTGTCAATCAGAATTCATATATCATTTAAGAATTGTTACCTTAAATGTTACACTTAAGTTCCATGAGCGCTTTGCAAAAGTTGTTTTTGTGTCTTTGTGTGATTGAATATACAGTTATGCTTCTCCATAAATGAGACAACATGATTAACATTAAAAATGATTTTAAGGTATTTTTATGTTTTTACAGTAATGAAAATATTGTCTCTTAATAAACCCTAATGAAACAGTACTTTACACATGGTGTGAAAAGTTGCCAAGAGGTGTAAACCAATTATTATGACAAAAAGCATGTGTTTTGAAGTGCCATTTCTCTCATGAAGAGCATGTGTGAAAAAGCAGAATGAAGAAATCCTTAGGGACAGAATTAATTTTAATTTAAGCTTCCATGCATGCTCAAAGACTGTGTAAATCTCGGCTTCAAGTATAACGGGTAATACAGTAATCACCTAGAAACCTGAAATAAGAATCCTAAAAAACTGTCTTGCCAGTCTGTGAACAAAGCTTAGTTGCCATTGCCAAGTGATGATAACTCCATGCTGGAGATGACTCAGTTGAAGGCCCTGGCCACATTCGCCTCTCAGAGGCACGTGCTTCCTCCCTGGACTACCCAGACACTTACAGCAACTGCTTTGATGCTTTGCTTTCCTTTGCTCTCATGATTCCTTCCTTATGTCCTGGGGTGGTTTACACTATCTATGCAGTCTTTGTCATGGATTACCTTGAGGAAATGGAGGTTCAAATAACTATGAAGCTGTGATAAAATTAATAATGCAATAAAGTAGAAAATGAAAAGGAAAAGCATATCTAGAATCACTGATGCTCTTCATCCTTAGCAGGCTCTATCTTCTTCTTTTCAGGCCTGTCATTGTGTAACTCCAGCAAAATCTTATTAGAAGGGACACAGGATGTTGAGTATGAAGTCTCTGGGAGCTTAACTGATACAATTCTCATGTACCTGGCAGACTAACTTTTCCCGGTGTATGAAGTACCCATGTACAGATCTTTACTGTGAAGAATCTGCCATGTGTGAAGTTCAGTCCCATGAACTGACTAATTCAAACCTTCTGCATTCGGAAAAAAAGTATTGGGGGATTTCTGACTAGAGAGTTTACTGACATAGTACAAATATTCTCTCTGCAAATGTTCCTCTACACACCATTGAGCAATGGCAAAGAGCTATTTCTTCTGGGGATCTTCTATCCATCTGACATTTTCCACTTTATACAGTGGAAGAAGTTCAAAGGCTTTTCTCTAACAACAAAGCAGTTCCTTCCCTTTCTACAGGTGTGCAGAAGCAAGAGGGTGTCGGCAGTGTAATGTAGAGAGGACACACTGGAAATACCCAGGAAAATTTCAGATTTGGTCACCAATATGGATTATTCAATAGGAGTGATACAAGAGCTGGTGAATACAAAGAGGTCAAAAGCAAAACAAATTAATTATTGGCAAAAAAAAGAACCATTATAAAAACAAAGATAGCAATGGAAGTGGTCTATTCAAGCATAAATCCAGCCCTTCACTGGGAAGAGGTGATTAAATTTTTTTAAAAATTAGGTTATCCAGTTCTCACCAGCAACATATTGAGCACTCCTATGTCATAGACCTCCTCACCTGCAAAAAGTACCTGCAAAAATCCTACCTGCAAAACTTCAGTCTCCTCCTAGACTGCCAAGAAATATCCCCTTATGTCTACTGTCTCCCGTGTATTTGTCCCCTTCATAAATTGTCACAAATGATAAAAGTTAGGTGTAAGCTGTTATATACTCAAGCACAGTAAAGAAGGACCATGAAGTCTAGTATCAGTAGTAGAAGAATCCTGTCTCAAGCATCCATTGTTTTTCAATAAGTTTGACCGTGCAGGTGTTAAGGCCTAGACAATTACATTGGAGAATCTGTTTTCAATAATGGTCATTCATCTTTCTCTCAATTTACACAGCCCAGGAAAAGTTCTCTGCCTGGAGTCCAGAGGCTCTTGAAACCAGCTGGTCAAGGACATCCAGTTGATCACTAGCACTACCATCCTCTAGTTGTAGTGCTTGAATGCCACTCACATAATTGTGTGTTTTCTGGTCACTGATGCTGCCAAGCTGCATAAAAATAATCATTTTTCTTTCTGTTTAATTTGCCCTGTCTAGCCTCACTTTTCTTTCCATTAATTCATTTTCTTTAGCTTTTTTCTCACTCTTATCCACTCATCTTTATGTGTGACTAATTTTAATTACTCTGGCATTTCCCTCTGGGAAGTGAACAGGAGGCTTGATATTGCTTTGGATTGCTGCCCAAAAGGGCTGCACTTTCATTGGCCACTTGTGTATTTTCAAATAAGACAAGAGAACATTAGCAATATTGTGAAGTAAACCCACCTCAGGAATGCAATAAACTGGAGAGGAAGAGTGTCCCATGCTTTTTTCATACAAGATGCAGGCAGGATGTGAAATTTTGCTCTGTGTGGTGAAGGTAGATCAGACGAAGTAGAACAAATTCAGTGTGGCCCATGAACCAGTTCTGCTCAGCCATATTGCAGCACGTCTGTGGTGTTACACAGTCCAGCTTCTGGTTATTCAGCTCTTAGCTGCCCTGTGCCATGGGATGTCATATCCTCCCAGCACGGCACTTTTTGCCTATCGTCTGTGTATCCAACAGGCAGCTGTGACTGCCATTGCAAAGGAGATGAAGTAGTTCACACAGCAGGGATGGCTCGCTGGCATGTGATTGACTTGGATGGACATGTAGTCTAGACTGCCAGCTGGGGAAAGAGGAAATAAATTAGGAATTCACCACAAAGGAAAAAGACATCTGAGTAGCATCTGAAGCTAAAAATATGATTTTTATTTATCTTAGCATATTTCTCAGGCATTCCAACCAATACTTCACATTAAGAGCAGGAAATGTCTCTGAAGAACAATGTCTTCAGAGAGAAAACTGGAAGAGAAATTTGAATCCCTACAAAAGAAGCCTTAGAAATCATGAGAACGGAAACACATGTATTGAGAAAAGTGGAATGTGCAAGAGTGATTTCACTATTGCAAAATGGAGAGGACTTCTAGGCATGTAAGTGTTAGAAGTTTGGAATAGCTGGGGAACTGGCAGATATTGTAGCATGTCATCAGTGAGTCATTAGTGTATCATCAGCAACAATTTGTTAGCAGCTGGTCTGTTATAAAAAGAAATAACTCATGGCCTCTCTGAGCCTAAATTAAATGTGATGTATTTCTAAATTTAAAAAGCTCAATAAAACACTTCTCTACCAGTTACCCTACTAGCAGCAGCACTGGCTGAATACTTCTGAGACTATCTCAGCTTTCATGCAAGAGTGACAGTTTTCCTAAAAAAGATTTCGGTTTGTTTGTTTTCTGTTCAAGTTTTTCACCAATGTTATTACATACATTCATTTTTTTAAGGAAAAGTTTTAACGGCCAGATCAGAAAAAGAATTTTGTGTAGGGTTAAAAACCTAAAGCCAAAATGAAGCTCTAAGTCCCCTTTCTCTTTTTCCTTTAGCCTGCTCAATAACCTGGGAAGCATGAGAATCATAAATACTGTCAGTTTCTCCAGTACAATTTCCTGTATGTTTACTGTTCTGCTTCTGACCATGACTAGCTCTAGTGCAGTCTGACATCTCTTTCATGCCTGGCCCATGAATGATTCTCCATTCAGCTCCTCTTCAGAGCATGATTTATTAGACACTGCTAGATCAAATCTAATGAATATGACTCTGAAAAAAAATCCTGCTTGAAATAGTCTTCCCAAAAGCTCAGTGGTTTCTGTAGTCATTTGCCATGTGGGAAACATACATTCAGATTTGTCTAAGGGGATGTGGACTTTCATTTCCCAAGACACTTTCGTAACCAGTGGATTGTCAGATATCTTTAGGCGAAACTCTCATCATAACAGTTTTCTCCACCTCTAATGTCAGCTCCTAATGTCCTTGGGCACTTAGTGTCCCAACCACTAAGTCACACATATATGAAGTTATGCTTTCTCTGGCTCCAAGAATATATAACCAGTCTACACAGATGAGATCAAAATGTTCCACTGCCCTCTGTCATAACTTGAATAATATGTTTCCTTAGGATGTGATGTGAATTTAAACTGTGAATGCCTGAGTTTAAAAAAAAGAAAAGAAAAGGCTTGTGTCACTATTGTTTCTTATGATGTTTTGGAAGTGAGACTTACCTCAGTTTCTGATGACTTCCGTATCTCAAAAAAGGTTCTGAAAACTGCATTTTGAAGAGCAATGGCATCTTCTGTCAATAGTGTTCAGTACATGAGGAATGCACAGCCTGAAACACTGTCCCCATCCGTCAGCATTTCTCTAGGGGATCTTGAAGATTTTGTAACTGGGCTCATGATATCCTTCAAATCAAGCACATGTCCAAGGAGTGTTAGATCTCCCAGAAAAACATTGTTCGTGCAAGTTCATACACAGGTGCATTCTCTGGCCTTTAGAAGAGCTCTTGCTTCATTAAAAATCACTCAGGGGGAGACTGGGTGGTATATGATAATAGCATTGAAACTGAGTGCATTTAGTTCAGGTAACAAAAACTGTGCTCTGAAAAAAAAGAAAAAGACAGATTTCAATTGAGAATTAATTATATAGCTCAAACAGGATAAAATCTTTGTTTAGGGCGTACTTTCAAATGACCTCTATACAGAGAAGATTTACATACAAATGAACTAGCAAAATTTATCAGGAAAAAAACCCAAATCACTGTCTAATTTATTGGCACTAAGTCCACTGTAGTTATGAACCAAGATGTTCAAGAAATTGAGTCAAGTTGTCATGGAACAAACTTGAGTTTAGATGTGCCAGATTGTACAACTGCAGAACTCCCTCCTCCTTCAGCAGCCTGGTACTCCTAAAAGAGTTGGTTTTATTTATAGAGGAAATTTTCAAGTTTGATCAATTTTGTTGGCAAAGTTAAAATGGAAATTATAAGCACTGATTTAGAACAATTAATAGCTAATTTGAAAAACTGTTTCAGGGGAAACCAGACATGACTTTTTTTGTTGGTTCAGAAGGTATTAAAGTTCTTGAGAAGAAACAGTGATGTCAGAGTAAATGAGGGTTCTCTTCAACACTTGCACTTAGTACTGAGTGTGTTAGAGGATATGGTTCATACGTTATTCTAGAGCACCGCTGAGGACAAAGCCCCTTAATTTTTAAGGAGGGTAAAAAAAATTCTGGGCACTGGTATTTCAAAGGCTTGTGGATATGGCACTTAGGGACATGGTTTAGTGATTGACTTGGCAGTGCTGGATTGGTGGGTGGACTCAATGATCTTTCCAACCTAAACAATTCGGTGATTCTGTGATATGTTATAGCCAATGGGTTTTTTTAAGTAGCCTAATTTCTTCATGCCTGGAAAGGGGAAATGTGGCTTGAATTTTGCAAGCATCCCAACCAAAAAATACTTGGAGAAAACAGCAAATACCTGAAGAGGTTTTATTTCTTTAGTATCAATTGAATAAGTACAAGTATCCTTTATTGTTATCAAACAATTGTTCTGATATTTGAGTATCATGGATCAACTATTACTGAAATACAGAAGAATGTGAAAGTCTTTTTTTTTTTCTGTTTTCCTGATGAATACCCAGACACTGAAATTTCTCAAAGCTTTTTTGCTTTATTTCTCATCCTGCTCATTTTAGAGTCAAAACAGCATATTTCATGCTTACTGGTTAAGCATTTTTAAGAGGAACCTGATATGTGAGATTTAAATGGATTCTTTCGTTGTTCAAATTCTCATTTTTTCTTGCTTTTTACTTAGCATATTAGTCTTTCAGCTCGCGAAACAGAAGCTGACCATGTGGGATGATCCCATATGAAATTTTTCAGTCAGGTGACTAAGGGCATCCATTGGTTTTGTTCTGGATGTGCTGTTTCCCCTTAAAATCCAAAATAAGTTTACACATCTACCTTCAGCACTCTTTTGCACCACAGACTTAAACAGTTCCATTTCCACGTTACTGGATTAATAGAGTATATAAGTTCATATCAGGAGGTCTTCTAGAACATAAGGTCAACAGAAAGTGTCAAAGCAGTGCTAAACCCACTACAGACAGTTTGAAAAAGCTCACAGAACAGTGTTGTATTCTACAACAGTTATACAATAATTTCTGAGGTTCTTTTCTTTGAAGGCAAGTTAAATTCTGTGAATCATATTAAATTCTGTGTATTTTGTATATTCGTATCTTACATTTATGGGCCTCATTTTTTCCATTGCAAATACCTATTTTACACAGCCTGGATCTCTCAGTTGCAGAAGTGTCACTCCTATTGTGTATTGGTATAACTGAAAGAACATTAGGATTTGTTGTGTAAATGTGAGAACATGCCATCTGTTTGGCAATGGGAAGCTAAGAACTGAGGGAAAACATTAGAGGTGTTAGAATACCTACCAGCTGGAAACTGAGGGAAAACATAAGAAGAAATAAAATATCTGCCAGTTGGAAGAAAGATACAGCTGGTTGAAAAATGCCTGCTTTAAGGGTGCAAATTCAGGCAGCAAGGTACAGAAAGACATGCTGGGAAATCACTCCTAAAGACAGCCTTGAACTAGAAAATTAAGAGATCTAAAGAAATTGCTGAGGAATATGATCTGGAAAACACGGTTTTTATTGTGCTGTAGCTACCACTTTTCTGACACATTGTATGTCTGTGTTTATGTTTATATTCCCAGAAAAAAAAAGCCAGTAGAAAATGATACTAAGGGAAGAAACAAAATAACTTCAGTAGGAAGAATTACAGGCCCAATGCCAACTCCTCTCTGTGTGGTTTGCTAATTAATAACTTCAAAAGCAGAGAGAAACACTATTTTGTTCCTGTTTATTTGAGGATCTTGATTAATTAAAGTACAAGTTTCCTTTAAAAAGTTGAGACTGCCTTTAATTATATTACTAAGTGTGGCACTTTGTTCTTCAGTAGCATTACACAGTGCATGCAGCCAGTTTTGCTGATTGAAGAGTTTTAAAAAATAAAGCAGGCTGTGTGGACATTTAGTAGCTGACTACAGCAAAATTGGTTAATGACTAGTATCATCTAAATGAGGCAGCAAGCTGAAAGACTCATAATCTCTCCCCATGCACAAATTTTAATTAAATAATTATAATGTCCTTGTTGTAATTATTTATCAGTAACTATGCTCCTGAGTATTGTCTCTTTTACTTTCATCTGTTCTCTCAGCTCAGCTGTACAATGAAAAAATCAGTTTCAAAGATCTGGTATGATTAATTTTTATTACCGAGGGCCCTATTCTGCTGCCATTATTCAACCTGATTAGTACTTTACTGCACAATTAGTCACATTGAGTTCAACGGTTCTGTGTGCGCACTAAGGTACTGCTCAAAGGGGTGGCAGAACTGGACCCCACCTGATAACAGATTTGGGACTGATGGTATAAAAGGATGGATGAGAAACCAATTCACATTTTCACATTCTTGGTGAGGAGCCAATCAAGGAAAGAGCTAGCCCTGTAAAGGCTTTTTGTGCCCCTGAGGCTCAAACACTTGGTGCCTGTTCTTGCACCTGAGGACGTGGAAAGACAGTTCAGCCGCCACAATCTTTAGGTCCTGCTGAAGTAAGGCTCCCATACCATTTCCTTTAAGCAGCTAAGCCAGACTCACTCTTATGTTTAAAATTACAGGTCCTGGCATCTCAGTAGCTAACAATAAGATGCAGTTCTTAAATAAAATATAAATTATTTCATTGAGCTGTTTTCTTTTAATACATAATCTGTCTTCACATGTAAACAGGAGAGCACGAATACTCAAATCCCAAATACAGAGATGTCTCCTGTTTTGACACAATAGAGACCAAATAACCAGAATAAGATTAAAATTATAAGCATTGACCTTGAGTATCTCAAAAAATTCTTCTTAAAACTGACAACAACCTTGAGACATATTTAAACCTCAACATAATAAAGTTATATGTGCTGCATGAAGGAAAAAAAAAACCACCAAGAGCTGCAGGGCACCTATTTTAAAATAAAAACAGTCCTTGTGGAATATGTAGGGATGATATTTTCTTGAATAGGTAGTGTAGGCATTATGCTATTATATTTATGTGTTATTTATCTCTGTTTAGAGACATGAAAAGCAGTTCTGGAAATATTAATGTCTCAGCATTCTAATTTTGAAAAGAAAAAATATTAGAATACCTTAAACTATGTAACTATATTGCACAATTAAGAAGTGTCATAAACTATTATGAAACCTTATTCAGTGGTGTGCAATTATGACAAAGTAGGAATGGCTTAGGAATATGGATTTCTCAGAAATGCTGACTAAGATACAATTTCATGCAGAAAATTTTAAAAAAAGGACAACTTTATTCAGGGTATTCTGCAATAGTTAAGTTTATAAAAAAGATGGGGTTTACTCCTTTTATGTAATCTTTGTTAACAATTCATAATTTCTCTGTTAAAACCTATCAGACCTGAAGACATTACTGGGTGTGTACAGGGACCACTCAGACCACCTCTTTTGGCAAAGGATTTAGAAGTTACCGTAGAATATGCAATGAGCAAATGCAGCAAACACTTGTCTCTTCAGTCATAATACACAAACTCAAGAGGAAAGAGTTGTTTCTTCAGCTGTACAAAAATATTAATTAGGAAAACAAGAAGGTTAATCAAATGGAGACATGACTTGCACACTCAGACAAAGCCAGCTTTCACAGAATGCTCTGCAGGTAGTACCTGGATCCGGATGGAATTCAGCCTATTTCCTAATGCTGATGCGTCTTGCCACATAGTGTGGACATAAAGGATCCCTTTCTTCCAAGTACTGACTGTGTTTTCAGTCTCCAAAATTCATCCTAGTAGTGACCTTAACAAAAAATGTCATTGTGGGCGGTGTCCCTCAGTATCTGCTGGGTTGCCTGCTTAACACTTCACTTAAGAAAGTTACACAAAAGGAAAAATGGATATCAATCTTCTTATAAACAGCTGGAGTTCTCATGGACAAAAAAAAAAAATCATCTTTTGATAGAGTGAATTACAATTTTCGATGACAAATTTTTTAAAAAGGCTAATAGTCAAAACACATTAAAACAAAGAGTAAGAAATTCTTTAACTGTATCAGGAAGAATAGGCTAAATAAGTGCCTAGGTCAACTGGACCACTAAATTTGTAATTAAAATGGATGAAGAGATTGTGGAGAAATTACAAGAATTCTTTGTAATCAGTCTTCACTAATGAGTATGAGGCAGATATTTCTAACTCAAGGTTAATTTTTACAGATTCTCATTGTCAGAGAAAGTGGCCTCTGAATATGAAACATTTTAGCAACTAGATAAAGTTAATGGTAGAAAATCCCTGGGGCTGGATACTATTCATTTGAGAGTTTTAAAAGGGAAAAACAAAAAGTAGCTGAACTACTAACTAAAATAGGCAATAAACCTCTAATAGCAGGAGCCATTCCTGAGGATTGATTTTTATCTAAGGAAAGAAAGAACAAAGGATGACCTTGGGAATTACAGAAAAGGGAACAGTGCTTCATAACCACTGAAATTGTCCAAAACCATTTTCATAACCAGCCATTAAAGAACCTTTATAAAACTACCTAGGTATTAGTGCTATAAATGTATGGTACGTTTTTAATTGATCTTTACATTTTCTCTGGGTGTAATTTTTATTTTTCCAACCTCACAAAAATTCAGGAAGGAAACCACGGATATTTGGCAAGGAATCCAAGTAGGTAAAATTTATCTTGACTTGCAAATTCTTCTAACAATGTTCCTCACCAAGGACTGTTGGCAAATATTAATGACAGCACATTGAGAACAAAAAATTCCGTCTTGTACCAAAAGGTACAACACCACAGGTTGGTGGATGGAATAAGGTTTGTGAGTAGTCATCAGCCAGCCTATCTAAGTTACTCAAGATTTAACATGCTTTAAATTCACAAATGGTCTGCAGGAAGGAGAGTAACTATTTCCAGCAAATTCTTGTTTTGCCAGGAGAGCTCTATCACTTAAAAAAACCACCCCAAACCATCGGCAACACCTGCAGCAATCTTTGGGAGAGCTCAGAAATTCCCAGGTGAACCCTTGAGCTGCAGAGTGCATGCGTCTCTGGAGAACACAAGATGAGTACTCACTCCTCATCACATCCAGTGGGATGTACTGCACTGAAGGGAAGCAGAGCTGTGGGCTCAGCTTCGAAAAATAAACTGCAACCTGCAGGAACACAACTACTGAAGGAGGGCATAGGCCAGGTTTTCGAAAAATTTGAGTGGAGATAGGTTTGTCCCAAAAAAAGAAGGCAAAAATACCAGCAAACATCTTCAAGCCAAACATTTAGGATGTTCTTACGCTTTACCTCATTGTTGCAGTTAGCTAAAGACTCTGACTCTGGCCTTTTTTCATGAAAGAAATAACCCTTTTGGGGAGGATATTTACTTTGCTAGTGATAGTATATTGTTGAAGAATATTGCAGAAAGAAAAATTGTGAAAATAATGATGAATAATGGAGACAGGCTTATTGTGTAGCACATTAAATCATTAGGAATAATATGCAAAACTATACACAGTGAATTACTAGATGGAAAATATTTCAAAAATAATTTTACATTCCAAGTTTTCTCATAATGTATGGTCACCTGTGAAAGCAGTAGATTGATCCTGAAAAGTGATTTGCAGCTGAATCCAGCGTTTTCCATGATTTTTTTTCCATTAGCAGAAGGATAAGTTTTGGCAGGTGGTAACTTGCTTACTGTAATCACAGTTAAGTCTATAATAGTGTTTAGTAACACAGTAACTATAGTTCCCACTGATTACTGACAACAGTGGGGTTAGAACAACATCACTTTTGACATCATAGCAACCTCAATGCTAGACTAAAGTGAACTTTTATAGCTTTTGTTAAGCTTTAGAAAGAAGAATTTTGGCTTTGTTACATTTATGGACTATTCTTGTTGCTAAGCTATCAAAGTTTAAGTAACTAAGCTTTAATGTTTTCTTGTACATGAATAACTGTGATGTTCTGACTTTCAGAAAGAGGAGACAATAGTAAATTAAATTAGTTCTTAATATAACCACACCATGCCAAGGCTTTTGTCAGTTTAATTGTGTTTATTAAATGTATGATTTCTTCGTGTTGTAGCCAAATAGACCAGTGAAACTTTCTAGGGCATTGTAGACCAGGCCAGAGTGACTTTTTCATTTACATGTTAATGGAGTCTGCTCCAGTAAAGTTAATTGAAGAACATGCATAAAGATTTGTTTGCTCTGTGGACAGATGCAATGGAAAAATCTGTTTAAAGCTGTACACTAGGGTATGAATATTGATGTGAATGGGAAAGTAAATTATTATGGGAAAGTAATTTTTATCACATACGCAAAATAGTTTGAATTCCATGGAGGGAAAGAAATGTATATGCGGTTTCATACATGCCTTAATTTCAAATAAGAGACAGCAATGGTTAAGGAAGTAATATGCTCTTTGTTTCCCCTATTCTGCTTCCTGCAGTGTTGCTGTATTTCTGGTTCTAAATGGCAGATTCTCAACTGGACAACCTCAAGGGTGTGTGCAGTATGTCCTTGAAGCGTTTCTGAATAGATCAGCTTGACCTGTGTCTTTCCTTTTCCCCTCCATTTTCTCCACACCTTCTTTTGAAGCCCTGTGCAAACAGAATAGCTTCTTTAAGGACCCATAAGAAAGCAAGTTTAGTAATAGATTTTCTGGAGGTGTGAGGTCATTTTCCTGCAAGCTCTTGACCACAGGCCACCAAGAGATAGATATGCCTTGAGCAGCCTTTTCCTACAAAGGAACATGAGGGACCATAGGCTGGGGCTGTAGGAATTTGAAGCTAAGGGGAGAAGTGTGAGTATTCACCCATTTGTGGGCATGGAGATAGGAGAAAGAGATGACTGAATTATTTAATTGAAGAAAAGGGGTCAGGACAAAAAAACTCCAACCAATCAAACCAACAAACAAACAAAAACCCCAGCTTGTGAATGCTGTTTAGGCTGTTACATTTTGAGACAATTCCTTTCAGAGAGACTACTTTTCACTCTGGAGAGCTCAGGACTCAATTCACATGACAAAACATAAGAGCGATTGACATCTCAGAGGCCCTTAGATTCCAGCTGTCATTGCATGAGGGCACAGATATCTTTCACATATCCTTTGTTTTACCTGGCACCCCCATATAGATATTTGAGATACTCTGGAACCTCTAAAATGGCACTAGACACCTATATTTAAGAAATAAGCTGAGCTTTCAGGATGGGATTCGGTTTGAGATTAGGACACCTGTATGTAAACATCTACATGTAGCTGTTGGCACATGACCAGAGTACCTAAAGTGCAGTAGAAGGTCATAAAATAAGTTGCCAAAGCACAGTGCAATATGAGATACTCTTGGGCTTATCTGAGACATCCATGTGGGGCTGGAAGAAGTGACACAGTCCTGAGACCTTTAGGAGTGGAAGATGGAGGCCAGGTGGGTCTCCTCATGCATTAGAAATGTCAACACACAAGTTTGGTCAGATAAAAGTGGTTGCTATTTGGTATTCAGTGAATACAGAAATAATACCTGTTTTCCTGAAACATAATTTCAGAGTTTTCACAGAAACTAGCAAATTACACATTATATCATTTTGATGTTTTATGTTTCCTCACTTCTCATAAATGCAGTATTGCTAATCATAGTATTGCCAAAGATATATTCAAAAAACCCCCAAGATATATTTAGCATGTTTACAGAGATTAAAACATAAGTGCAATGCCATTGGTTGCTGGGGCAAAATCCAGGTCCACTGATCCCATGAACTCCCAGAAAGCGATCAAAACGTGATTATGTTCTTTGTTCTTTAACCATACCTTCTGCAAGGGCAACAAGAAAGAGTAAAACCTAGAAGTGTCAAGGCAAACCACATCTCATGAGAATTCCCCTGGGCAGAAGAGAGATCAAACAAAAAATTTTGTGCCACTATTGAGCCACTACAGAAGCAGCCTGTGTCCCCTTTGTCCCTGGTCCCAGCAATACGCTCCTGCTACTTCCTGGCACTGTCTTTGGGACTAATCCAATCCCATGGAAACCAGATTTAGGGGGTTAAATTGGCAGAAAACTAACATTTGCAAAGAGATAATCTAATGTTTTACTGCCAGTTTATTGATTTGAACCAGTTCACTCCAGAGGTGGGCATGTACCAAAGGCAGCACAAATGGAGAAGACTGGAAAAATGGTAAAAATGAGACACTTTTCACAGCAGCTTGCTTTTAGGTGAACTAAAGTGTCACATATAACCATAGTCTCAGGTGGATGGGCCTGTTGTTTTTAAAACAATTCTGGAGCCTTGCAACATTCACAATGTGCCTAAAATACATTGAGTTATCTTTTCCAGTGGAAAAATGCCCTGAGTAATAAAAAAAATTAATGCTATTTGTTTTCATCTTATAGACTTCTAATGTATGGTGCTTTATGAAAACTGACGAAAATCCTGAGTCGTAGTGCCAGACCCATCAGACTATCATAGAAATGACAGACGAGATGGGGAGTCTCACAGTCTGCCAAGCCCAAAGCCCAAGCTCTGCAGTGTGCCCTTTGTAATGGAGCTCCCTCATCCTGCCTCAGAGGTATGTGGAGTGTGACTGTCACAAGCTTGCTTTTATTTTGAACAGCTGAAAACAGCAAACCCTGTGCCCAAGTAAGCAGATAGGATTTCACATGTGTAACGAGGCTGTGTGCGTGTGGGAGGGTGTCCTGTTCATCACACCGCATCTTCACACTAATGCGTAGTTTAGGTTCACATTTGCTACAGTTTGCACTACTGGCAAGTTTTTAACCTATAAATTGCTATGGATTCTCTTTCACATGTTTATTTCATTAGCACACAGATCTAATAAGACTGAGTTAACAGGCTTGGAGCTGCTAATCAAGTCCTGTCAGATATGATGTTCTACAAACAGGGTGTCTAGTTTCTTTGGACAGGAGCTGGATTTGTTGGATACCAACAGTTTGGTTACTTTATTCAATCTCCTAACAGGTGAAAGAAATTGGAAACAGTAAGTAGCCTTTCAATAAGGGCAAACAAAGATTGAAGTGGCAGAAAAGAAGAAAGAAACAACAGGACTGAAGCTCATATTACACCTAAGACTTTTAATAGTATCGCTCTGATGTAAATTTAGGTCTGTAATGAAAGTATATCAACCCTGGCTTTGCTGTCCCCGCAAATGCTATGGCTGCACTGGGATCTTTTGGGTATCCCCACTAATTCTGCTACTTTAGATACATTGATCAGCTGTCTGTGAAGAGAGACTAAAGGAAACAGCCCCTAAATTTAGATCCTCTGCATCACACCTCGGTTAGACACCTCAGGTGGTTCTAAACAGATGGTGTAAAACCCCTCTTTTCTATGTAAGTCAGTCAGTGGACCATCTGAAAACACACACGCTAACAGACTCTACAAAACTGCAAGAGAGAACTTGAGGTCATTGCAAACCATGCTCTTTCCAACATTTGCATCTAAACAACAGGCACTCTGATGACACAGACTTAGAAGAAATACACTTATTTCACTGGATACATAAAATTGATAGAAAGAAATTAGCAGTAAAGAGTTTCCAGATCAGGGTTTGGCCTCTTGGGGGTAACAAAGTAGATTCTGAAAGATACAGAACAGCATTTCAGCAATTGGGTACCATGCTTTGCTAGGTTACTTAAGACATTACAAGTAATGTATTGTTTAGTTGTACCCATGTACACCATTAAAGCTATTCCAGTGTGGCATAGAGTGAGCAAGTTGAGGTCAAAATATGCCAGCTGGAGAATATTAGGGAAAAATGTTCCTTCAATTTCTGCTTAATGTTCTGATAAAAATAAAGAAGCCACTCACTGGTGCTTCGGAGATGTTTACTTCCACTACGTTATGACTACTCTTCTCTGACTTACACTGGCTCCTGCAATACCTCTTGCCATTTCCCATTCCTGAATTTCTCACATACTTTCCAGGAAGGAGCAGTTTATGTCCATCATGTTTCGTTTGCAGGAAAAAAGAAGGAAAAAAAAAAAAGATGTTATTACCTGTAGCAAGATGTTACTGTAGTTGTTTTGGGGTTTTATTTTTACAACAAAACTGTGTTAAAAGGAAAAATTATATAAACACATAAGCTGCATTTGGCAATGGTATACATAAAAGTTTCATGGAGACAAAACCCTATAGGGTTCTTTTGGAGATAATTATTCCAATATGCAAATTAAAATTGTGCATTATTCATTTTTGTCAAATAATTTTCATTTGCTTTGGTGTTCTTATAATAAAAATCTGCCAACAGGGTTTCCTCTTAACTCATCTAAGGAAGCCTGTGAAGAACACTCCATATTTAACTCTCTTTTAGATCACTGTGGCTTGAGAATACTTTTAATCTCTTTTCCATTTATAACTGTACTGCTTGACCTTTTTGCAGCAAGGTGTCTTGTATATAAAATGTCAAAGAGAGGATTATAGACATGGGACAAAGATATAGTTTAATTAAAAAAAGTCCTGTGAGACTGAAAAAGGTTACTGGCCCAGATCACAAATATTTAATGCCAGATTACTATTTATGATGTTAAAATAACAAAAAAGGGTTTATGGGTAACTTGTAATTGACCAACCTTTACAGGTGCATATGATAATATTAAGCTTCAAGTAATAACTTTCATATTAGCTTGGAAATTAGTTTTAAAAATTTAAGAAATATTTCCTTAATGTTTTCAGTGTACTATAGAACTATCTTTGCAACATGAAATAGGTTAATGGTTTAAAGTCTGTTCCTTATTCAAAATGGTGCCATAGGAAAGCATAAAATAAAGTGTGAGTTTTTGAAATTTATTCCTATGTTCATTATTTTCTGTCTCTGACATTTAGGCTTGGATAGGAGCATGAGTTCAGTTCTGAATGAATGCTTGAGAAAGACCAATCTAGATTTGTTGCTGATTTTCCCCACAGACAGAGTGCATGCATTTCAAAGCTGAATGCGTCTGCCAGGTTTCTCCATTTCTGTTCACCTTGTGTGATAAAGAGGTGGAACAATTGTTTTTGCACTTCAGAAACAAAAGGAAGGCCATGCATAAGTATTCCCAGAAAGAACCCGATTTACCATTTAATTTGTGAATCAAAATGAGTCTATGATGGTACCGACTGGATTTTGCCTCAAGATTGGGTATTAACAAATCAATAATTCAGCAGTGGAGAAAAAAGGAAATTTGAAGCCCAGTTTTAAGATTAGAGCACCCACAGATCTCCTTGGCTTTCACTGACAAACTCATGGAGTCATCAGAGACAAACTGGCATATAATTTATGCAACTACTTCAGTTAAGGTGCAGTAAATGCATTGTGTAGTGATAGTTTGATTTTTATCTTTTAATATAAAACCGATTTTTGTGATTTTTTGGCTAGACTTACTAGGTAAAAGTTGGTAAAAAACCATAGATAGATAAAATATAATACAGAATTTTCCTGGGTCTAAATATTTTTAGGGGAAAGTAAGAAAAAGGGTAAGATGAAAAAACCCTTTTCCTGCATAGCAGTGGTAACCAGCATCTGCTACAAATAGTTGAGTTTGAATCTGGGCAGAAATATTAAGAATATTATTAGAGAAAAATGCTACCAGAATTCCCATGAGAAGCCCCATGTCACTATGGGACACTCTGGAATTCCTAGTCTGAACGGAGAAAAAATCCTGCTAGTAAAGGCACTGTTAGTTATGTTCTATTATGCCAGCTAGCACACTTCAATAATGATGGCACTATAGCAAGTGAGGGTGAAGAGAAGACTGGTAATGAGGATGAGGATTTGGATAGCAGATTGCCCAAAACATGACAACAGTATTTACTCAACACCCTGTTGGCGCAGGCATACAATAATTTTTATCTTACAGTTCTGAAGAGCTGATAAATGAAAGCAGGTATTCTAAATAAACCTACGTGGGTACTGCCTGCTTGGAGAGCAGCACATACAGAACAGATGGGATGGTCCACCCCTGGAAGTGTTCAAGGCCAGGTTGGATAGGGCCCTGTGCAACCTGATCTGGTGGGTGGCATCCCTGCCCGAGGCAGGGGGGATGGAACTAGATGGACATAATAGTCCCTTACAACCCCAACCATTCTATGATTCCGTGATTTCAGAAAAAAA
The DNA here is from genome assembly GCA_013398015.1 of Oreocharis arfaki. Lineage (NCBI taxonomy): Eukaryota > Metazoa > Chordata > Aves > Passeriformes > Paramythiidae > Oreocharis > Oreocharis arfaki. Next base: position 72,352 of record VZRR01013239.1, on the reverse strand, counting down.
AAATTGAATAGCTGAAGAAATTGTAGCCTGATCTTTAGATTACACAGCAGTGCTACAATAAATAGACAGATGTTGGTAATTAAAGACTTGTAAGTAAACAGAAAATGTAATATGATGCAATGTAGATTTTCCAGGACCATCACTGGAGTATTTTACTTTTATCAAAAAATGCCTGGTATTTTACTTTTATCAGAACATAAATTTTATAAACAAAGGAAACATGATGGATTTCATCTAAGAGGAAGTAATAAATTAGGCACAGTGTCATGTAGAAATTGATAGAATTGATAGATACTGGAGATGGGCATTACCAAAGCTGTAAAGACAGGGAAATGGCTGGGATGTTCTTGGGTCATTGTCAACACAGTCATGAAAGACGAGTTAGGAAAATTCTGCTTTTGAGTTCCTCCAGGTCACACTAACAAGTGATTTATCTACTCAGTGACTGATCTACAGTATAGAAAACCAGATTAACATACATTAAAACAACAAAACCACACAATTTTTTCAAAGTAAATAATACAAGATATGAAGTCATTTACTTGAAGGCCCGTGACAGAAGTTTCTTGTTCATTTTGCTGCACTTCTGCTTCTCAGAACTCCCAGGCTGTTGGGTACCCTGGAGCAGAGACCTCCAATATCTACCAGTATTATAAGTGTCCATGTAAAATAGCTATTAATTAGCACAAAGGCCTCAGCTGAGTTCCCAGACACTGTATTACCAAGTTACTATCATTTCCTATAGGTCACTGAATATTGCTTAAAACCAGCATTTTCTGCTAGGCATTCACACTGTTCCTACCCTGCTTATTGGCAGCGGGTTATTTCATTTTTCCCAGCTTACCTCTCCCACATGCCACAGAAACCTGGATCCCAATCCACCACCACAGTGGAGGGCTTATACAGGCCGAGCATTGCGACACCTTTGCTGTGGCTCCTTTGTCCTCTTGCAGATCTAATCCCCAACACCTGTACATTATATAAAGATGAGGAAAAATAAGAGGTATATTTAATTACTACATATGCCCATAATTTCAATCAACATAGGCTATTAGTGTTCGGTCCGAGGTTTGGAGTGAAGTTAAGTATGGACCTGAAAAAAAATGCCATGGATTTTTACATTCAGAAATATTCAGTATGTGTGCAGCTTTTAATAAATATTTTGTGAAAGTAGAACTCACTGGTATAACCAATTATTTTTCTTGATCACGGAGCTATATTAAAACACACAAACCCCTTCATTTTCAACATGCATATTACACACACAAACCCCTTCATTTTCAACATGCATATTACGATCGTATAACTTGACCCTTCCCTCATCCAGCTGTACACTTCCTTTTGCTTCTGAAAAAATATGAAGTTTACAGATTATGACGGGGAAATACATTTAGCATCACCACCTGATGTGATCCTGTAGGTTGTGTCAAATGCAGCCTATGCCACCAGATTTACACTTCAGATTTCCCACCTGTGTGATTGTCACGATGTTACGATTTCCCAACCTGTGAAACATATGGACTGATCCTGCAAATCTGGCAGGAACAGCCTCATGTTGACTTCACTGTCTCTGGCCTTTGTTTTGTCTGTTGATCTGAAAGGCAATAACAGAAAGGATCATCGTGATCCAACACCATTATCCTTAAGCATGGAGTTCAGATTTTGCCATTTCTACTGGACTCCAGTAGAACATAAGCAAGGGTCTCCCAGAGTATGTCAGCAAAAATTATTCCCAAATAAATTTTTTTTTTCTAGAGTGTTGTTTTTCAGACACAGGGCCATGACTCCTGTCTAGGTGTGCAGAGAATGACAGTGATCTCCTTCAGTACCCTCCTTTCTGATAGTACTTTTCAGTTCTTACTCTGCTGTGCATGACTTTAAAAACATGGCTTTATAAATCACTCATAAGCAGAATTTGGTGCAGTGATGCCTATTTGAATCAGCAGAGGGCTTGAAAAATTGGTCTTATGAGAAGCAGATTGTCCGTTCTCTGCAAGAAGTGCCCTGAGAACCTTCCTAACGTAGCAGAGCACTTAGTCAGGGTAAATATACACCCAGGGTACAGTTTCACATTACAGTTAAACTCAGCTAAGGGCCTGCTTCCAGTACAAGCAGGAGGTGTCAGCCCCTTTCCCACTATTTTGTTCCTTCCTCTTCTGTGTCTGCTCCCTGATGCTTGATGTTTTCTTCCTTGGCACCTCTCTGACACTCATCTGATCACACAATAAATTGTGTCAATATGCTAACCTTGCAAATAATTAATATATTTTTGAGGGGTTTTTGTTAGATATTTTTTTTCCTGCAGCTTTAATGAATTAAATTGGCCTCTTCAGCTATTCACTGAACAGTAGTTTGTTCTGGTGGCAGGCCACAGCTGGCCTTCAGTCCACAGTGTGAATGCTGGGAGAGCAGGGGTGCAGTAGAGGGCAGTGGGAGCCCACCGAGGTAGCGAGGAGCCAGTACCTCTGTCACCACCACCCCCGAGTATGCAGCTGAAGGCAAAACTTCTGGAGTGTTAGACATCACCTTCGGTTAAGCTTCTGTTCTTCTCTCCCCGTGAATTCCCCTTAAACTTGTTGAATCCTCCATTTTTGGGTTTCAAGAGAGGGTCGATTGGATTACGACTGAATACGCAGAATGTACGTTTGAAAAGACACACAAGGGAGCACCATAAACCCTCTGCTCTTTGTACTTTTCTAAGGCAGTCATAACTACCCAGACCCTAGAAGCCATAGCATGTAACAGACTTAGACACCCAGATACCTATAATTCCAGAGGAGGCCAGCACTTTGTGCAGTGCAAATTTAAAAACTGAAAACCTTTTCAGGCATGTTCACATTTCCTGAGCAAAACTCATTTAAATTCTCAGGGCTGATCTTAAACTGCAAGCAGGTTCACTTGATTTGTTATGCCTCCAGTAGCTATTGACAAAGATATTACTCACTGTTCTTGTCTTTTTTTTTTTTTTCCCAGAGAAATCTTCCTTATCTTCCTGTGTCTTTCACAAGTACTATCTTCCATAATCCATCAGATTTTATGTTATCAGATTGTTTGAAGATGTATGTTCAGATTTCTTTGCTTGCTTAGCAGTATGTAAACACTGGAGACCTCAGTTAGATTTATATGACAAAGGAAGTGGCAGGATCTCTTTGACAAAGCTAAGCAAGGAATCTAAAGTGCTAGACTTCTGGAAGCTGTAGGTTGAAATTAGTGGTTAGGACCTGTCCTCCAACAGTGACACAGCAGATACACAATGTAATCCATCCCCATAAGCCAGTGCGTAAACCCAGGGGGTTCCTGTGGGGACTAAGGTAATTTCCCTGTTCAAAAGCTAAAATTGGTGTCTATCAAGAATTTTGCCCCGTATTTGAGAGCTGCCCTGACTTTTCTGTGGGACAACATCATGTCACAGAAGACGTGACTCAAAATGGTGACTCATTAGGTCCTTCTCCTTATTTCTGAGTAGAATCTTAATTCTAGATGATTATACATACATACATAACATTAAAAAAATATGGATATGATGTTATTATTAATATACAGAAGACTGTGAAATTATTTGCAAGTTCAGTTGATCACTTGGAATTTGTAGGTATTTAAATAAATCATTAGGGAGTAGACACACATACGGTCTTCTTACTGAGGATAAGAACATAATTTGCCACATCTCACAGTTATCAGATCTACAGTTTTGGCAGTGCCATATCTTCTCTTGGTGGGAGTTTCGTCTTGAGGAACTTTGTTATAGACCATGTGAGAAAAACTGCTTTACCTGCTTATCACTAGAGTCTGTTCTCTTGGGTGCTGTAGGTTTAATGACAGCAGCACTGCAGATAAGCAGTAGAATGTCCACAGTGTGTTTTTATGGGCATAGTGCTATGGCCACAAGTATTGTCATTGTCATACAGCTACTACATACAGCTCCTTCAGATCAAGCCATCCAATTCTTTGTACGACATCATCTGCTACTGTGGTAGAAGTTTTCTAATACCACAAGCAATTTCTTACTAAAAAAACTGAAAACAGACCTTAAAATACACTATTTTCAAGTTAGGTTTTGAAATCCATGTGATCCTCTGCTCTTCAGGGCCACTGAAGTCTTTTATGATGTAGCAATATGTTTTATAATATAAGGAAATGTATGTGAAAATACGTGAACAATTTATAGCATCACAAACCTTATTTACCATAACATTACTTAATCTCAGAAGACTTAGTTTTCTTTGAAGTTATCTTGAAAACCACGATTAGAATCAAGGGTCCTAGGTTGTGGAATTCCAGGAACCATGGAAAATGCAAGAAAGAGTAAGCAAATGACTCTACATTTCTGGTATGCTCTGAGTTCACCAGATTGGTCTGCCTGTTTAAAGAAGCTCAGAAAGGGTCAGATTTTGCCATCTGGGAATCCCTGCTATACTGCCCATATGTTTTAACATGTGGAAGGGTTGCTCAGTTCTTTGTTCTTCTGCTTGGAAGTGGGCGATGTTCAGAGGTGCCCAGGGGGTGCCTGCTGGGCTGGACCAGTTCCAGCACTCTGAAACTGCAAAAAATAGGATAAGGAAGTAGCATTCACAAAATCAATCTTTAACCCCTGTGCAGTGGAGAGAAACAGCTTCCTTCAGAGGACATAGAGAACAGCTGAACTAGGCTCCTGCTTTCAATCTCTTTCCAGTGACTCTGCTGGGAACTCAGGGAGATGGCTTCATTGGTCCTTTCTGATACACTGGTATAAATAATGATAAAAATCCTGCTCATGTGCTCCATAATTTGAGATGAAATTTCTACAAAAATGCATAACATTCACCATTGTAGTTCTATTTTTATGATTCATGCCCCATTCACTGAATAAAAGGCACATGGCGAGGGAGAGAGAGAAACGGAAATCAAGTTAATACTGAGGAAATGTGTCAAATAAAGTCCTTGGAAACTTTCAAGGTCAACAACATGAAAAAGTGTGGATGAAACCTAACACTTCAGCAAGTAAAAGTGACCTCACATTTATGAGAAGCCAGGTAGAAGAATATGGCTTTGCATTTGCCCTACTGCTGTTCATATTTCCTGCAGTTTTAGTTTGTTGTTCTTAATAATAAGAGATTATTGGAGCAAATAATCAACATAAATTTACACCTTCATCTGTGACAGGCAACAACTGCTGTGCAACTGAAGGGAGAGTTCTCACTCCAAGCATCTGAGGACAGTGTTTCCAGAGGAATCTCTCAGGACTCATCACTACTCTTCAAACTGACAGAAAATTACAGGCAAATATTCACAGACAGTTGAATAGCAACAAAAAGATTTAGAAATGAGAACTTCCTTAGCCCAGGAATATTTAGGATTTCATGGTTATGTAAAGTACCTTTACGAGATATCATAACACACTTTCGATATTTATAATATACCTATTGCATAATCAAGGAACTTTAAGCTGTAGAACAACGTTGTTATAATTTAAACAAGGTTATAATTCCAATGAGGTACATTTTAAACCCATTAAAAAAGTAATACATGATGTTTTTTAGCAGATTTTCCATAAAATAAATTTTTAAAGTCTGTCAGAATTTTAGATTCTTTTGGATGCAATTTTGCATGTCTGTTTTGAGGCAAATTTTGAAATTTTCAACGCTTTCATGTAAAGCCTGACCTACAGGAACTCGACCCTCACAAAAAATAGTAAAGCGTGTGTCTTCAGTGACACTGATTTTTCCCTCACTTGAAGAAAATACAGCAGCTGTCTGCCATGACAATTACAAATCTGTCAGGTTATGTAGACTGGGAAAAAAACAAAGAACATGGTGTCAAAAGGGATGCCTACAGTTTCTGAGGATTTGAGCTGCTTGTTCTGTCTCCCTGGGTTTTTGTGCTTTTGCTGCACAGTAGGGACTTGAGAAGCGCTGGGCTCCAGTTGTAGAGACGGTAAATAAGGCTCCTTAGGTAGGAATGCCATTACTGCCCGTGTAGCCCTTGCAAACCTCGATCTCCTTAGGCTAAAGGCTCACTAGCTTTTCCTGGTCCTTAGCAAGCTCCAAAACCAACTTCTAGAAAACAAGGTAGCTTTAGGTCAAAATGTTGCCTGTATTTCAAAAGAGGCTTACTGAATATGCATGACTCTACATGGCTAATCTTTTTAAAAGCAATTTTCCAGGAAGAAAATTCTGAAGGTGCTAACCACCTCTCTTCAGACCTACAACACTAGAGTTAGTTGGGCTCCACTGAAAGAGCATTCAGGGATAAAAATAAACCACTGGCTCACATGTCATTCATGCCCACAGAGAAAGATTCAAGACATGCTGACTAAGCAGTGTTTGATCAATTGAAGTGTCTCTTTTGTGTTATTTTTTACGACCTACTCCACTGATAATACTATGACTATTAAATGAGTGTCAAAAGTTGCAGTGGTTTAGGTCTAGGCTAATATACCTAGGTTATCTGTCCTTTATGCCTATCATGTTTTTTTTTTTCTTTTAACCTCTAGGGAACAGGAAGAACTGTTCTAGTTCCAATGATATTTAACTTTACGTGGTTCCCAGAATCATTTATAACAAGTTCTTCTACCATCCCTAGTGCAGGGACTAAATGTGTTCATGTTGTTGATACACTTTGCTGTTGGACTGTGATCAGATGCTCATGCCAGCTTCATTAGCTTTTCTGGCAGTTGTTTACGCAGATGATAAGCTGCAGCTAATTCATTTTCGGGGTCTAGCAGCACTGGTAGGAATTGATTTTTAGGGGCTTATTTTACACCTGCTGCAAAGATGGAAAACACAGTGGTACACCATGGCTCGTGCAGTTCAAGGATGTCCTAACAGTCCTTTAGGGTGACTTTTTGCTGTTGTCTCCTTCTCGACATGTGGGGTCTGCAGGGAAAATTCAGGAACATTGTGAATTGATGATAACTGCATGAGGCCATGTTATCAGACTAGCTCTTGCATACTCATGTTAGTAATGATGAAGAGGTATGTTTTTCTCTAGGCCAATGGCTATTTTAACTTCTAGCTCTGACTAAGCCAGTGGAGCAGGAGTTAACACCCAGAGCTATGGAAGTGCCCCTAGCATGATGTGTGTTAGAAAACACAGAGGCTCTGAGTTTGATTACTCCTTTCTTTTCAAACCATCTCCTCTAGACTGCCTTTTCAGACACCTTCTGAACAGAAAAGGCTCAGGTTGTGTCCATAGCACCCAGTAACAGCATGGACTGAAGGGCTAGCTGAGTTGGAACTGCAAAGTCTGCATGACAAATAAATTCTACAGTAGTTTGCAATTTTTCTCCTCGGCAATACCCAGAGGAGGTGTGGCTAGATGGGATTCACATGCTGCTACCATAAGCATTAACATGCTTACCACCCCAAAGCAGACACCCAGACAGACAGACTGCTTCCTGGACAGGTGGCCACCAGCGAGAAAAGAGAAGTTGTAATCATTTGTTCTTTGATATTTCTGAGGTCTCCAAGATTTCTACCGCTTTTAGCTTGGATCACAGTTTAAATAATGGTAACATTTTTCTCTTGAGTCCTTCAGTTACTAATTTCTAGCATGACAACAATTTCATTTCTATCTGTGTTTTTTTTTATCTTTCATGCATTTCACAGCTTTGACTTTTATAATATCTCATAGCTCAAAATTTTTTAAAGAACAAGTAGACCAACATCACACATCTGTGAATACAAAAATGGATGGTGGTTCATAGACATGTAGAGCTCAGGGCGTTTCACCTCTTCTACCCAGCAGATATTCTCACTCTTGTTCAGGGAACTTCCTGGTTGACCTTTTCTTCATGATAAATAAGAGCATTCCTGATCCTGATGTCCTTCATCCCCTCCTGTTCAGTCCTGGGTGCCTATCTGGAGTCTTTGGGCAAGAAAAGCTAGGATATGGTTGATGTGGCCAACTTTAGGGACATAAAACTGGGGGTCAGATGAGTCACAGCAGGTGACTAGTGGTGGCATAGTGAAGAGTACTGGAGAGATTCCGTGTGTATTGTCTTCAGGAGATGACAAGACCATGTTCATGTGTTTCATACTATAGGGCAGATTCATATATATAGGACAGAACTGGTGATTTGCCTTCGTATCACAAAGGTAGTCAGTTGCAACGGTCTGTTCTCCAGATGTATTTTAGAGACCACTTAAAAGATCAGATTTACCTAAAACAGCTCTTGCTTTTTATGTGGGAATGGCTGGCATGATCACTATCTCTGTGCCATGTATCCTTGTTTCGCACAGTATTTGAAATCAAATAGCTTATCGACCACTTCTGTCAGGTCTTTTCTTGTGGGGACGAAATAACGGAACAATTCTCATGGAAAGTCCTTGCCATGGGAATTGTCACCTCCTCCGATTTGTAGCTCAGATCCATAGCTTAGATAAAAGTCACATTTACTTTAGGTCTTCCTTATAGCTAGCCTGGGCAAACAGCCATAGAAGAAAGAAAGATAGCACCAGACTAGTTCGGTTTGTGCCAATTTTTGAGAGAGGTTATTCTAGAGTCTTGATAACTGCAGAAGTCATAAACAGTGCAATAGTCAGAGTGATACTAAAAAAACCAAAACTGAAAGCCTATTTTTACAGACAGTTTGAAGTTCACTTTGGGACAAAAAAGAGCTGGAGATCACTCTACAGCAACAAGTGTTAAGTGATTGCACCACCCGCAATAAATCTTTCAAGTGTAAATCTCTTTAAAGACTTTCCATATGAGGAAAATGTCATTTGGGAGACTGGAGTAAGTGTCATGGACCCTGCGGAGAGAAGTCATGGACTGCATTTGGTGAGCTGGATGGCTTCCCAGCTATCAGCAATTCCAGTGTGGCCTGAAAAAAAACCCAAAAGATAGAAATTGCTATATTTCCTATGAGCCAAATGTAGTCTGAGCCATTAGAGCAACAAGGGAGTCTTTAAAGGGGTGTTTCCTATAGCTCCTAGACAAATAAAAAGCTTGAGATTCACACAGAAGTTTCACCTCCAATGTTCCACCTCCACTTTCCAGGTCTGCCAAGATTTTTTAAACTGACCTGATGAATAGGATGGAATAACTGCCTCTTCCAACAGCAGATGGGCAGTCAAAGGATGTTGGGGAAGCAGTCCTCTGGCAGCAAAGACGGATACACATATTCTTACTCAGAAATTCTTAGATAATAAACATCAGTAATTATCACTGATGAGGCTGTAGGAACTAAAAGCAAGGACAATAATTCTGGCAAATCTTAAAGAGATATCAGGTCTTTGAAGAATTAATGATGTGTTTCATTTTTATACCTTTTCACTGAAATCCTCTGCATATTTTTATTCATTGCACTGTGCCTGTACACTCCTAGTAGCATTTTGATATGGTAACCAGGTAAATTCCATCTGACACTCAAATCTTCATACCAGTGGTCTCTAAGGACCTATGAAGAATGACACATTAGGATATAATATAAAACAGTTTCTTATAATATAATATAGTTTTCATATTAAACATAGAAATCCTCCATTTCCAAGACATGTAATACAACAGCTTAGAATACAATTTTATATGCAATACACATTAAGTTTTAGCTATGATAGATCAGCATATCCCAGTGAAGCCAATGGAGTTATTCCAATTAACAGTAGTTAAGAAATGTATTGGTCTTAAATTGAATATTTTTTAAGCATTACATGCATTCTTACAACACAGCCCAGCAACCTGTGTCTCTCCTGACACTCATATGGCCCCATGTGCCATCTAGTGGAAAAGGTCAACCTTTAAAAGATACTGTCAACCTGAGCTAGGAGGGTTTACAATGGAAACTGAAATGAAAAAAAAAAAGAAAAAAAACTAAGGAAAAAGGGAGTCTTTTATTCTGAAGAGCAACATACTGTCAAGTGCAGATATTTTAAAAGTAGGTAGAGAGGGATACTATTTCACAGTTTGGAATTAGTATTAAAATTATTTCCAGTATAAATAAACAATTTTGAATATTTAACTACAAAGAAATCAATATTTTCTGAGGGACAGAAGGACTCATTCTTATTCTAGTGATTAGTCTTGATTTCATAAAGGCAATCTTGAGAACGACAAGAAAGATATAAAATAAAAATAGAAAAGTACATGTGGAACTCAGAATTTGAAGGATATAGTAAAAGCAATTCTTAGAATTGATATAAATTTTCCTGCTGTCTGAAATGCAAATGTAAAAGAAATCAGTGGAAGTAAATATAGCAAATTATACCAAGAACTATTTCATGATTTGAAAAAAAACCAGGCTTCATGGGGTTTTTCTCCTTTCATTTTGCTGTTTCTTTCCAACTAGTCTGCTCTGGAGTTTTTTCTTTCTCTTGTTGTAGGATATATCTGCTACAACTTCTGTCTTCCTTCACTCTTTCCCCTCTTCAGGAGCTGCTTACAGCTATTTTTGCAGTTCCACTCCCTCTGTCTTAGCTTAATTTTCCTGTAGTATGTTTGTGACTGCAGAACTGGTTTAACCTACCAAATAAACGGTATCACCTACCAAATAATTCCTACAGTATTCATCTTCACAGATGCTTTTCTGAACCAACTTTTTCTCAACACTTAAGTCATAGCAGTAGTTCTTACTGTGCTAGAAACACATGGAATAAGAGTAAGACCAGGGAAGTCCCCTCCATGGAACTGGACATGGCAGCAGTGCTTTTTGCATGATGTGCTTGGAGGAAAGTTGACCTGCAGCTAAAACTTTTGTTCTGAGACCAGACAGGCAAAAACTTGTTGCTGATTAAAGCAGAGTGAGCTAAGATCCCCACAAATGAAATTTTGGGCAAGATACCAGTGTGTCCAAGTTCACAGTCCCTATGCCTTTGTGTGCTTGAGTCTTAGATACAAGATACTGGGTAGGAGAAACAGCCCCATAAAAAATACATATATTTATCTCCTCCTGTTGAAAAATCTCAAGCCTTTTCAATGACTCAGAGAAAAAAAAAGGCCCAAACAAAAAAGTCCAGTTAAAAAAAAAGTGGGCCCTAACCATTCCCACTTTAAACATCCATGTGTATTGATTATATGTGTGGCTGCTGCAATTTCAGCAGCAAGGTCAGTTTCATTACTTTTAACATGCTACAAAAGTTGACCTGAAAAATGCAGGCAAAGACACACCAAAAGTTATGCCAGCAGCTTTAATCCAGCAAACCTATTGAGAATTTTGTGAGAAAAAGTGTACTCCTCAATCTAACAGCACGACCCTGTCAAGTAAGTCTCATCATTGCTGACAGGCTTAGAGGTGTGGGAACTTCTCAGAGAAAACATTCCCCAAAATATTTCACAGCAGAAAGTGTCAGTCAGCTCAAAGACATGAGTTGCTGACTCCCCTCCTCTTGTTTCTCTCTTAATGGATCTCTGAGTAGATGAAGTCATATCTGTACGTCTTCATATACTAACATCAAGCAGACCCTTGCAGAAGAACCTAGCACTTCATTTCATTGCCTTCTGATCCAAGACAGGGCTTCCATCAACAAAGAGTATCATAACATGAACGAATTTTTCTGAAAGAAAAAACACCACCAGAAAGTGTAGAATTTAAATTATTCTAATTGCATTGCTAAAGCAGTTTTATATATTTTCTGGTCCTGCCACTCACTGGCATAGCTTAAAGGCATAGCTTTTTTATGAGCATACTTCAAATCTGTGAAGTGTGTACAGACACTTAAAACATAATCCTGAGCTGTGGAGATTCAGTGAGTGTATCTATGCTGGTATTCACTGGAAGAGCTGAATGATGATGAAGGGGAATTAGAGAACTAGAGACTTAACTTCCCCAAGCACATGTAGCTGGTGCCAGCCAGGGAGAAAGACCTTCCTTCTCAACAAACTGGCCATAGGTATGTTTTCTACTTGTGTATATTTACACAAGCATATATATTTATCTATCTATCTATCTGTATATATATATCTATATCTCACACTCGCAGAGGTTTTTTAGGTTATTCCAAAAATGTGTTCCAAAGAAAACATGCACATAAAATATGGTATATTCCTTTCCCTTTATAAAATGTTGGTACATTATGCTAATTTCTAACCCTAAAATCAGGAGGAATCTAGTATGACAACTACTCACGCTCATGAGAGTGGACAAGATGCTGGCCCATCCTGGGACCAAGAAAAAGCATGAAAATCAGAAATAACTACATTAATTTGGGATAAAATAATTAAAAGATAAAGTGTATTAATATTATGTTATAAAATTTTTTGCATGAATTTATTAAAACACACTTCAGCAGTCAGAGCAGAATAAAAGCTGATTTGCAACTGGTTGTAATGGGCTTGGAATCAGCTTTACTATTAGAAGAAGGTTCAAATACAGAAGAAAGGAAATGCAATACAATAAAGCTGTGACTCAGGGGACTGATTGGGATAATGAAATGCATTTTGATGAATTCTGATGGGTAAAGTATTATTACAGAGGAGCTTATAAACAAGAGAGGAATAGATGAAATTTGCCACAATAGCACTACACTGTCACAGTGACTTTTATTACTACAGAAATTATTTCAAAGCGTGAAAGGTACTGTAATTGGTGTTCTAATAACTAATCTAAAGTGACTATCTCTATTTCACTGAGCTTTGTTGTTCTTCAGTATCAAAAGTATAGACTCTGTGTCAAATCAGTAACAGGACTGCTAATGCTCAGTTCATCTTGTCAGCTCTGAGTCTCCTCTGCACACTAAGACCATAGAGCAGACATTCTGCACATCTACTCATAAAAAATCCAGGGAGGCTGTGGAAGTTTGCTGTTTTGCCTGCTCTGTGGGGGCCTCCTGTGGCCTGAATTAGATGGCTCCTTCTCTCACAGCAAGGCAAAAGTAACTCTTGAGTTATGATTTGTGGAAACAGCAGGGCTAATGCCAAGATCAGAGAGCTGTGGTTTGCTCCTTCTGTGTTTGGAAACATCATAAGTAATATTTTATGAAATTTTAATTTATATATAATTTCCTTTATGCATATATATACTTTCTTGTTGAAATGTTCATCATTTTATAAACCCAAAATTTGACTTGCCTCAAAACGGTAATTAAAAACACCCAGATTTTAAACTTGTGTAACTTTTTGATAGATTTCTTCTCCACTCAACCATGTAACCAAATCTTATTAGAAACTATGGAACATGGAGCAACCACATAATTTAATTTCCTAAGTCTGTGTTGATAATTTTACAAAATTCCCTCAGTCTTAGATATATTTAGTTTTAAAGAAAAACTGTTAATCTTTGCAACTTATGGAATATTGTTTCAAAATTTCTGTGAATGGTGCTGAAGAGGGTAGGTGAGAAGATGATCTCTAGTGCATCCTTTAAGTATATTTAAGATAGCATTAAAATAATTTTGCATCTCATAAAACATAAGATATTATCAATAGCTTGATTAATTGTAAACAGAATATCTTTTCTCATCATCTCGTTCTCCTTAGATTTCGTGTTCTGGGTGGGATTTTGCATGTCTCTTACAGGGTTATGCTTTCTTAGCACACAATGTGTTTTGGGCATTACCACAGTACAAGAACATGTTTCAATATTATTATTCTGCTTACAGCATTTCTGATTTAAGATGTCTTAACCAATTTCCCACTCACTGGCAATTATTTCTGGTTCTGCTCCAAGAGGCTATCACACACACCCCTTCTTCACGCCAATTGCACAGTTTTTGTGATATGCTTTTCAAAAAATACAGCCTCTTGTTATTTCTTGAGAAAGAGCCATGCAAAGGCCTGGTAGATGGTGCAGTCATTCCATCAGAGAGCACAACTAAAGAATAGTGATCTCTTGCAATAAATGAAAAATAAGCACTTCCAAGGTAAGGGGGAAACTCAACTCTTAAATCACACCTGCTGCTGAAAGTGAACTCTCATTCATTAGTCCTAGTGTGTTTGCAGTTCATAAATGTTTGTCTTTCATAAGTTATTAAATATCTTGCCCCACAGCATGATTTGTAACACCTAATGACAGCTCATATTTTACCTGAGCAGCCTGTGAAGCATGTTGAGTTCATGCCCTCTGTAAGATATTTGCATCACATGTCTCCTTATTCTTTCTCACATCTGTTGAGGGCATTTAACAGAAAGGGAACATGAGCCCCAGAGACAGAGCACATGAGCTACACAGCAGGAACTACTCCAACTGCCAAAAAATAAATCATATTACAGGAGGTAAAAGCGAAGCCAATGAAAGTACCACTTCAGATGCTACTATGAGTAGAACTGCTTTCATTATCTGTGTTTGCAGGCATTACCATGTCAGGCAACCGCATCAAGGGAAAAACAAGCAGCATAAAACCAAATGTGACAGACCACAAAATGCTATATGTTATATAAAACTAGTCCTGAGTCCATAACCGAGGTTAGACAGTGCCCTTCTCATGTGGAGTGGTGAAGAGGGGAAAAAAACCCTCATCTCGTTCCTGCCCAAGAAATATTATTCGTATTGTGCGTGGATGTGTGAGAGCAAGGGTCATCCATTTCTCAGCTACAATCAGCCTCTGGAAAGTATCGGACTCACACAGCAGGTAGCAGGTTTCAGCAATCACCATGCATCATGTGGGACTGGCTGCCAGTGGAGCACAGGAAAGCAGAAGAAATAAGCATACAGGGAGGTCAGCTTGCTGCATTGCTGTCTTTAGTTTCTGCTTCCCTCCCTCCCCCACAGCCTCCTCTCCTGTCCAAACTCTACATAGTCATGTGCCAGAGCAAAACAGTACACTTCAAACACATACAATAAACACAAGTGGCCTAAAAAATGGTGGATGCTCAACAATCTAGTACTTCTCCAAGGCAAACCATGGGTTTGTTTTGTACATCTATTTGATGCATGTTCTAAGTAAGCAGCAGCTTGCTGTCTACTGAGAAACAAACAGTTTATAGTGCTCACAAAAGTACAATTGTCTGAATTCAGTCTTTAATTTGTAATACACTGGCCTGCATTATGTACCATGCTCTGGGTTAATACGTTTCCTTATTCTAACTTGAGAGGAGTGATAGTTGTGACTGCAGGCTATCAGTAATCAGATAAAGCATTTAAGCAGATGTACTGATGGAGAAGTCAGAGGAAGAAGCTTCACTGACATTACCGTGATTACTCCTGACTCTAACCATGAGCCAAAGAGATTTCAAGGATGCTAAAGTGAGGATCTTTACCTTTACTAACTCCTCCATAATGTAATATGCCAGAATCTCTCCCCAGTAATCTCCCCATGGGAAATCTGCATCTTCACTGCTCCCTGACTCATTCTTTTCCCTTTGGAACTCCATGATGCTCCTTTACCCCGTATCTGATCCAGCATTTATGAAAGAAAAGTTTCACCAGAGATGAAACCTTATCTTCCTTCCTCTCTACTCTATTCCCATTATTAGAGATACACTCTAAATACCACCGTGTTGCTCTAAGAGAAGGATTGGGGAGTAAAAATACAAAAGCGTGAAAGGGTTAGGTGAAGAGGGCCAAAGCAGCCCACATCGTTGCAGATATGGTGGTGTTACTGGCACCTTTAATTTCAATACTGTCAGTGTCACTCTTCCTCAGAGCAGCAGCACTATGATAATAATGGTATATGGCATGTCATTAGTACAAACAAAGCCAAACAACAACTTTGCAACACAGAGCCGTAAGCTAAGCAACATCCGCACACACAGACATACGATCTGAACGTGATCGGTTCCTTTCAAACTGTTGTGCTTTATGTAAGGGTCGAGCTTGACTATTTCTAAGAAAGCAGAGAGGTAGAGCCTTTCCCATAACGAGCATATGGCGCTGGGAAAGGGCTCGGAGCTGCTATGGGACGGCGGAGGCTGAGGGTGCTTCCACCGCAGCGCCTGCCCGCGCCCGGAGCGCGGGGTGCGACTGCGCGCCGCCCCCACCAGAGGGCGCCGCAACACAGGCCCCGCGCGGGCGGGCCCGGAGCGCCGCTGCCGCCCGGCTGCTTCCATCCCTCCTGGCTGCTTCCATCCCTCCTGGCTGCTTCCATCCCTCCCGGCTGCTTCCATCCCTCTCGGCTGCTTCCCTCCCATCCCGGCTGCTTCCATCCCTCCCGGCTGCTTCCCTCCCATCCCGGCTGCTTCCATCCCTCCCGGCTGCTTCCATCCCTC